>JAQBSW010000574.1:0-189217 GCA_029291075.1 Eudiplozoon nipponicum
GCATTGAATATAAATGAAAAGCAAAATTAGATATGCGACTCTCACTTCTAGAAGTCTCGCATACATTGAACTTGACTGGAAATATCGGCGGCACATTTTCTGTTCAGTCACGAACATTAACTGATTGCAGCTTTCGCCACAAACAAATATATAGGCAATACAATTTAACAATAATTCATTGCGCGGGTGGTGGTAACAATTCTTTAAAGCAAGTTTGCGAGCTTGAAGTGAACACCAATCCCATTGTATTTAACCAGTAGTCGAACGCCACCCGCGCAATCAATTATTGTTAAATTGTATTGCATAGAAAATGTGCAGCCGACATTTCCAGTCAAGTACAATGTGTGTAAGACTACTAGAGTTGAGAGCCGTATATCTAATTTTGCTTTCCATATATATATATATATGCAATGCGGTTTGATCCTTGCTAGTCAGTTTGCCGTCGTAATTTGATGATTGTCATGGAATTTATCAATGATTTACCGAATAAAAATCACAACGGATAGTAATTCAATCAGACCTCTTCTTTCGAAACCGAAATGTACTGCTCTTTTCTAGTTAGATTGGTTTTTGTTTATTAGATTTTAGTCTCCTTGGCTAGGAAACGGTGTGTGAGCCTTCTGCTTGATAAAACAATCTTCCATTGCGCTGCTGGTGATTCTGCTTGTTTGTTTGGCGATCGTCAATGATTAGTTTTATGGCTACAGCATGTTCACTTTAAAAGCCGCAGAGTATTTTATTCTAAATTGAGCAGCACATTCGTCAAAATAAAACATGACATTTTAGATAATCAGAAATAACACTTGCGAGCAAGGTTGAACAGGTAAGTTTCCGCAGATTGGCCTCACAATTCGATTAGTAAAAGTTTTGTTAACTACCGTGGAATTGAAAATGGGTCTACAACTTGTTACTCTGCTGTTTATTGTTTAAATATATTTATTTTAAATTATTTGGCCTATTTTCTATTAAGGATGAAAGCGTCATATATTATAGTATAGATTATCGTTATGTAGATCTAAAGTTGACTATTGTTAACAATATTACATGTATGATTGGAATACCGGCAAATATGGGGCATTCATATTACACTGCTTTTCTAGAGTTTTACTAAACATTTCAAGTAAAACAGGCTACTATTTCGCAACCTCTCCTGAGAAGTAAAATATTTTCCGCGTATTTTATGCTGAATAGAAAGAGAAAAGCATTGTCATCCTAGTTAGTTCGACATCTGAGTTAATTTAAGTGAAGTAAAAACTGAATTACTCAAAAACACGTAGAATTAAATGCAGGGCGAAAAAGCACCATTTAGTTGGAACGTCTTGTTACATTTTCCAGCATATGATCCTTCCAAATTTTATCATAACTCATGGAAACGACATCCATAAGCACAGGTATGACGCATAAAATAAAAGTTTTTCTTTTAATTTTAAGTGAATTGGTCAGTGATAATGATTTTACCTGTACACAGTATACAAAAAACAAAAATTATTTTCGCATTATCATATATTGTTATCTTTGTCAGTCAAAATGAAAGCGTGATGGATTAATTAATTGTGTTTTTACGAAAAGCAAAGATTATTTATCACAGAAAGAAATTTAAAGTATAATGAAATTGGCAGGCAGGTAAAGATTAAGAATTATATGCAATTAAGACCACATCTATTATTCAGCTTTCACTCCACTCGAAGGTTTTGATGCGGAAATCATCTTATCCTAGTTAAATACAGAAAAATAATCGTACTCGAGTTCGATCTACTCTGCTCTTGGTACAGACTAGACAAAGAGACTCTACATCATTGCTTGCAAAAACAGGCAAACTGAGCCATGTCCTGATAATGCTTTAATGCATTAGCTATTGTGTATCAATAAAACCATTAAGTCAAATAGTACAAGTGTGATATGCCAAAGTTATAGTGAACGAAATATATAAGCTCGTGTAAATAAGCGTTTTGTGCTTACTGGCGATTTACCAGTAGAAGTCAGCATAAAGCCCAAAAGTCGCAATATATTTGTTTTAAAAATGTGGGACAGTTCAACATTCACTACACACAAACATATGCATATATATATATATATATATATATATATATATATATATATATATATATATGAACGTATATACTGACGAATCCAGAATAATGGCTGTAGATACTGGTAGAAAATACTCTTATTAATAAATGTTATTCCGTGTAATAAAGGTTGTTTCTATATATATGTATATATATATATATATATATATATATATATATATATATATATATATATATACATATATATATTAATGATTTGAGGTATGGTTCAAAATGCTTATTTACAGGTGTGTGCTCATAAACTTGGTTCTGTGTTGGGCCACTTCTCTATATTCTCAATTGGAGTTACACACATGCCAGGATATAATCTTGTGTTACATTACATGCATACTTTGAACTGAAGTTTGATGACAGGCTTTTGGTTATGTATATGTTGTTAGAATAAACTCAACATTGAAACAGATATCCAAGGTAATTTATTAAGTAGACTGGTTTCGTCATCATTGTCCAAAATTTGTCGTTTTGTTGCTTATATGTGTATATTTTATATGTACATACATATGTGTCATATACATAGATATGTACATGTTTGTACGCAGATATTTAAATGGTAAATTAAATTTATACAAATATGAGTACAAATAGAAGTGTATTTGACTGAAATACCATTTGTTATTGTAGGCCCCATATTCTTTTAACAGTTTTATTACACACACACTCTCTATAACCTATTACACTCATGATGAGATTTGGTGAACCTGGAATTGAAGATCACTGTAATATAACAAAAATGAAAATTTTCCACGTGCCAAGAAAAGTCATTTAAAAAATCGTGACATGACGGATAGGCATGTATATCAACCCATACGGTTTACTTACATTTATTCAATAAATGTCAATTTGGATTAATGCACACGTATGTGTGTATAGGGTTTTGTGTGTGTGAGAGTGTGGTTATTCCGTCCACACATGTGATTATAAGAGACTAGTTATTAAAGCTGGATATTGAGGCAGAAATAATACATTAGGAAGTAACATAAATATAAATAGATCTGTCTCGAATGACGATATCAACCTTGCCACCAGTTATTTTCTCTGTGAGTATGGTTTCAACCCTGAAGATGGGCCTGGAAATGGCGTCCGGAAAATTTGGAAAATTTGTTTCGACAGCATTTTCAGACAAGCTATTGTGGACGGCTTTAGAGTGACGGGACTAGTTAGAACCCATCAATCAATGAAAAAACAAGCTGTGCACCTAGGAATGTACAGGAATAGTGAATTTACCGAACTATAAGAGCTATCAATTGGACCGCAATAGTCAATTATGGAATCAAATTGAATGATGCAAATGCTGCCTAAAGGACTATTAGTTTAAAGGATTATATCAAAAATATAGGCAACCGTTTATGGTTACATATACACATTAAATTTTAAAGTAATTCTCTTTAGCAACTTCACGCATACGACAGGTCAAATACACAGACGACTGATTAGAAGAGATAGTGATTCCAATGACTAAACACTATAAACACGTGGAGAAATTGTAATGCAAGAATAAGAAACAAACAGGTAGAGCAAGTCCTTTTAGGGGGAACAGAATCGAAAAATGAGGTTTAACCAATGTAGTTGGCCTTTAAGTTAAAAATATTTGTCACAGGTAATCAGAAATACCAATGAGATCCATTTCAGTAATTAGTTTTTGGAAGATATTGAGTTTGTATTCAATTTATAATTCCAAAATATCACGTTTCTCGCTGTTTCACCATTGAGACTTTCATATGCGATAGCCAAAATGAAAACTGAAAGAAAAAATCTCATAATACAAACAGAAGCCCTGTGTCAGATTATTTCTATCAGTAGGGAAATAGCTCTCAAAAACAATTTTAAAATATTAAATTTGAAAGATATTGGAAAATAGCATAATATACTAGGTAGCCATTTGATGATGCAATAAGGTAAATCACCAAGAACAAAATAAAGAAAAGAGTTGAAAGTAGATGCCAAAAGCAATATCGTTTCTTCTAGAGTATTACATTTTATCTAAATTTATTCTAAAATAACATGGTATTTATATAATTAAACGAACATTGACTGTGCGGTCGATGATAACATTTAATTTATCTTAGGTTAGGATCCTGATATAAGCATCTCACCCCTTACATACAGACACTACACAGTATAAACTAAGCAGTGTATATTGTAGAAAAGACAATTCAACCAGTAGATCTGTTTATTCCTTATTGGGAAATCATCACGTACTGGCCGGATTTTGCCGCGGACAGTATTCAAACCTGGACAGGTTTGCTTCGGAATCTGGTGCTTTAACTACAGGGCCATCCTGCCACACACTACAAATTATTTTCATTTATATTCTAAATAAAGTTTCTTGGTAGGCTTTCCTTGAGTTCAAGCCTGTATGGCATCCCTTTGAACGTGAAGTTCCGAATAACCATCAAAATCATTCATTAAAGAACCGGCACCACGTTACCTTAAGAAATGGAAGTGAAATGAAAGGCTAACCAAGAAACATTAGTTAATATAAAACTAAAAATTATGTCTAGTGTGCGCCAGAGTGGTTAAATGGTTAGAGCAACAGATTTCAAAGCGGACGTGCCTAGTTTCGAGGCCCTTACGCGGCAAATTCTGGCCATCACGGGATGAGTTACCCTTCATACATTATAAAATTCTTAATTTATACTGACAAGTGTATATACTTAATGGGTCGGGTGGTTATATCATTCTCGCAAATTTGATTATAGTAATTTTTATTTCTGCCCGCGCAACCAATGTTTGTTTAATTATACAAATGTTCATTTCAATACCGTTTCCCCATGGAGTGGGCTGTCTGTTGAATAATGAAAGGTTGGGGATGGTGAGTTGGAACTTTCGGTTTAAGTGGATACCGTATGAGCTCCACCTAAACGAACAATGACTAACCGAGTTAAATTAGTTAGTATATGATTGAAAATTTTGTTTAGTGTGTGGCAGGAAGACTCAGTGGTTAGAGCCCCAGAATCCAAAGCAGACGTGCCCAGGTTCAAGCTCTGTCCGAGGCAAATTCTGGCCAGTACGTGATGAGTTTCCAATAAGAACGTATGTAATCTTCTAGATGAATTGCCTCTGCTAATCTATACAATTCTTAGTTTATACTGACAAATGTATGTACTAAATGGGTCAGGTGCTTATATCATAGGCACAAACTTGATTATAATAATTATTATCAACGCCCACGCAACAAGTGTTAGGTTAATTTTATATATGTTCATCTAAATAGCGCTTCCCCATGGAGTGTGGTGTCTGTTCAGTAATGAAAGATTAGGGATTTTTAGTTGGAACTTTGGATTTAAATGGATATCATATGAGCTTCACCTAAAAGAACAAGGAATAACCGAGTTATATTATTTAGTATATGATTGAAAATTATGTTGTGTGCGGCAGGATGGCTCAGTGGTTAGAGCACCAGCATCCAAAGCAGACGTGCCCAATTGAACTCGCTTACAGCTAACGGAACTAAACGATCCTACCTTAAATCTTTGGGCATGAATCGCTTTTAATGCTTATATATAAAATTCTTTCAAGTATTCACAAGTTAAGGTTAAAGCAAAACCTTTTCTTCGATTTTTAAAAATTTGAATTTTTTGCCAAACGGATTAGGTAAACGCACAGAAAAATCTCAAAATAAACATATTAAAGAAAACCTGATGATATATGTTAGTATAAAATTAAGGGCATCCATTTTCCCTATTATAACGTGTTTTTATAGAAGTCACATGAATAGTTTATCTTGCCGCAAGCCACATCTTGGCAAAAATATCTTCTTCGTTATAAACTAAATTTGATTAATAAATCATTTATACAATTAAACAAACATCGGTAGCGCGGGCGGTAATAGAAAATAATATTAATCAAGGTTGCGATCTTTATATAAATACCTGACCCATTATGTACATACATTCTTTAATATAAACAAATCATTGTATAATGTAGAAAATTAAATTCATTCAGGAGACCGGTTCGTCCTTATTCGGTACTAATCACGTACTGTCAAGAATTTGCCGCGGACAAGCCTCGAATCTGGGTACATCTGCTTCAGAATCTGGAGCTTTAACCACTGAGCATATGCGGCTCTCACCTCTAGTAGTCTTGCATACATTTTACTTGACTGGAAATATCGGCTGCATAATTTCTATGCAATCACGAACATTAACTGATTGCAGCTTTCGCCCCATATAAATATATTGGCTATACAATTAAACAGAAATTGATTGCGCCGGTGGTGGTAACAATTCTTTAAATCAAATTTGCGAACTTCAAATAAACACCAATCTAATTTTGCTTTCGAAATATATTCAATGTGTTTTGATCCTCGCTAGTCAGTTTGCCGTCGTACTCTGATGATGATCATGGAAGGTCGAAACGCGTAACTGCGTGGGACTGGCGGTAGTTTTGCTATGTTGTTCAACGAATGGTTAAATACAATGGGATTGGTGTTTACTTCAAGCTCGCAAACTTGATTTAAATAATTTTTACCATCCGCGCAATCAATTTTTGTTTAATTGTATTATATTTAATGAAGTTTGCGATATTGATATAAACAAATAACCCGTTATGGACAGGAATTTGACAATATAATCTATGTATTGTATATTTATTGAACCACTGAAAGCGTTGCTTAAATTAAATCATAGGGTAAACTAGATTGATTTATATTCGTTTCTGAATACAAAAATAATTAAAGAACTGCGAATCGCAGAAGCTTTTAATTGCCCTAATCTACCTTTCCATATTAAATCAAGGAAACTCTAAATGCTGAATAATATACGACTCTGGCCGTGTGCTTTTGCTTACAGTTTGCTCTGTTTTCGATGTTCCATTTTGAAGACAAATGTTCTATTTTACTGCCACAAATGTTTTTAGTTTACCATATACATAAATGATATTTCAATCCTGGAGAGGACATGCGATAAATTAACTTAAAATGCTGTATTAAGATGTTAAGACTCATTATGAAATTTACTTCCCTAATTCGTGGCTAAAAAAACTATTTTAAAGAATGAATCAATTAATTAGGAAATTTTTTATAGGAAATATCTGTCTGCGTGGTTAATAGTTTTTCACGTATGAATGTATAAAACTGATTTTTTTTAAATCTGTCAGTTGTACGTTAAATAAAGAATATTTTTTATTTGTTGAATACTCACATATAGTTGTCATCTATTGAAATTGAAAGAATATATACCGCATAATCCATCATAATAATTGAAAAAGTTTTCAGCGGATATCGAAAAAGCATTCGACTACGTGCACAGAAGATAGGCAGATGTGTAGTACAAATGTGTGCGCGTATCTCTGTGCAAAAAAAAACAATATTGCGCTTTATTCGTGTTACCTTAGAAGGTAAATAACGCAATTTTTATTTATCTTTCGCAAATAAATAAACAGCATGGAAAAAAAGGAGCCGGTTCGATCAAAACATACTTATAAATGCAAAATATAATAAAGCACATTATTCAGTAAAGCACTAACAATAAACCTCATCTGGATAGTTTGAAATTAAATGGCATTTGTATAAATGAAACGGTTTAGACTAAATTCAACACTTGTTTTATTTGCTTATTTTTATTCTGTGAACTGATGAAGGGACCCGAATTTGGGCAAAAAGTTTGCCAATAATAAAGAGGATCTATAAACAAATCTTGCGTTAGTTATATCGCAAATCGGGAGATTAGGCAAAATACAGTTTCGCAAAGTTATATTTTGTTTAAGCTGCAAATAATATTGACCGTTGTTATCTCACTTTAAAAGTAAATAAAATTATTTGGTCAAAACGAATCTTTGCACTGAATAAACTTTTAAAATGGAAACGTTTCTTCGTGATTAAGCTATACATTAGTGTGACAGATTTACTACAAATCGTTTAAAATATACAAGTTTTATTTTAAGACTTACCGATCATTAAGGAATAGATTCAGTTTAAATTTAAATCACGTTGAAGATTTTAAACTGGTCTCTAATATAAAGAATAGTTAACTAGTCGCTGATTAACATATCATTATGTAAATATATATTACAATTCATATATTTTCTTGGAAAGGTAAAACGTCTATCAACAAAGTGTATGTTCATTGTGAATAATGAACGGTTTATTTAGAGAATACTGAGCAACACTTTACAATCTTTCAATTCTATGCGTCCTGGGCTTTCATTGAGTAAATGGTTGATAACTAGTCATATTTTTTGTTTACCATTTATTTCTTGGTGATCGTTTATTGCGGGTTTTTTTATATATCGTGTGCGTTTAGGGATCTTTCTTATTGTATTACTGAATAATGTTGGGGATCTGGATATTCTTGTATTGATTGATTGCGTTTTGACCAGGTTTTCGGTTAGTTGACCAATGCGTGTATGAACATTTTTCACCGAATATTGTCCTGTGTTTTACTTTGCCTTGATTTATATTTTCGTCCCCTTGTTAATAGCGCCGAGTGTGCAGATTGCAGTGTGAATCACTCATATTGTAGTGCATTATCTGATACTGTTAAAAATGATAAGGATTCTGTTTGCGAATCGGATTATACTTCTGTTTGTAGTCTATCTGATCGAACGTTTGTTGACACTGGTCTAATGTGTATTCAAGCTCGCCCGGATTAAATTATCATGTTGGTGAAACGTTGAATTTCTAAGTTGAGCGCTTGTTGCTTTATGTAATGAACTTTGTATGTTTAGATAAATTTTTCCGACTGTCATGTATGAAATTGGGATATTCGATGAATTGGCTGGGTGTCTCTTTTCACATATATATTCAGAAATAGCTCAGATTGCTGGCATTGCCATGCCTTTTTCAATCAAATTCTTCGATAAATGTTGTTGGATTCTAAAGATCAATTACTTTACTGATGTTAAATATACATGCTAACGCATATACATAACAATTTGTAGATTACAAATGATTTGGAGAAAATTGGCAATTGATGTTTGGCATCCAACCTCATGAATCTCTGCGCGCTGAATGTGATGCTAGCGTTTGGATTAGTAAAATTCGCTTAAGCGATTCGATAAAAACGTCGTGCAATTATTGATGCCGGTAGATCGTTTCCAAATGTTAAGATTAGGAAAATATTTATGATGGTATTATTTGTTTTACGAATTGGACGTAGTCTGATATTGACATCTATCGAGCGCTCTGGCTAGCTGTTCATTAGCAGAAGACTTTTAAGTTAAGAATAAGAATAAGAATAGGAAAGCTTGATTTGATTATATATAATCTTTTGCTCCGAGAGTATGTTACACAATTTCAAAATTGAATTAGAAGTTGAAAAAGTGTTTATGCTTTAAAATACTATTTATGGCGGAGAACTAATTCATATGCAATTTGTGTATTAGGTGTTTCGCAGCTTGTAACAAATTGGTTCAAATATGACCAAAAGGATAGACGAAAGGCTACATGAACGGAAGTTATATTCTAGTGCACCTTCGTTTCGGCTTACTGGCTACTCATCAGCAGGAGCCGATACTACGCCATTTATCCACTACGTATTTAGGTAACGAAAGTGGGAAAATAGAAGGGTACAATCTCTTATACGAATTTGTAAACCTGCAGTAATGGAGCTAACTTCATACAAAGTTTTCGATAATGCGACTTCAAAGACAACTCACAATACATAATATATATACCATGTCTGTAAAAGGTACCAACATTATGGCTATTCTGTCAATACCCGAAGCAAAAATTATGGTACCAAAAAGGTATATGGTGCGAATACTATGGTTACCGAGTCTGTATATGATACTAACGAAATGGATTTCAATTTTTCACTAAAATTGAGAAATCCAACTATTTCTGAATACATGACACTCAAGAAAATCCATACACTTTGGGTTTTTTCGATAGCAGTTATAACATTTCGCGAAAATAATGATATCGTTCAATAAAATATATAATAATTAGATACTTTATGTGTCGGAGAACTAATATACATGGAATTGTGTTTTAAGTGTAGCGCACCTAATAACAAATTTGTTCATATATGATGAGAAGGATAATCCAAAGACAGCATAAACGGAAAGTATGATCTCCTGCATTTCCGTTTCGTGCTTACTGGCGACTCATCAGTAGGAGTCAGTATTAAGCGCTTTACCCCCTATATGTGTTGGTGAGGAAAATGATAAAATAGGACGGTGGTTGGTACCCTTTACAGACTTGCTATATATGTAACATATATTGAGTTCGCATTGAAGTCGCATTGTCGAAGACTTTGTATGAAGTTAGCTTCACTACTGCGGGTTCACACATTCGTATAATTGATTGCATCGTCCTATATTTCTACATTCCTCAATCAAATATATAGTGGGTAAATGGCGTAATACCGGTTCCAACTGATGAGTCACCAGTAAGCACGAAACACATGTGCACGAGATTATAATTTCCTTTCAAGCTGTCTTTGGTTTACCTTTCTTGTCACAACTGAACTAATTTTTCCTAAATGTTTATGCTTTTCTTAAGCAAATTTTGTGTTATTGTATATTTTTTCTGAATGAAAGAATATTTTTGTATATATAAGGAAGATATTATATTTTTTACTTCGCTGAACTCTCAATTTGTAATAGTCAATCTACAAACATCGTTGCCCAGTAAAATTAAATGAGCCTTTATTATTTTTTTGATTACGATTCAGAATATTCTCTAAATGTCGGAGGAGAAGGAAAATAAATGGTGCAAGTGTTTTTAAAACATTTTATGTAATAGAAATCTTTAAATTTAGCTATTATTATTTGTGATTTCGAAAATGGGTTATTAAGAGTTACATTTCTGTGATATTTTTGGGCTAGATCTTTTAAACTTTCATATGCAACACGTTAAAAGCTAACCGGATGTCAGTTTATGCTACGCTAAGTAATTGGTTATACAGTGTTATACGTTTTGAGAATAGAAAAATACTATCAAATAAGTTGTAATATCGAGAGATGTAAATTTCTGAATAACCCATTATAGTTTCTCAGGAGATGCACATAAAACGAATTTTAACTATATGGAGATCAAGTCGTTTTATATAAAAATGTGTAATTCAATGTAAGATATTGCTGTTCCTCTAAGCTATAGCGGCTGAAGTTTAACCTAAGCGAGATTTGATTAGTAAGACAAATTTGAAAATGTACATGTGGGAAGTATGCTTGGAGTCCTTCATATCTATGCAGTGCTTGTAGGGTTCGATATAATGGTTGCGTAGTCAAGTATGGGTCATATATATGTTTTCAAAATAATAAGCCTAAGCTCAGTCGTCCTTGTTTCTCTTAATATCAAGTTTAATGGAGGCTTGGCTTTGAGTACAATGGTGGTAATATGCTGTTAGAGACATAATATATATGTAAGAATCACTCTTAGTTGTCCTATTGTCTCTTTGAGGAATGATTTCCTCAGAGTATAGAATATTTTCAGTGAGTAATATACTCTTACCGAAATTTCGAAGTTTGACTTAAATGTGTTCATTTGCAGTGGCAGATTTTGAAGTATAATTTTTTTGCTTTTTAAGTCTTCTTCATTATTTAGCAACGGTTTAGCTATGTTTCTTGGGTTGCAGAAATAAACTAGTGTAGTTTCTCCAGAATATTTGAAATTTTTATCATGTTTAATTGCGTTATTCAATAAACTGAATAAAATACTAAAGTGAAAATAGTCCTAATGTTGAGCCCTGTGGAAATCCATCATTGATGGACAATGGAAGGGATGAAATTTTATCTAATGTGAAGACGGATGGTCATTCAGACATATATTTAAAAACGAATTCTAATTATTATGTGTATAAACCTAGGCTCGTATGGACCTTAACGATTGCATGTATGAATGTTGTATCAAATCATTCGAGATGTCTAGAAATATTACAATAGCGTCGCTGTTTAAGGATAAAATAATGTTTATTTTATCTAGCAGAGCGATAAAGTTTGTCGTGCATGAGTGGTTTTCAGTAAAACCAAGTTCTTGGTGATCATTGAAATGAAACAAACTTTTCAATTAGTTCATAGCTGTTATTGTCCAGAACTTTAGTGAGTTCAGGTAGGTCAGCTATTGATATTAAGTTTTTGAATATACTAAAGGTTTTGGTTTTTGGTAACAATTCGAAATGTATCTGCCGCATTTTCACCAGAAAGTTTAGGATCATTAGCATTTTTTTGCAATAGATTTTGTGAATTTACTAACTGAAGAAGCGTGTTTGACAGATATGATCTATGGGTCCATTTGGTGCCTGGATATTAGATAACAATGCTTTCACTATTATAACTACTGAGATAATTTTGAGCTTCAGACAGTTTAGAGTATCGTACTGAGGAAATAATGGCGCAAATGGTGAATTCTTCGGCCATTGGCCTGCTAGATAAGAGTTCGCCAAAGTGGCAGAGACGTATTTAGTGACCTGAATAAACTTACTATTCTCATAAATATCATTAATATTGTTATAGATATACCGCCTGACTAGAGAAAATGATTTTCGAGTGTTCAGTTTCTTGCAAACATTTTTCCCTTTTGTGGCAGGATATCTTAATTCTTCTTCTTTAACATTAGTATATTTACTTTAGTTACTTCAAAAGGAACATTGGTGCATACACCAATCTTTGGTATAGTTTATTTCTAAGTTGTTGTAGTGATTACGCATTATTAAAGATAATATGTACAAGTGTCGTTGCTGATTCTTCGTAAGCATGTGTTGGAGATAGTATGGCAGTAGTGTATTCTCATTGGTATTGTACATAATACTGGTATTTTGTAAATAGTAACCAGTCTGTACGGCTAATGTGTGAGAGAGAAACTCCAATTTCATGTGTATTGAATGTTGTGATAAAAAATTCTTCGTGATCGCATAATGGCATGTAATTTTATTCTGCAATATTTATTGTCATGTCCTCATCAGTGAAAATGAGGCCAATATAACTTTTTTGTCTGGTTGACTGAACAACTTATTGAACAAGTCCAGAATGACTTAAAATGTTGAAAATACTGTTAGTAAAGTTCTGGGGTTGGAAGGGAAGCTTTACTTTGTTTCTTATAGGATTGGAACTGTACTTGTGCAGTGGGGAGAAGTGCAATTTCTCGTGATGGTCACACTGGGATACTTAGTGTAGTCTGGAATCTGCTTAAAATGGTTCTATCACGTTGTATGATGACTTCTTCAGCTTGCATCTTACTAAGTACGAGTGTAAGGCCATCAATTATGGTGCGTTTACGTCTCTTGTTGAAATTTATTAACAAGAGCCAGTTATTTCCAGATTTAAACTGAAGTATGAACACATATCCGATTTGATAGTTTGGCTGGAGATTTTTTACCCGAATTTGTAATGTGTAGTTGGTAAGTTTGTTCTTGAGAATTTTTGATGACGTTTTTGCTCATATGTTTGTCTAAAATTCGGTTATGAAATAAGGATGTTACATTACTGTAGGTTTACATCACATGATGCGGTGTATTTAAATTAAGATTTCCAACTAACGTGTAAAGTTTATCTTCTAGTAGAAGTATTTTTACTTTAGTGCAAATATAAAAAAAAGAAAATTTACTGTAAACTGTTTTTGCTAGCTATTTTTTATTGCAGTTGTGTATTAGGTACTGCGCAACTAGTAACAAATTAAATCAAATATGACAAGAAGGATAAACCAAAGAGAGCATGACCGGAGAGTATAAACTCATGTGCACATTCGTTTCGTGCTTGCTTGCGAATCATCAGTTGTAGTTTATACTGCGCCCTACTTAGACTATATATTTGAGTGAGAAATATGGAAAAATTGGACGGTACATTCTCCTATACGAATGTGTTACCCTTCAGTAGTTAAGCTAACTTCATACAAAGTCTTCGACAATGTGAATTCATAGATAACTCACTATATAAAATATATGTACCGAGTCTGTAAAGGGTACCAACATGATGTTAGGACGTGTTTGAACTTACATAATTATGCATAACCAGGCATATATGCTTATCTGTATATCGACATCCATATGGATGTTCTACTTTGCGCTCTTTATTATTTTTAATTATAATTACACATTTACGCAAATTTGGACATGTTCTTTGTACAATTTTAATAACTATTAGTAATTGGACATCCATATTGCACAAATAAATGTTTCCAAATAAAGGAAAAGGATTCACGCACATTTATTATTAAAGAATATTGATATAACAGCCCTCGGCATTTGCACTCAAGTGATTATTTTGACAATGACGTTTGGTATGAAAATAAAAACAATTAGTGAATATAGGTTTCGCGTAGCAAAGAGCGACCACAATTCCAAGGAATCTTGTTACACAACAAACGAAAGAAGTGCTTTGAATTTAAAAAGAAGTCTAAGGCGATAACTTTCAAAGGATTTTAGCGAAAAATCACTTCGCGCATAGAGAAATTGTTGTCATATATATATATATATATATATATATATATATATATATATATATATATATATATATATATATACGTGTCGAATTTCCTTGAAACTTTACTGTGATCTAATTTACGCAAGATATGTTCATTCTAGCGCAAAAATTAAGACAATGCCATGCTCAGATGGAGAAATCCAATATGTCGGTAACACAGCTTGCTTGTATAAATCTGTAGCACACTATTATGTTTGTTTTTCGTATAATAGTAAGCACGAAACCCATGTGTATATGAGGTTATACCTATCTTTCAAGCTGACTTTGATTTATTTTTCTGTTCCCATTTGAACTAATATGGTAATGGGTGTGCTACACATAAAACATTTCATATATATAAGTTCTCCACCACAATATTTCTATAACTATTGCCTATGTGGATGAATAATGTCCTGATTACCCTGAAATGTGATAGCAGAGTTTATGCATTTGATGGAGTAAGAAGTGTTCAGAAGTAGTTTCCATTTTATATTTTCGTGGAATTCAGCATACCTTGAAATCCGTTTTTTTCTGGTACCATGTAGCACCAAAGCAACCATAGTGTTGGTGCAATGTACCGACTCGGCAACCATATTATTGATAACTTTGACAGGTTCCGTATATATTATATATAGTGAGTTGGATTTGAAGTCACGTTTTCGAAGACTTTAAATGAAGTTAGCTACATTTATGCATGAGTACACATTTGTAAAAAAGATTGTATCGTGAAACAATCCCACATTCCTGACCCAAATATATAGTGGGTATAGGGCGTAGTACCGGCTCCTACTGATGAGTCGTCAAAAAGCACGAAACGAATGTGTACATCAGATTATACGTTTCTATCATACTAATTTTTGTATATCATTCTGGTCCTATTTAAACTAATATTTTACTAAGTGCGCAATATCTAATAAACAATTGCACACTGCTGTCTGTAACGAAGGATATATAACTATTATTTCATGTTGCTTGATAAATCTAAGTGAGTAACCGAGTACTCAGTCAAATATAATTACGTTAACGTGTATGTGTGGATTTATAAACTTACTACAGTTTGCTCAATTATTAACAATGCAAATTTTGAAACTGATATAAATTTTTAAAATCTAATTTTAATCTTTATTGTAAGACTTATTCAAATTAACACTTACTCATTAACATCTTTTTACTAATTAATAACTTTTCTTAAAATGGTGATTAAGTCGTTAGATAATTTTCAAAAAAATGTTTTCTGACCTTCATTAGTTTAAACTTCATACATTAAATAAGACTTTTTCCTTACTAATATTATATCACAAACCCTGGCATCATTTTACTACTAATGTATGTGTGTGTTCATTTACATATATATGTATATATATATAAATTTATTTATCGCGTTGCTCCCTTCCCTAAAGAATAATTGTAAATTGTATTGCTGTATTCTAGAAAAAAACTGGGCGTTATCCACAACAAGCATTTTTACAATTAATTAATTTTGTATTTAATAAAATGTATGTTCGTGTATGTGCGCTTATGAACATTTTGTTAAATATTATTATAATCAAGGTTGCGATCTTTATATAAGCACCTGGCCCATTAATTACTTACATATGTCAGTTTAAACTAAGAATTGTATAGTGTAGAAAAGGAAATTCATCCAGTTGACCGGTTTCGTCCTTATTGGGAACTCATCACGTACTGGCCAGAGTTTTTCCTAGGCAAGATTCGAAACTGGACACGTCTGCTTCGGAATCTGGTGCTCTAAACACTGAGCCACCCTGCCGCACACTAAGTACTAATATCCGTTGCGGCTGGCGGTAGTTTTGTTATGTTGTTCGACGACTGGTTAAATACAATGGGATTGGTGTTTACTTCAAGCTCGCAAACTTGATTTAAAGAAATCCGTTATACACTATCTAATGTTCCATGGTTAGACTTTCTTTAGGAGGAACCTATATAGCATCCCTTTAGCCCTAATGTTCAAACTAACCACCGCCTATCTATCATTATAGAGCATGGGACGTGGTTTTGAATTGAACAATTATATATTCAAATGAACATTTGTTACATGGGCGGTGATAAAAATTAATTAAATCAAAGTCGTGATTTTTATATAAACACATGTCCTATTATGTACATATATTTGTCAGTATAAACAAAGAACCGTATAATGTGGAAAATATATTTCATCCGGTTTCATCTTTATTGGGAACTCCTCAAGTAGTGTCCAGAATTTACCACAAATAGGGCTCGAACATCGACACGTCTAATTCTGAATCCGTTGTGCACCTAGTAACAAATTAGTTCAACTATGACCAGAAGGATAAACCACAGACAGCATGAACGGAAAGTGTAATCTAGTGCACATGCGTTTCGTGCTTACTGGCGACTCATCAGTAGGAGCCTGTATTACGCCCTTTAACCACTATATATTTGGTTGAGGAATGTGGGAGGATAGGACGGTAAAATCTCCTATACGAATGTGTAAACCTGCAGTAGTGAAGCCATCTTCATATAAAGTCTTCGACAATACGATTTCAAAGCTAATTTACTCTATATAATACATTCCGAGTCTGTAAAGTATACCAACACTATGGCTTTTGGGACAGTAGCCGATACCAACATTATAGTACCGAAAAGGTACATGGTATTAACACTATGGTTGCCGAGTAGGTACATGATACCAACTAGATGGATTTCAACGCATGGTATAATTCAAATTAAGAATTACAACTATTTCATTTCATTGTTTAAGTACTCGCAAATACCATATATTCAGTTTGACTTTGGTAATCATTGGTCAAAACCTGTGTAGATATAAAACTTGGTACAAAATTAATTAAAGAAGTGCAAGTCTAAATTGTCGAAAATTGAGGTAAAATATGTTCTTTGTAGTGGCTAAATAAGAATGATATATTGTAGTGCTTACGGTAAGGATATGAACTTCATAAGCAGTTCTTGTGAATGACAATCGTTCACATAATCTGGACATAAAGACTAAATGCAGTTCATGCAAGAAAATAACTTACTAAGCAATGAACTGAAAAATGAAAATGAACCTACCCCGAAGAAACAAAGAATAAACGAAACACAAAATAATATGATAAAAGGATTCACAAATAAATTTATGTTTAAGTATAATCTATTACTTGAGAGATACGCTAAAAAGGAATTTAATAAAATAACGCTAGTTGAAGTAGAGAAAATGGTAACTAAGGATATATAAATAGTGAGACACCAATCAAGAAAAGAGCGAAGTGTTAGAACCAAGATCCATTTTGAAAATATAGTAATCACATTCATATATTTTTTGTATGTGACAGAGTATTTCATTTATAAAATGTAGGTATTGATAATACAATTAAACAATCAATGATTGCGCAGGTGGTGTGAACGATTCTTTAAATCAAGTTTGCGAGCTCGAAGTAAAAACCAGGCCCATTGTATTTAACCAGTCGTCGATCAATATAGCATAGTAAATATAGAGGCGATATTGTTTATATGCAAATAAATTTGTTCAAGAATAAACACAGACTAGGAAAGTAGCAATCAAAGATTACAATTTAACGATAATTGATTGCGCGGGTGGTGGTAAGAATTCTTTAAATTAAGTTTGTGAGCATGAAGTAAACACTAATCACATTATATTTAACCAATCGTTGAACAACATAGCAAAACACTACCGCCAGCCGCAACGCACTGACGCGTTCCGAGCTTCCACGATCTTCATGAAAGTACGACGGCAAACTGACTATCAAGGATCAAACCGCATTGAATATATATGAAAATAAAATTTAGATATGCAGCTCTCACATCTAGTAGTCTTGCATACATTGAACTTGACTGGAAATGTCGGCTGCACAATTTCTATGCAGTCACGAACATTACCTGTTTGCTGCTATCGCTACATATACATATATAGGCAATACAATTTAAGAAAAATTGATTGTGCGGGTGGGGGTAACAATTCTTCAAATCAAGTTTGCGAGCTTGAAGTATGAGATTCTACTATAGGTGAGAGCCGCATATCTAAATTTAATTTCCATATATATATATATATATATATATATATATATATATATATCAGTAACACCATTATGAACAATGTGCCCGATCACCACAAAGTTTAAAGAATTTGTTTAAATCAAGGTTCCGACCTTGATATAACACCAGTCCTATTACATACATACATTTATTAATATAAACTAAGCATTTTATAATGTAGAAAAAGTTACTCATCGAGTACGGCAGAATGGCTCATTTGTTAGAACAACAGACTCCGTAGCAGACGTGCCAAAGTTTCAGCCAAGTTCGCGGCAAATTCTGGACAGTACGTAATGAGTTGCCAATAGGGAAGAAATGGCACAATGAATGAATTTCCTTTTCTACATTATACAATGTTTAGTTTATACTGACAAATGTGTGTATATGGGATTGGTGTCTATAACAAGGTGGCAACCTTGGTTTCAATAATTATTATCACCACTCGCGCAAACAATGTTCATTAAATTGTATAAAACGTTTGTCTAAAATGAATTGTGTCTCCTTTTACATAGCTCATTTATTGTGCCTCCACAATATACCTATACATTATTGGTTCCGACATTGCGTTAAAATGAACGAGGCTTCTGTCTTGATATTTTTAATCACAGGTAATGTAGTTTTGCTTGTACAGTGCTCTAATTGATGTATCTCATCAATATTTTTTTATTTCGATCCGTCAGTGGATTATTGTAAATAATGCCGCATAAATTTTGATTTCCTACAATTGATCCAAGAAACCCTGTAGTTTGATGAAAATTTTAAAATCATATTTTCCAACTCAAACTAAGCACCAGTAACATTTAACGGACTAGCAATTATATATTATATCTATAATATATAAGGAATGGAAATGAGATATGTAACACTCAATCATGGAATTCATGCACATTCTGTAATTTTTTTCATAAAGTAAGCATCAATATCCTTGTGCAGTCGGGAAGATTACATACCTGCATCATTCGTCACACGTAGTTAACTATAAATGGCTTCAATTTGCGTGTAATATACACCACCGTAGGTGCAATAAATAGAGGCACAGACTCCAAAGCGAATGTAATCCGGTGTGAGCCGGTCAACATAATCTTCTGGATAGTGCTTTAAGAGTTTCAAATAAGGACAAATACGACGTACTGGATGAATTTCCTTTGCTACCTGATGCAGCGTTTAGTTTATATATATATATATATATATATATATATATATATATATAAATCCTGTTGACAAGCTTTTAATTAATATAGTTTCTACAAGTGGCAAGATTTGAGCTGTATAATGACAGATCTGAGGTGGCTAGTTAGAGATTCCAAACCGGTTCCCATGGACGGAAAGGCAAATCAAATGCATAAGTCAATATATGACTCCAGATTGCACGTAGAATGCGATACGGCTGTCGCAGTGGATAAAGTAACAGAATCCGAAGCAAATGTGCTCCCCTGTTTGTGTCTAGTACGCGGAAAAGTATGGACAGTACTTATTGAGTTTACAAAAAGGACGAAAAAAGTCTACTGGAAGAATTTCCTTTGCTACCTAACGCAAAGCCGAGTTTATACTTCAATATATATATATATATATATATATATATATATATATATGATTGCGTATGTGTGTAATTATCACCGAAAGTTGCCCGCCTAAAAATTTGAACCAAACATTTACTGTTTAAATAGAAATATATCGGCCAAAATATCATAATAGAACATATTATAAATACATAATTTTTGCATTCACTCTCAATATCTAGGTTATTCAGTCACAATTTGTAAACGAATAAAATTCAGTACATCTGTAAATTCAATTAGAATAAGATACATGCACGAAAAGTACTGATTTCAGATAATGCGATTAGTCCTTCTGTAGATATACAATCGGACAGAGGAAAAGACATTCAGAATTGATAATAAAGTCTAAATTTAAATAGTTCTAAAAACAATTTGGTTCACAAAATTCGAGGTAAATGATTTGCAGATGTTCAACAACACAAAAGGAATTAAATTAAAGTGTAAAAATATTAACAACATATTAGATAGACTTCCAGTTCATTCCCGAAATATAGATAAAAAGGACACGGACGGATAGAGAGAGAGAGATATGTATAAAATACCGACAGATGTAGATGAAGCGAGTAAGGTAGAAGAATACAAGTGAACGCAGTGGATGACAAAGCGAGAAACGGCTAGATATATGCAAAGCAAAGCAAAGCGGGTAAATTAAGACAAAAGAATAGACGGAGATAGTAAGAAGAGAGAGAATGAAGGAAAATTAAATAATGCACACTACTAGTAATCAGGAGCATAACGTGTAGGTATACATGGCGTCAAAAATTCCGTGATAGTTGATTTTTTTAAAATTACGTAAATTAAAACGGAATGGCGATATTCAATGAGCAAACTGACAGCAGATATCTATACATGCACCCAGAGTGCACACAAATTGAAAAAGCAATCAAATAAATAAGACACGAGCACATTTAATAACATTTAACGGGATACGTCTCAGTCAGCGACAAATTCATACACACACGCACACTTTTAACATAACGTACGTTTATATGGAAAAAACGTCAGTAGAAGTAATAAACGAAATTTGTATTTGCTTTATTGCCTGCTTAAAATACTTGTGCTGAGCGGACATTGGAAAAATGTCTTCGAAATTAAAAACAGAAATATCATGACCACGAAAAGGAAGGGGACAACACAGCTCTTGTTGGGAACGAAGATTAAGTTCTTCCGAAATTTGCTGTCGCCAAAGTAATTTATTTTAAATAATTACCATTTACTTTGTGACAAGGAGATCACTTGCAATTGATGTTACGCTGAAAAAGTATATGAGCCTTTTAAAATAATTTCGGCTGCGTGATTATGGTTGATATTGGCTGCTATTCCTTTTTCGTCGAATTTTTTTGACCCATCAAAATATGCTTTCCGTTGTTAATTTGATAATAATTCGATTAAATTTGTCGGCTGTCTCCGCCACGACTCGTGTTCCTTTAAACTAACGAATACCGGTTAAATACAATGGGTTTGGTGTTTACTTCGAGCTCGCAAACTGGATTTAAAGAATACTGAAATAACCGCAAAAAACTGAAGGATTGTCACAGTAAGGATAAATTTATCACTTTATGCAGTCATTATTTTGAAATTTAGATTTAAGTCTATCAATGTAGTTTGCATGTTTATAATTTCATAAAATTACATGCGCATACGTATACACACATACACAAAATAACGTTTCTCTAATACATTATATACATGAAATAATATGTCGCTCACATAAAGGTAATCTAAACTTAAGCAATTAATGTGAATACTAATAATTAACGCTAGGTTGACATATAGACTTAAAAAAAGTAACTAAATATATAAAAAAGTTCCACTTGGCATTTGAAGACATAAAATAATTTATCTAACAGAGAAGAGGACTAAAATTAAGGAGACTATCTCAAATATTAACGCTTCAATAGGGTGAAGTTTTAATCCAACAGCCAAAAACGAAGATTACATAAAAGTAATGATGTATATATAAACCTATGCTGAGGAAAGATTTATGGTCTAAAATATGGCATTAATAGCTGTCAGTGCTAGGCGAAATATAGAATAAATCAGTTTAACCTAGATTACCCTGACGGCCTAACAACCATGTTGGCATTGTGCATTATGTTGTCATGATCACCAAGTTGATCCTCGAAAAGACAAATCAGCATGTCGTTCATGAAACTGCAATAACGAGTGTGCCTCAAGTAACAATGAACGGAACAAATCGTGCTGCAAAAAGTGAGGAATACACTTCGGTTTGAAAATCTGCAATTCTCAGTGTAAATATACCATTTGTGGCCACTTATTATTGTAATTTTACATAAATTGTTGAGCGAGTGCGAGTAAAATATTTCGTCGGAATATCGGCATGAATGTCAAAAGAGCGTTTGTATTTATGGCTGTTTTTTACTACTGTACATAAAATGAATATGTATAAAAATGGTATGCAATAACCATGCAAAGTTGTTGTTCTTTCAAAGATAGCTGAGTCAAAAAGAGCCAGAAATCATGCTTCCTTCCTCTAACGAAATTATTACGTGCATCAGAGCTATGAATTGAAAGGTAAAACCTCGTCTACTTAGAAAGCACCACCCAAAACAGAAACCGTGATAGAAGAAAACAAAGCATTGCACAAATAAAGTATCTTTCAAAAAAAGTAATTAATGAAGAACGGTTTATGCGATACATGTTCTAATTCAATACAAAAATGAATATACATATATATATATACATATATATATATATATATATAAATATATATATATATATATATATATATATATATATATTTGTGAATGTGTGTGCGCATTATATCACGTTATAAAAATAGCATTGCGCGAATTTTAAAAATAAGTATAATGTAATTAAACCAGTGCATGAACTTTAGAAGCAATCTAGCTAAAAAATAACTATTTCGCTTTTTTTTCACAAAATTATTAGAGAATTCTGGAAAGCCAATAACTACATGGGGTAGAGTATTTTTCATTTTCGAGGCTGGGCGATAATTACTAAGCAGATAAATTGAAATTACGGCCTTAGGTTTATAAAACCAGCAGAAACTCTCTATTTAAATAAATACATTTATTTATTAAAATTTTTTTACATATAAATATGCATTCTGTGGCGCTGTCGATGAGCAAATAGACGTTGAAACTTGCCCAATAAAGAAATACAATGGCAAATTAAATAGATTTGATGTGCACTACTGTTACATTTTAAAGTTACGTGAAAATATTTACATATATAGTGTCTGCCTTTTATTTACTTATATATATATATATATATATATATATATATATATATATTTATATATATATATATATGGAGTCAAACAAATTATTTGAAACTGATTTTAAAATGTTACCAAAGATTTTTAACTAACTGAGTTGAGGATTGTGCAATATAACTATATAACAGTTGTAAACTTTCATTACGCTGTACGATAGATTAAAGTAAACTGTTGTATGTGCTCCTTTCAAGTTTGCAAAAAGAATTTTAGTAAATCAAATATCGTTTGAAAGTATGCGGAGTGCCAGCTTCATGTGTTGAATCTCTACGATTTGCGTTCGCGTGTTTTCCCTTTGCACTATCAGTTTCACAAATATCCGATAGATCCCCATTTCCAAGTACGCATCTGTTTTGTCTTCGATCAGGCTGGGTGCGTATTCGTCCCTTTCCTTCGAAGTCTTCATCATCGTTCATAGAAACCACGGGAAATGTGGTGCGATCTAAGCTTCGTTGACTGGCGACGTTTTGGTTTAGATTTGCTCAAACCATCCTCAGGCCTCTAGTAACACTTTCACAGTAAGAGTCACACAATAGCAGATTTGGCTTAAATCTGCCTTATTTACTACCTTAGACTCCCTGTTTTATTTTAATTGCCTTATTTTGGAATGTTTTGTTCGAAATCTCTTATTTCTTTTAGTTCATTCCCATTAGGTTCACTTTATTTGTCTAATAGCAAATTTCCTTAAGTTATTCAAATCAGTATATAAGAATGATCTTTAGTTGGAATTGAGAAATAAATCAGGTGTGGAGGTATACTTACACACGTGATTTATTCCTTAATAAAAATACAAATGCATATAATTAGCTTAACTAAAAAAAGTATGCATGGAGATAAGAATGATCGTTTGCAACACTTAGTTAACAATGCACTAATTGGTTTTAACGACACGCTTGCTTTAGATCTGTGAGGCACAAATAGTATTTAACACAGTAATAAAAATCGTACTATTAAGTAATACTCGATTGCGCGTACACTGACGAATTCACAATAAACACTAATCTAAGTAAATGAACTAATCAAAACATGGTCAGTACGTGTGGTGGACGGTAATTTTGCTATAATATGGAACTGTTTATTGCTATGGGATTAATGTTTATCTCATGTTCGCAAACTTGATTTAAATGTTAAGTTATCGGCACCGACGCATTGAATGATTGACTAATTATGTAACATATATAAATGTGACTAACAAGAAATATTGCAGCCGATATGTTTAGTTAAGTACAATGTATGCGAGAGTATTACACAGGAGAGATTGATCTTTGATTAATCATGTCTTTTACACATGCACCAAGGATTATTGCTCCTTAGCAAGTTTGCTGTCGTACATTCATGATGACCATGGTTGGTCCAAACGTGTCAGAACTGTAGTTTTGCAATGCTATTAAGCTGGTTTGATAGATGTGGATTTGTTTTCATTTCAAGTCAAACAAATTATTTGAAACAATTTAAAAGCATTTTGATAGGTTTTATCAATATAAATATTAATACAATAATAACTAAGTTGTTTAATTTAGAAATACTGATTAACATCTGATTGGGCTGATAAAAATAAAATTGAAATAGAATAAATATTAAAACTAGGAAAATTGCAAGAAATGTTTAGTAAGTACCACAGTATAAATATTATGCAAACATTGATAAACGGATAACAGGACATACCATGTAAGCGTCAGTTAAAATACGTACATTTATGCCAACACATGCAGTTTGATTTATCTAAAGCTCGCATTTCAAAAGAATCTTTCAGAAAACAAGATGAACTAGTGACGTTAAAGTGTAGAGCGCAAATAACACTATTGTGAAAGAACCACTAATTTTTGTACCATGAATTATATATATATATATATATATATACATTTATATATATATATATATATATATATATATATATATATATATATATATATATACAGGCAACGCTGAATCATGTAGTATAAGAAAATATCCTAATATTTCAATATGTATCTGTAATAAGGATTTTAACGAAAAATGAAACGCATGGAATGGTATGTCTGTTCAAGCAGCTTACCTAATGAAGTTTAATAAAGATGGTTTATATACGCGATATTTAATATATGTTCGAATATTACCTGGCAAAGAAAAGCATTGACCAAAAATGTGGGCAATGATGGTCATAAAACAATAGTCACAAATTATATATATATGTGTGATTAAGACCTACTGTAACTAAAATAAGTACGGTAATTTGAAATCGGGAGGGTTTATCAGAGCAAGCGTGAAAAAATTTAAGACGCAATGGTACATGAAAGTTTTGTCTTAAGGCTTCTCAGAACCAATACATTTTTTACTGTCCTTTGGCCAACATTACTTGACCTGGTTTATATTTGTTTTGGTTCGTATTGTTAACTCTAACTAATTAGTGGCCACTAAACTCGGAATGCATGAACCAATAATATTACGCCACTTGGTCATGCCAAATTTGGCATCCTATCCTGGTTTATGTGAGCTAAATTCACACCATTCCCAATACCGAAATCTGATCAAAGGTCATAATCGTAAATTTGTCCAAATATGTGATAGAAAGTTCGGCAAAATAGTACACGCATTTATTCTAACAAAATCGGTGTCAATTTTGACCTAAATAGGTAAATTTAATAAATGCTAGTTAACCAGCAATTTATCGTTGGAAATATTATCTTTATTAAATGATGGCATTTCTTTTATTTGTGGAGTTACGACGTCTCTTATAGACGCCTATGTGAACTGGTCGAAAAAAGTGCTTTCATTCTATACGTTACACTCAAACTTGGTAATTTATTCTGGCCACGTAGCCAGGAATCCAACCAGCAAAAATTCTCATCAGATTCATGCAGCTCACTCCTTACGCAAAACAAGCTTCGCGTTGCATGCAGTTATCAATTTGTTACAAATTGTTTGTGAATATAGTAATTACAATCATTGCCAAGAGGGCACAATCGGACGAAGCCGACAAAATATATAGATAAAACTCGGACTCCAATTCAATTAGATGTTGGTTCAAGGCCTACCAAAAATTGTTATGGATATTCTAGTGTTGCCTAATAAGTAAGGAACCATGGGCTTCTAGATTAATTGCAAAACCATCTTATGCAATAATCGTATAGATTGGAATTATGAATGAGTCACCTGACAATAAACAAAATTCTTCAAGTTTCAGCCCTCGCCCAAACCAGTCATGGATACTACAGAAAGGTGCCAAACAAGAACGAAACCATAGTCAAGTAATTGGGGTTCAGTTGCCATCGTTTTGAATGTTAAGGTAATATTCAGAACCTCTTTCATATGTCTACATTAAGGAACAAGTTAAATAAATCGAAAACGTACGTGAAAACTAAATTAACAAAAAGTGCAATGCCTTTATAAAGCACCATTTATTGAGCAGAGTAATTAGACCAAAAACATCACATTGTTATATAATTACAAAAAGATTGGTTGAGTGGGCGGTGATAAAAATCCCTTTAATCAAAATTGCGATTTTTGTATAAGCACCTGATCTATTATGTAAATACATTAAGATACTTTTTGTGGCGGAGAACTAATATATATAGGCAACACCTAATACACAATTGCATGTACAGACAACTTAATATAAACTAAGTATTGTATGGTGTAGTAAAGGAAATTCATCCAGTCGTCCGGTTTCGTCCTTTTTGGGTAATCACCACGTAATGTAAAGAATTTGCCGCCGACAGGGCTCGAATCTGGGCAGGTCTGCTTCGGAACCTGGTGCTCTAACCAACAAGCCACCATGCCGCATGGTTATAGGGTGAGAGTCAGCTCAACCGTTTCATAGACACAATCAAGTACACAATCATGCAAAACTCAAATCCTAACAGAAAACGAACCTCGCATACATCGTTTGCAAATATATGTAAGTGAAACAAAACTCCAACTAGAACTTAGTCACGCCATCGAACGAAAACCTGTAAAAAAGATAACAGAACACATGTACTTGCATTGAATGGAAGTTGCCAGATAACTTGATATCATTATCCACAATTAATTTAATCTCGATCAACTAATGATATTTTTGGTAAAAGTCAATCATACACGATTTGAAAATGGCTTATTGAGGGAATAGGATATTTTATGAAGCAATGGGTGTGGTATTTTTCCCCAAAACTAGTCACAACCTTTTACCGCATGAAGACGTGAAAACTGTGATTAAATAACAAGTAAACAGTTTCGCTTAGACTTTGTCGGTCTGAAATCGTCGGAGACGTATTAAACTATATATATATATATATATATATATATATATATATATATATATATATATATATATATATATATATATATATATATATATGCGTGTATGTAAGAATAATTGATTTTTATTAAATTAACATTTAAATCCAACGCACAGAATTATACGAATTCTATTCAAATTCATCGAGGTTCTCTTCTTTACAAATTAAATAAAAAGCAGAGTAAAATCGAAATGGTCTCACTCTTAGAGACATGAATGCAACAAGATTGCACTCTAGAGAAAAAGGAAATACAACGTTCATTTACTTTTGATATAAGCAATATAAATCCAGAAACAAACAACAAAATTATATCACTTTCTTTTGTGTAAGCAGGATAAGTTAAGTAGAATAATATCTTTTTAAAACTTTGTTGCACAGACCCTCTTTATAATAGTGTTATATTATAATTCAAAAATTATTTCTCATTTTAGACTACTCATTTTTGGGGGGACGGGGATGCGATTAGTTGTTAATTTTATGAAAGATGAGTGAATAAAAAATAGATAGATAAAGATAGAGTCAACATTGTGGGTCACAATAAAGAAGTGTAGCTCACGGATATTCAGAGATGCTCAAAAAGACGCCACGCCGTAAGCCGCTTCGCTTGCTGCAGATGGGCGAAACGGGAAATAATAATAAATTCAAGATGAATGGCAACGCTAGCGTCCTGCTAAATCCTGAACGTAGAAGGAAGTTGTCAATCACATGCGAGATTTCAAACAGGATAAAGGGAAGTAAACCGTGCTTGTTTAGCAATAATAAAAAAGATGCAATTGCTGCAACGAGAAAATCTCTGACTGAGTAATAAAGTCAAGTACATGGCGAGAAGCAAAATGTGATATTATGGATGCACACTTTTGTTCATAGGCAGAACAATTAGAAGCAATAATTTTCAGTTCTGACAGAAAAGGATTTGAAATTTACAAATTGGTGCAATAATCTTTAGCTGACTCAGCTAACAATAAAAAAATAATAAAATCAACTGAAATAAGTTAGAAATGGACAGTTTTTGCGAGCCTAAATGTGGCAATTTTGATTAGAAATTCTGCAGTCATGAATTTACAGAAAACCGAAACTGGAATACAATTTGGCCTGTTTGAGTTCAACGCCGAACACTGCCTGACGATTCTTTGAATTAAAACCGATATTTTTATATAAAAATAATATAACTCTGTATGATATCAGTTTTGTTATGTATTCCGACGAAATATTCTTATAAAAATAAGGTAAACTGCACTTTTTAGTACGTTACTAAGACTATAACGTAACCATACTTTATAAAGCAAACGAAATTCACAAAGAAATAAAGAATTCTTCGGTTCCCAAACACATATTAATATATATAAATATATATATATATATATATATATGCATAAATACATATAAACATACAATTCATACAAACATAAATTCATAAATACACGGATAAATATATAAATACGTAAATATATACATACATGCATTCAGAAATACATAAGTACAAAGATAAATAAATGCATATATGCAGACATACACAAACACATATATACATTGATATTTAACTTAGGCAATATATATATATATATATATATATATATATATATATATATATATATATATATATATATATATATATATATATATATATATATTAATTAAAGTCAAATGGCAGGATTTTTATTATTTGTATTTTGTTATTATAAACTAAGCAAGGCGGCAGGTAGCAAAGTCAATTCATCCAGTAGACCAGTTTCGTCCTTATTGAAACTCGTAACATACTACCCAGAATTGTACGCTGACGAGACTCGAAACGGTGCACACATGCTTTAGAGTCTAAGAGCATCCAGTGCGCCAACTTTACCACAATGGACATGTTCCAAAAAAGGAAACCGGTCTACTGGATGAATTATCTTCGCTTCCCAATACAATATTTAGTTTAGACTGAAAAAATACAAATTTGTAAATATTAGTATGATATTGATTTATATATATATATATATATATATTATATGACAAGCAAAAATATGATGTAAACAATGCGGTGTTATTCAAATATCAACTCGATTAAAATTTTTCCATGTAGAAATCATAAACAGCAATACCAAGGACAGGTCGAATAGACCATAGTCCGATTGTTTCGAAAATATACGGCTCTACCTATTAATTGAAAAGAAAAATAACAATCTTTAATTTGGATGGAATGAGAATAGTTCTTACTTGTCTCACTGGTTGAAAGATTATGCTTTCAACCTGAAAAAGCCATCTCGTGATGTGTTAGCTTGATTTTCACTGAAAGCCTCCAGGTAGTATAGAGATGTGCAAAAATATCAAAATTCAGAGGTTTAAAGTACTACTGGTAATCGTATAATTAATAAATTAGATGAAAAACTTTATCATTCACTATCATAAAAACCAAACTACCGTACGCAAAGTGAATTGATGCGTCTAAGGTGCTGAAAGGAACCACTTTTAAACACTGCTAAAAGTTTAGGCAGATTTTTGTTAAGTATACAGGCTTTTCTCGAAATGATGACTATTCAAGACCCTTTCAGTGAGCAATTAGTTTGGGTGCGTCAAAGGTTTTTCCGTGTCTCGTGAAACTTCGTTCGGAATACCACGTTGTGCAAGTTGCTCCCGTTTCTAATAAATAGTTTGCGTTCTTTAAATCGCGTTTTCAAGCTTGAAGTAAACACAAATCCCTTTGTATTTAACCAGTTTTTGAACAACATTTCAAAACCACCGTCAGTTGTTGTTCGAAGACTGGTTAAATACAATTGGATAGGCGTTAACCACAAGCGCAAAAACTTGATTTAAAGAGCTGTTACCACCAGCCTCGCAATGAATGCTTGTTTAAATAGTTCTCCTGTCTAAGATCTTTAAGAGCAATGCCCAACCCGTGAGTTTCTAGATCATTAAATAGAGTAATCCAGTGCGAACTGTTGGTGAGCAATAAAGCCATCTGCGAAAATTGCAATTTCAAAAACTTATAACGTCTAAATCTTTAATAAATCTTTGTAAAGTCATTTATAAATGCCTATGCATGGCAAAAATAAACAAGAAATAAATAAAGAAAGGAAATGCATAAAAAATTAATTTTGCAAAATATTCACTAAAACATTTTAGATCACAAACTTTGCACGCACGCACATGTGAATGGTGTATAGTTAAGGTTATCTGTCATCTGTTCGTAATTACTTTAATAATCTATGTAACACAGCTAGATGTCTGGTTATTCGGTTTATCTGCTCAAACTTTAAGGAATGCTTGCGGTAGCTAATGATATATTAAAAAATATAGTTCAAAGAAGCCTCTCAAAAAAGCATACGAATCAAATTTTGAGCAAATTGTAAATTTAAAAAATAGTTCAATAGGATTTCACTCTTTTAAACGTTGATTTTCGAATTTCTTTCTGGTCGAAAATGAACAAATTTAATGTATGTACATTATGCATAAAAAAGGATTGCAGATGAAATGAAAAGTAGAAGGGGGCGACTGAATGACCTTAAGAATTGAAATAATCGATATGTAAAAATGTTCAAAAAGAACATTCAATAAATCATACTATTAGTATAGCAAGTCAAATTTGCATCATGTGAGCTAAATACAAACAAAAGCAGTCAATTAATCAATGACAAACGTAACATTAGCAAGTCAGGTATCATTGTTAAATATACACTATTAAAAAAACACTGACGATTATATTAACGTACGTACCAATTGACATGCAAGCATAAATGGAGACACATACATATGTGCAAACATACATACATATAAATATATGCATATATTAAATATATACATTAAAACACACACATGAACACGTACATAAATAAATTACGCACATGCATGATTACAAACGTAAATATATGATATATATATATATATATATATATATATATATATATATCATATATATACATGCATACATACATATATACATACATACATACATACATACATAAACACATATACATACATACATACATAAATGCATAAATATATACCGCCATACGAACATACTTGCATATTTAGATAAAAAATATGCGTAATATTATTAACGGAGATCTATCTTGAATAAACAAGGAATTCAAAGAGTAGTAATTTTATCAACTAAACTAGATTTTACCTGCAGTATATTAAAGCAATAACAAATTGAGTAGGTTTTGTTCTTGAAGGAATTCAAAGAGTAGTAATTTTATCAACTAAACTAGATTTTACCTGCAGTATATTAAAGCAATAACAAATTGAGTACATACATACATACATACATACATACATACATACATACATACATACATACATACATACATACATACATACATACATACATACATACATACATACATACATACATACATACATACATACAAACATACATACATACATAAATATATACCGCCATACGCACATACTTGCATATTTAGATAAAAAATATGCGTATTATTATTAACGGAGATCTATCTTTAATAAACAAGGAATTCAAAGAGGAGAAATTTTATCAACTAAACTAGATTTTACCTGCAGTATATTAAAGCAATAACAAATTGAGCTTCGCGTAGGTTTTGTTCTTGATGGCCTGAAGACAACTTTTGCACTGCGGGAGTAGCCTAGCCATTCGCCAATACACCACATGTGAGCAATAAGTGGCAGTACTAGTTTCATTTTTTATTGCAGATTTTCTGTTTTTCTTTAAAAATCGTTAAGAATAATTTCGATGCTGGTCAGTATTAGTGCTTAGCAAGCATGCTTCAAAGTTCACAGATTTATCATGCTGCTACACAGATTTGAAAGGGTACTAGTAGTATAAATTATACAAATTTATCAATACACAAAGACAGGCGTCCTTTGCTATAAAAACTGACAGAAAGAAGCCCGCTTAGATGACATGATATCTGCATTTTTTTCAGTAAAATATTTTAATGTCTGGCAGCCACGTATATCGAGAGATTATGTCTTCCAACAATTGCGAGTGAGTCAAAATTGGTCTAAAGGTAATGTAATCAGACTACAAGAAAACAAAATAAAAGAGGAGTATAGAATTTGATCTGAAAATGCGTTTGCACAGGCATAAAGTAATGTTTAAGTTTATGCCATTGCACCTTTTTCATGCGTTTACCTGAATCAGAGTTTTATGTTAAACAAGTAATTCAAACGAATCAAAATACGTAAATATTAGGTTGTCCAGAAAGAACAAAAACACAATCATTTACCTTAATCTCACATTTAATATAAAGCAGTGGGAACGTGCGAAATACAAGGGTTTTCGAGATAAAAAACTGAACGTTTATTTAAATGCACCAAATGTAATAATGGCTTTTAGACTGTTGGCCACATGTTTAGCTTTTAAGCAGAAACCGTCGCTGAAAGCTAACAGACAACAAATCTAAACGCAAAGCGGAACCAGTCCAGTGAACAAATGAACTAACAATTAGAATCTGTGGAAAAAGAAACATTTTGTTTCGTCTTCGGTATTATACATTTCTCGTTTCTCTATCCAAAACGACGGTTATTTTGGTCTGGGATTCTTGCAGTACGGGACTCACTACGATGGCCGTGCTCTGTTCCGGCGATGCCGACTCTCCCTCGGGAATACTGGTAGTCTTCTGTTTGCCAGGTTGAATTACCGTAGTTTGAACAGAAGTAGCAGTCGGGCAACTAGCACTACTCCGGCTGCGCTGGAAGCCTGAAAAGACATTGGGTGTTTGATCGTAAGCGCCTGCAAACCTGTTGTTGCGCCCGACCGAACCAACTGGACTGACGCTGGTCCCTCCAAAACTGGACAGAGACATACTGCCCAATAATTGACTACTGACAGCACCAATGCTGATTGAGTCTTCATGCTCAATCTGCGCCGGATGAGCCGACAAACATGGACCAAACTGAGAAATCAATTCTAAATCAGTGTCTTGACAAAGATTTCGCATCACACCCATTGCGGGACGCGAAAGTGGATGGGCCATGTTCAGCGCGCTTAAATGCGCGGCATAGCCCTCAATCAACGGCTGCACGAATGAGGGCAAACACACGCATAAATACATGAATATTACTTCAACCAGCATGTTATCGTGCGGGTGGTGATAGAAATTCTGCAGATAGAGTTTGGAAGTCTGAGAGAAATACAAATTACATTGCATTAGCCAGTCGCACAAAATAGCAAATGTTCCACAAGTCACACGTACAGACGCGCTTTCTTCCTTCCATAATCCTCGTCACAGCACGGAAACAAACTAAATAATTTATTACCGAACTGAAATGCATATATCAGGTATGGAAAATGAGATATGCAGCTGTAAATTCTGATAGTCTTGCATGCATTATACTTTATTGTAAAGGTTGTCTGCGTACGTTCCGAACAAGGCCTGCTTGCAGATTTCGTCAAGGAAAGCCACAACACGTCAGCAGGTGTGACTAATGGTAGTTTTGCTACGTTGTGTGATCTTTGAGATATGATGAGATTGGTGCTTACCTCATAATTACAAAGACTTTTTTTATCACAGTTGGCGTTATTTTCAATCATGTAAAATTTATACGAGACTTTCAGGATTGAAATCAACATATCTGCCTTTCCATAAACAATATATGCATTGCTGCTTACACCTCGATAATCAGGTTGCCATCGTACTTTGATGATTAATTTCATTGTATACGAAGGATTTGAAATGTAACTAAGAAGGATACTCAGGTACGTATCCTTCCGACAAACTTCATTTTCTAATTGTGGACTAATCATCAAAAACTTCACACCTAGACTTTGCAATTCATCACACGATTCCTTTTCAATTTTCAATTTTATTTCAGTAGTTTGATTAGCTGATTTTTTGAAATTTATCAAGTCATTCTCCACGAAGCTAAACAAAACGCTGTTGTATATCCCTATACTGGAATTAGCACTAGTTTGAAGAGCTTCGTCCATCTACAATAATTTACATCGGAGAAAAATATTTCAGCGATTTCTTACTGCAGAAACAACAACAAAAATTGAAATAAAGCACAAGTCTAAAATTAAATTATATTTAGTCTAAAAACATCATAACCAACTAAAGAAATTTAAAAGGCATTGTAACGAATACATGATTATATATAAAAGTTTTGCATAACTAAAACCACACAGATGTTGTCGATATAAACAAAGCATGCAGATCGTCAACTAGGCACTTATAAATAATTAATTAAATCAACTTTCGATCTTGCTATAAACATCAATCCCATTATATATATATATATATATATATATATATATATATATATATATATATATTTATATGTATATATATCAGTATAAACTAAGCATCGTATAAATGTAGAAAAGGCAATTCATCCGCCAGACCGGTTTTGTCCTTTAAGTACAGCCAAATATTTTTCCGCGGTCATGCTCGAACCTGGGCACGTCTTCAACGAAGTCTGTGACTCTAACCAGTGAGCAAACTTGATTTAAGCTACACATAAACAATATCAAAATTGCTTCACTCAATATGAAAACTCGAGAACATATAGTTAATAATTCAGCAAAATACTCTCAAAGTCAGACATTAAATGCAATTTTCAGCTACATAACAATCCACGTTTTTTGTCAGTTTTTTCTTTCAAGTGGATCGTTTTCCCATCGTTTTCAGTCTAAAATTTCAACTAGCCATTTTAGATCTATCTTTTTAGAACATACATCTGGAAACCTGAGGAACTGATATTCAATTAAGGTATGATGGCAGGAAAGCGATTCCGAATGGCATCCATCCGAAAGGTAGCCTGGCCACACATGAAATAAGTTTGTATATAACTAAAAACTGCATAAAAATGCGGCTTAGGTGAATCAATGAGTGAGCTGCAAGACTCGGAATCTAATGCCTCCTGCCCAAGTTCCGCCGAGGACAATTCTGGCTAGCGCTCAATATGGACAAAATATGCCAAACTGTTGAATAATATTGCTTCCTAATACGACGTTTAGTTTATACTGGCAGCAAAGATATAATCACATCCTGCCATTATACAGAAATTTAATATAACTTTTCCAAGTTGCATGTTTGTACATAAATAAAAATTGCATTCAGTCGGGGCTTAGGTTGCATAGTATATAAGTTTAAATACGCTTGAGCAAATTGATTGTAGCTCTGGTCGTGGCAAAACTAGCAAGTATTCGATAAGAGACAAATAAGGTTTAAGCCGTTAAACAATTGCTGATTGCGCGCATTTTGATAAAAATAATGTTTGAGAGCTTGAAGTAAACACCAATCCAATTGTATTCAACCCGCCATCGAACAGCATAGCAAAACTACCGCCAGTTTCACTTATTGACGTGGCAAATTCAGGCCAGTACGTGATGAGTTCCCAATAAGGACGAAACCAGTCTACTGGATGAATTCTTAGTTTCTATTGACATAAGTATGTACTTAATGGGTCAGGTGATTATATCAAGTTCACATCCTTGATTATAGTAAATATAAGCTAATCTATTGAAGGCGGCATGAGGATAATTTTGATTGTCGAATAATAGTGCGATACCATCTGCGTGGTCATGATCGACTAATCGAACGTTGAAGGAACTTCAATACCTCCATACGGAACGTTTGGAAGAGGGCTGTTCATAATAGCATCTATTAAACAATTGAACAAAAATGGATAAAGCGGACATTGAAATAGTGCAAAAAACACATATAATTACCGTGCATTCAGTTGCATGCCTTCGCGAAAACTTTCCCACGATAAAGATACGATTTGGATCGAGACCGATTGATCGATAGATGGATATATCCTTTCCAGAGCCATAAGCACAATGAACTCGCAAATGGGCCTTGACAAAACAAATATAAATGCAAAAAAAAATTTAAATCAGTGAAATATAATTTTCTTCGCTTATTATTTTGAAAGGAATTTTAGAAATGGGAGAAATGCCGAAAGAAATTGAGCAAATTTGATTTAAATAATTGATTTTATCACCTGAGAAATCGATAACTGTTGGACTCTGATTAGGTTTGTCAAATAGTAAAATCAAAAACAATACTCAGAGAGGAAACTTTCAGAATTCGACCAAAATAACCCGTCAAGTTATTAGAAATTTTTTTTAAAAATTTCCATTTTGACATTATAGTATTTTATAGTCCACTAATAAATCGACAATATGTGGTGTGCGCCGAACACAACAAGGAAAACCGCATTCGACATTCAACGCTTCTCAGAAGCACGAAACGAATTTGCACGAGATTATTTCTTCCGTTCATGCTGCCTTTGGTTTATCCTTCTGGTCATATATTACACTTGACACAAGTCCTTTTTTTCCTGTCAAAATGGTGTCAACTCTGAAGATGTGACTGGAAGTGAAGTCTCGAAAATTTGGGGGAAAATCGGAGAATCTGGTTCCAAGCAGCTGGTGAGTGGCATAATAGCAAATGGACAAGTGAGAACACGTCAATCAATGCCAAACACAAACTGTGCACCTGGAAATGTAAAGGATTCAAGATTTTATTGACCTACGAGTGCTATCAATTGACATGAACTGGCAAAATGCGGAAAAGACGTATATTTGAAAGAATTTGTTCCTAGGTGCGCAACACCTAGTACACAAGTGCATATATATATATATATATATATATATATATATTAGGTCTCCGACCCTAACAGTATCTAACGCTTCTCATATTTATCTCATCCTAAGACAAAGGCAAAAATCCAATTAACACAGGCGTTTCAAGCTAACTGGCTAATTCGCGGCAAAAGGGCGAACAATGCTCCACATCCTCTACATATATGGTCCATTGATTTGGTAACAGATTAAAGGAGGCGCGCCATAGACGTGTGAGTATAATGGCCATGTCATCCATTGTCACAAATATTAAAACTCAGAGCGACATCAAGTAGTACATATACCATGTATAGCTTCACATGCTGTGCATGATATCTAAACCGTATACATGGAGGTAAAATAAAATACCACCGAGAATTATCACATCCATTTCTCTGAGTACATGATACTTCAGTAGAAGTCCCTTATCCTGACCTTGATGAACTGCAGTTATCATAGGTTTTTAGTAGTCAAGATAGAGTTTAATTAGCATACAATATTTTTAAATTTTGTTCGCGAATAACTAAATATAGGAATTCATGCTTTAGGCTATGCATAAATAAAACTTTACTTCAAACGAAGTAACGTGTAACTTTCTAAGCGCTACCATATTTTGTATCATAAGAAAAATACACGTATTTGAGAGAAATAGACGATACAATATATCAGCAATGTTTGTTCTAATAGTAAACATTATCTACAGAACAAAGTAGAAAGACAAAGTAAAACTGTGGTTGCGTATGAGAAAACTGCAGAAATATATTCATCATCGTTTGACACAGTTGCCATTAGGTCAACCCGAGAAAGATGGAATATACAAAAATTTAGAAGTTGAAAAATCTACTAATGTAAGGAAATGGCAACAAACTCGGTTGCTTTTTGGCTTGTGATTAAATTAGAGTTAAATTTTTTTAGTAGAAACTTGTTTTTAATTCTAGTTAAGCCCTAACTGAAACTCAAGGTTTTTACAAAGGAGCACGGATTCGAGTAAATTTCCAGATAGTTTAAAGGAGAATGATTCTGATCAATACAATACAGATTACGACAAACCAGGCAGTAATGGAATAAATGATTTTGCTTGATACACGCAAAGGTAAAGTAAATAAAATTCAAAATGTTAAACTTTATTTTGCTTAATTCACTCATTCTTGAAACCAGCAAGTCAGTGTAGCGTGCGTTTAATCGGAAAATTTTATTTAAATGAATTATTTGGACGGATAAAAGAAATTAATGAAATAGTTTTACAGAATTGATGACTGCGTTAAGTATCTGAAAATGAATGACGTAATACAAAGAAGAGGTGAAATAATATTCTAGCACTTCTTTCCGCTCTTTAGTCTGCACTTCCTAAGTTTCATCAAAATGACTGGCCAAGAATAACAAAATTCAACAACAATCCACTAGTATTCAGCCAAGAACAAACAGGCCCTCGACTAGAATCAACAAACGTACAATCGGATTGGCAACAAACTGAAGTGGAAATAACAGAGGCGCATACGATGACAGAAGTCTCCAAACAATGTGAGCGTTTAACACTGCAATCAACACTGGCGTTGTTACCACGTGAAAACTTTGCGCAACGAGGTGAAACGATCAACTGTACTGGGAAAAATAGCACTTGTATATGTAACAGTGAAAATGCGCACAAATGGTTAATTCTCAAGCTATCAAAACAAAAATGACCAGATATCAGACATCACTTCGCAATACTGCGAGAATGACCTTTATATGCAAACACGCATACACACAAACACAAACGCATGCACACTCACCAACTAGTCAAAACAAGAAACAGCAGTAAAAACGAGTTAGATTTGTTACCACTAGCATAATCAATTGAAAACCCAAAATGTATAAATATGTATGATTGTAGAAGAGATGATTAGTAATCACGAAATAAATGGCCTTTCTCCACTTCGTTAGTTGTGTTTTCCTAATAATAAGAATACTGTGTTAAATTAAAAAGGAATGGACAATATAAAGAATATATATATATATATATATATATATATATATATATATATATATATATATATATATATGAAGAACATTTAACGCAATTTATTGTTTTTTTAAATCAAGAAAATGCTATACTCATACTTAGCCATACTGATAAAAATCATTTGTTATTTAACGCAGTAAAATTTTCCAAACATTCATATAGGATACTAGTTCATATGAATAAAAAAGCTTTGGCTCAAGATTAAATGAAACTTCAAATGTGCAATTGTGCGAAGTTAACTCAAAATAAAATTTCTATGATACATTAATGTGCGGGTTGGATAAATCTATTTTCTATCAAGCAGGTATTTCATAGATTAAATGAAGCATTTAGCAGCATAGATTAGGAAATATATAACAGGTAAATTAGCAGGACGTAATAACGAACAAATATAAATAAATAAATGAGTAACTATGTTCGTGACTGCATATAAATTGTGTAGCCGACATTTCCAGTCAAATTCAATTTATGCGAGACTGCTAGAGGTGAGAGCCACATATCTTAATTTGATTTCCATATATATTCAATGCAATTTGATCCTCGATAGTCAGTTTGCCGTCGTACTTTGATGATGATCATGGAAGGTCGAAACGCGTCAGTGCGTTCCGCATGGCGTAGTTTTTTTTATGTTGTTCGACGACTGGTTAAATACAATGGGATAGGTGTTTATTTCAAGCTCGCAAACTTGATTTAAATAGCTGGTAGATACTGTTTTTTTGCAAAACTAATATATAGATGGAATTGTGTATTAGGTGTAGCTCACCTAGTAAAAAATTAGTTCAAATATGACCAGAAGTAATAGCAAAAGTCAACATGAACGGAACGTACAATTTAGAGCACAATCGTTTTGTGATTATTGTCAACTCAGCATTAGGAGCCTGTGTCACGCCCCATACCCACAATATTATGGGATGAGGAATGTGGGACAATTGGACAGTAAAATCTTCTAAAGGAATTTGTATACCAGCGGTAGTGGAGCTAACTTCATGTTAAATCTTTGACAATGCAATTTCATAGCCAACTCACTATATATAATATATATACCGTGCCTGTAAAGTGTACCAACACCATGGTTTGTGCATCAGTACCTGATACCATATTTGAACAAATTTGTTACTAGTTGCGCAACACCTAATAAAAAGTTACATATGTTAGTTTATCGCAAAAACAGTATCTAACTTTTATATAGTTAATTGAATTAACTCATGATTATCGTGGAATTGGATACCTGACATCGATTAACGCCAGAGTTTATTGATTTTCGGTAGTAACAGATGCTCAGAACTCAAGGATAAATTGAAATCCAATGTGTTGATACCATGTACCTTTTCGGCAACCATAGTGTAAGTATCAGGTACTGACAAAATAGCCATAGTTTTGGTACCCTATTCAGATTTGGCATATATTATTTATAGTGAGTTAGCTTTGAAATAGCATTGTCGAAAACACTATGTGAAGTTAGCTTTCACTACTGCAGGTTTATGCATTTATATACGATATGTTATCGTCCAATTTCTCCACATTTTCACTCAAATATATAATGGTTAAAAGGCGAAATACCGACTCCTACGAATGTGCACGAGATAAAACCTTCCGTTCAAGCTGCCTTTGTTTTATCCTTCTGGTTATATTTGAACTCATTTGTTATTAGGTTCGTAACACCTAATACACATTTTCATCAAATAGTGGTCAGAAATTCCACGACCGCGGTTGAACTGGTGCATATATTCGTAGTAGAGTTGGAGCTTATCTACTGAGCAACTAAAGCCGCGTACTACATATAATTTACAATCATAAACCAATCGTAAACCAAAAATTATTTAGTCAGCGTTCTTTGCAGATAGCGCAGTAGATAAGTTGCAAGAATCTGAAAATAATCTGCCTCGAATATAACTTCGGTCACGGAAATTCTGGCCAATAATAACAAAATCGAGCTTATTAGCTTATGAAAAAATTAATCTATACAGACAATATATACAGAATAAAACATTAAGTTCATAACTGTTTAGAAACTTTTACGTTGTGTGACTGATCGGGTTCGATGGGATTGGTATATATTGGTGTATATCTCAAGCTCTCCAAGAAGTTTTAAAGATTTATTATCCTCAACCGCGCTGTAAATGGTTGTTTAATTGATAAATTATGCATGTGGCGAAATCTATACAACATCCATGTTCCCGGCCGCGAAGAAATTGTGCAGCATACAAATTACAGTCATGCACTACGTATGCTAGATTACTAGAGGTGAGAGCCACATATCATATTTTACATAAAGTTTATTTAAATTTCGGTTGGATTCTCGTAGGTCAATTTGTCGTCTTACTCTTGTGATGGTCATGGAAGTTCGAAACGCCTAAGTATATGTGACTGACGTTAGATCTGCTTCGTTACATGACTAGTTATATACAAGTTCACCAATATTAGTTGTGTTGATTATGCGGATTACCTGGGAGTTTACTATAATCGAATCATCCGGCCTAGACTTTATTAGCCCTAACTCAGCAAGTAGTTCGTTCATTTTTGCAGACAATATTCATAATAAGTTTTCCAAACTATCAGACCGTCCTTTTAGCTCAACACGCATGCTTATTTTTAACGAATTATTTGTAAGAGTTGGCCAGAATAAAGCGCGTCCATTTAGTAAAAACAATTATTTTGTTTACTCTTCAGCAGCTCGACCGCTGCTTCCGTAATTGTTCATATATTACTTCAACTTAATTCGCGCACTTCTGCCAGAACTTCCGGCTTTCTTCACAGCATACCTAAATGGGGCGTTATTGGGCCCAAAGTTGGCCACTGGAGCAATTTTATTTTTGCCAGCTCGAAAACTTTAACTATTTGTCCAATTACCCAACAGCAATGTGATAGCAATACGAATTCTTATTGTTAAAGCAAAACGCATATTGCTTGCGAGAACATGGCTCAGATTGTCAGTGAATAAAATCTAAGTACATTTTTTAACCCATTGAAGATTTAACACAGCTATATTTTATAGAAATAACTTGGAATTCCATAGACATACCGATTTTAAAATAGCTTACGTGACATATGGTGAAACGAGGAGATCACACTATTGAAATCATTGCTGCGAGCCTGATATAAAGACCAATCCAATTATATATACTTTTAAATTAATCAAGGTTGCGATCTTGATATAAACATCTGAACCATTAATTACTTAGATATGTCAGTATAAACTAAGAATTGTAAAGTATAGAACAGGCAATTCATCTAGTAGACCGGTTTTGTCCTTATTGGGAACTCAACATGTACTGGCCGGAATTTGCCGCGGACAGGGCTCGAACCTGGGCACGTCTGTTTCGGAATCTGGTGCGCTGACCACTGAGCCACTCTGTCGCACACTACACACAAATTCCACTTATATACTAATAAATGTAACTTGGTTAGTCTTTTTTTACTTTACATTATGCAATTCTTAATTTATACTGACATATGTAAGTAATTAATGTGTCAGGTGCTTATATCAAGATCGCAACCTTGATTATAGAAATTATCGCCGCCCGCGCTACCAATATTCGTTTAATTATAAATACATCTGTCTGTATAAACTGAGCGCAGCATAAAGCAGCAAAGGCAATTCATTTAGTAAACCGTTTTCGTACTTATTACGATTTCTTCAAGACTGTCCCGATTTGTGCTTTTGATACCGTATTCAATACTCGATTTGTACTATATATATATATATATATATATATATATATATATATATATATATATATATATATTGATCGTTTCTATTTTCATCATTTTTCAAAATATAAGAACAAAACAACGTACTCCATGGAATAACATTTATTAATAAATCTTATTTCTACCAGTATCTACAGCCATTGTTCTGGATTCGTTAGTATATTCGTTCATCCAATCCCACTGTACATTTGCTGTAACCAATCTCCTCTTCCTGGTAGAAATAAGATTTATTAATAAATGTTATTCCATGGAGTACGTTGTTTGTCCTTTTATATTTAAAAAACAAAGGCTAACATAACGAAGAGGAGATTGGTTACGACAAATGTACAGTGGGATTGGATGAACGAATATACTAACGAATCCAGAAAAATGGCTGTAGATACTGGTAGAAATAAGATTTATTAATAAATATTATTCCATGGAGTACGTTGTTTTGTTCTTATATTTTAAAAAAAACAAAGGCTAACATAACGAAGAGGAGATTGGTTACGACAAATGTACAGTGGGATTGGATGAACGAATATACTAACGAATCCAGAACAATGGTTGTAGATACTGGTAGAAATAAGATTTATTAATAAATGTTATTCCATGGAGTACGTTGTTTTGTTCTTATATATATATATATATATATATATATATAATCGTTATGACCACCCGCATAATAAATGATTGTTTAATTGGATATATCTAACATATATTTGTTAAAATTTATTGACAACCATCAGCTGACTGTGTAAATAAGTTATACATTTTGGCACTACTGTCATTAAAAATACAATATAGCATTTTTGTCACATATTAATTCAATTTCTGTAACTTGCCAATATCACGATAACTGAGTTGGCGATGCTTTTCAAAAGATTCGCAATTTTTCTTGTGAAATAAATTAGTGATTAAATAATTTTTATTTGTATGGGGCATTTCACAGGTCAAAAGAATTATATTGTGTTCAAAAAAAGAATGATAACCAGTTGCAAAGCTATTTAAGAACCCTATTATCTCGAGTGATAATTCTGAAAAAATACATTTACCTAAAAAATAATAAAACAAAAATGCTTTAGCTATCTTCGGATTTAATTCATTCAATGTGGTACAATTGGATATGAATCTTTCAGTCGAAAAAATATGTATACTTTGTTGCCAACACCTCCATTTTACTTCATAACTGTCTAGGCATGATTTACCTAATAACAAGTAAATTCAGACAGGACTAGGAGTGTATACTTCGATCAGAGTGAGTTTAAAGTATATTCTTATAGAAATGTGTTTCTTGCTTACAGACTTCTCTTTAACAGAAGCTGGAACCTAAAAAAACCACGAAATATTTGTCCGCGTAATGTCGCATTGCGTGCTGTTCTATGTCCTTTAATGATTTAACCGTCTACATGGTGGTAGTGAGGCGTAAGATTGCCTTCTTAAGATATGCAAACGATACGCAAGAAGTCAGTGCATCCGATTACAACATTTATTCGTGCACACTTCAGCGCATCTCCCTGGACGTACATGACTGAATGTGTTACCTTCAAATCTCCCCATAGTAAATAAATATTTTCCATGTTAGATTAGCATTTGTTGGACACAAGTTACATTGTCCGGTATCTTGAAACTTGTGTATGCCGCGATTACGCATAATATTCATTTTTAACCAGCAACGCTGTTTTCCTTATAAACCGCAGGTAAAGCTGATCAAAAAGTTTGGATGCAGGCTTTCGCGAAAAGCATGACTAATAAAAGTAAAATTGAATCTCGTCTGCGAAAAGAAAGAATTTAATATTTATACATTTTATCATTTCGAAGGAAATATAAATTTCGTAAGTATTAATAACTTATTAAATAGTAGCACAGGTTCATAAAAAAATATTTAAAAAAACGTGATTAGAATGAGACAAACAGGGGACACATGAGTTCTAGTTGACCTTGACCCTAGTAGCAACAACTATGAGTTCTAACAAACACTTGCATGAAATTTTGCTCTAAACAAATTAAAATCACATGAATCAAACAATTTAGACAAATAAAGCACAAAAAATAAAGAAACAACTATATACTTGCTTTGATTAATGACACATTGAATTTCTTCTGAACATAATATAAATACAATTTATGAAACATTTTTCTTTGAAAAAAATCAATTTTTTGCCAGAATTTACAATAGTAGTCCATATTTAATCATTTGAACGAAATGCATATTAAATAATTAAACAAACATTGGTTGCGCCTGCGGTGACAACAATTATTATAATCAAGGTTGCGGTCTTGATATAAACACCTAACCCATTAATTACTTACATATATCAGTATAAACTAAGAATTGTATAGTGTAGAAAAGGCAATTCATCCAGTAGACCGGTTTCGTCCTTATTGGGAACTCATCAAGTACTGGCCAGAATTTGCCGCGGACAGGATACGAACATGGGCACGTCTGCTTCGGAATCTGGTGCTCTAACCACTGAGCTATCCTGCCGCACACTACACTACACACAATTTTCAGTTATATACTAGCTAATGTAACTTGGTTAGTCAATTTTTCCTTTAGGTGGAGCTCATATGGCATCCATTTAGACACAAAGTTCCAACTAACCATCCACAATCTGTCATTACTGAACAGACACCACACTACATGGGGAAGTGGTATTGAAATGAACATTTATATAATTAATCGAACATTGGTTGCGCAGGTGGTGATAAAAATTATTATAATCAAGGTTGCGGTGTTGATATAACACCTGACCCATTAATTACTTACATAAGTCAGTATAAACTAAGAATTTTATAGTGTAGAAAAGGCAATTCATCCAGTAGACGGGTTTCGTCCTCATGTGCTGGACAGAAATTGCTGCGAACAGGGCTCGAACCTGGACACGTCTGCTTCAGAATCTGGTGCTGTAACCACTGAGCAGATAATTAGTGCCTATTTCCTAGTAGAAAAACTTTATTCTGATCAAATAAATGAAATTTAAGCCAGTAGAAAAAGGTTATGAATTGATAGAAATTTCACTTTATTCAAAAAGTGCTACGACGAAAGATTGGTCGTATAAGACTAGTCAATTACCGTGCGGTTATTTTGATTATTAAACTAGTTTAAGGAAGAAATTATTGACTAAGCCAAAACAATACGTGTAAGAGAGTTCACATCTAAAGAAGAAAAGAAGATTCACAGTTACGAAAACGTATAAATCTATTAACTACGAGGCAGTTGATTTACAAGGTGTTGGATACGTCATAAAGTTTGGTGAATAATAATCCAATAAGAATGATAAATGAACAAGATAAAACCTATCAGGCAATTGGTTAAATGAACAATAGTAAGAGAAAGCAACAACAATAAAAATAAACACACGTAGAAAATAGATAAACTAACTAATCAAATGAGAAGGATGTGAATACCATATTTTTATGAATTCAAGAAAATAATATTTAAAATTCAATAGTTGAAACGTTACTTGTCAACTAAATTCTAAATTCTGAAAATCAAGTTTACAAAATTAAGAAAAACACCTTTCCAGTAGTTTTTAACCAGCCGCACGGCTTAGACAAAATACTGCTAGTAGCAAGTACGAACACGGTTCGACTTTCTATCGCCCTCATCAATGCACAACAGCAAACTCATTAAGGAGGATCGAAACATAATGCATGTACAAGGTAGGAGAAATAAGATAAGCGTTTCTCATATACAGTGGACTTGCGTAAATTTTATACGACATAGCATGTCATTTGCGCAATTTAGAAGCTTTCAAAACCCTAACATATTTCAAGCTTTCGCCACACACAGATGGTGAGCTTCATTAATCAAATTCAAACTGTGAACTGAAGGTAAACACGGAATGTAAAAATGCGACAGTACGTACAACTGATTGGAGCCTTACTTTGTTGTACGACAAGCTAAATATGAAGTTTGCAAACTTTATTTAAATATTTGATATCACGGAAAACTCTATTGTATAATTTCTAAATTATTTATATCAAGATTGGGATCTTGAAAATAAAACCAGTCCCATTATATACAGAAATTTGGCAGTATAAACTACGCATTTTATAATATAGAAAAGGCCATTCATCCAAAAGACCGGTTTCGTCCTTTTTGGGAACTCATAACGTACTGTCCAGAATATGCTGTGAACAGGGCTCAAACCTAGGCATGATCGCTTCAGAATTTGTGAACAATTCGGCCGCACTATACATACAATTATCATTTATCCCTTTTTTGGCTTGCCTTCTGCTCAGGTACAGCCCATATGACGTCTTTTTAGAACTTACTTTAACCTAGCTAACCAAAATCTGTCACTATAGAACAAAAACCAGGTTACCTGAAGAAGTGTTATCGAATTAAAGATTTTTAAAATTAAACGATTATGGATTGCACGGACCGTGATAAAAATAAATTATTTATATTGCTTGGAAATATATCCTCACGCAAAAACTGGAAAATTCAAATAATACACCAGCCCCTTTTCCCGATTTATTTAAAGATATTTTGTTTAGAAGAAACGGATTTATTTTACAATTTCACCAAATTTTACATTTCTTTTACATTTTAAGAATTTATTTTAATTTAAGAGTTAGATGGTTCAAGGAGTAAAACAGATGCATACATCTATAAATAAAACCGTCAATTTCTTTCAAACCGAAAGAGTCTGTGGAAAGCTCATCGCCTGAGACAATGTCCCTGTAGATCATAATGTTGCAAATCGGCTCATAAAAGTGTATGAATACACAAATCCGGTGTTAATGTTAGTATTTTGAAGACCATCAGTTTACACAAGATTTGAGCGGTAACATTTGGTAATATTTCCTATTTCAACTTTTATTTATTCAAGCATACTAAAATTTGTTAAACATTTTAAAATTTTTATCATTTAAAATTTTACCTTTCAAAATATATTCTCATTGAATAGTTAACAAATAGTCTTGTTTGCTTTCAATCATATTAAAATTTCAGTTTAAAATTTTCGATATTTTAATAGTCCGGCTATTCATAGTAGCCTATCTACAAATTGCTTTTGCGAAAAATAAATTCGAACTTGCTTAGCTCAAGAGCAAGTATATGCTCATCAAATAAATGGGAGATTTATCAACTGTTTAGCGATACTTGACATATAAGCGTCACAAACTTTATCGGAAAAAAACAATCATTTATGAAATAAAGCTGCCCACTTATTAGAATGCATTTATTTTAACGAAATAACGTGTACACGTAAATAATAATGAAGCATATATGTATGTGAGTATTATATAAAATACTTAAGTATTTCTAAAGATATATATATGTATATATATATATATATATATATATATATATATATATATATATATATATATATATATATATATATATATATAATGTCCATTGCCATCGAATTGAAGACAGTATTTTTTATTAGGAAGCCGAGAAACTTTGTTGAGAATAACAGCTGACAAAGAAATTATAGACCTCACAATAGATCTGGACAAATTCCCTGCTCAATCAGAGTATCTCACAAACTCTAATGCATTTAAATACAATTATTCAAAGGCGATCTTGTCAAAATAACTGAACGAATTACTCTCCTTAGGAGTAAAATTCTGTATCAATAGGCGAAACCTAAGCAAATGCGACATTGATATCCAGACTCGAGATGAAAATTTCTACAGCAAAGACATCGCTGTAGCAAAAAACTTGTCGAAATCACACCAAGGGTCCTATATAGGGCTGGAATGAATTCAACAGAAAGTACACGCAGAAGTGCACGTATTAAGATGAAGCAGTCAGCACAACGATGGGAACAGCCTTCGAGCCGCAGAAATGAATAGAAACGAATAAATAATTGTATTTTGTTTTAATTAATGGATACGCTTTATACGAACAAAATCCTATAAATAATTGATTAAAAATAAAGCATTTGTATTCAATTAAATAAAATGGTTTCTGACGGATTGGAAAACTTAGTAAGAGTAATTTCTGCAAAATGAACACTTTGATTGCGGAGATAGGGATAATTCAGTCTCGCCTGGATGGCACACCAGTAATAAATTCTGAGGGAATCGGTATAAACGACACGACCAATGTAGCTGAAGTCTGCAATAGCCTCACAAGCATTTGATTTACAAAAGAAGCCAAATTATAACAAAGAAGCATAGTCACGAACTAAGAAAACTACAGTCAGAGAAGTCTATACGATCTGCCACATCCGACAAAGAGTCAGGCATTGTTTTATTTGACGCCTACGCTTATAGAGGGTCCATGTGCGAGATTATAAAAAATTAATCGAAATTCAAACCCGAGGAAAAATCGAAAATTGATTCAACAAATAATGAATACCGAATAATTGCTATCAAGATTCATAGAACGAATCCAAAAGACGAAACCTGTGGGAATAAACCCCGCAAGGTTGTGTGGAAAACTGAAACGCATATAAACTTGACAACCTCAGGAGCTTCAGATCAACGCACCGCAACATGAACAAGCTAAGTTTCTCTGCAAACTACCTCAACGACTACGAAATATCGTGAACACGATCACGAGCTAGCAGGTGAACTGAAGGGGAAAAATCTTAGAAAACAAAATATTCTCACTTGACGTCTCATCCTCATTTACGAACATTCATATGGAAAAACCAACAATGCTTTTGTGTGAGCCGATTAAGTATTAAATTCAAGATATTCTTATAGACAGCATTTATTTTAAAGACGTCATATTCGCATGTACAAAAATCTTATAATTTTCATTTTACGGGAACTATTACTATCGGAGAAATAGCGTAGTTATTGGAAACTGCACTGAACCACTCCTTGCAGATGTATGCATGCACCATCTTGAACAAACGCGACTCAGAAACATAATTGACCAGTGCGCATTCTACAAAAGATAGGGAGATGATATATTATTGTTCATCACAGACCCAGCAGACCTAACTGAAATCCTCAAGCAAGCCAAAGGAGTCGATCCAGACATCAAGTTCACACTTGAATTAGGGAAAGACAATAGCGTTTCTTTCTTGGACATCCACCTCACTCGAGAATAAAATGTAAATTTGAAATTGGCAATACATAGAAAATCTACTTCCAATGTACAATATATCTATTAAAACAGTAGTGTGCCAACATCTACCAAAAGAAATATAGTTAACATTCTCGCAAATATAATAAGGTAGATCTGCTCTGACCACAATATCGAGGAAGAACTAGGCTACTTGATGCAAATTTTGTAAATGAACAACTACCCAAGTGGTTCATAAATGTCACCATCAGTCTACGTCCGATTCTTACTACAGTAGAAATTGTCAAACTGGTTTACCTAAGTTAACCATTTAGAGGCGAACTACCGACCTCAATAATTGCACAGAAGTTAAAAAGGATAACTAAGGATAATTTCCTTAGTGTAGGTGTTATATCACATTCATACAAGAGAACCACGAGGTTAGATGCCAAGGATCACTTGTAATTTCTCTCCAAAACATGCTTATCTATATATATATATATATATATATAAATATGTATATATATATATATATATATATATATATATATATATATATATATATATATATATTGAAAAGAAAACAAGATAGAAAAATGTAAACATGGAGAGAGTGTGAAATAAGGAAAACAACCAATCAATCAAGAATGACCAGATATTAGACAACACTCTGCAGTACAATAGGAATGACTCATAAACGCAAACAGACAAGCACAAATACACTCACGCATTAGCACTCAAAAATTACCCGGAACAAGAAAAAGAAGTGAAACGGAAATTCAGATTAGTTAATTGTGCAATAAGTGTTGCGCACCTTGTAAAAATTAGTTCAAATATGACTAGAAGTACAATCCAAGGACAAGAAGAACGGGAAGTATAATTTCGTTCACATTCGTTCCGTTCTTACCAGCGACACGTCAGTAGGATCCGGTATTACACCCTTTACCCACAATATATTTGGATGAGAAATGTGGGAAAATAGGACGATACAACCTCATACACGAATGTGTAAACATGTATTAGTGAAGCTAAATTCATATAAAATCTTCGACAATGCGGCAAGTAAACCAACTCACTATATATAATATATATACCAAGCCTGGCAAGGGTACCAACAATATGGCTATTGTGGCAGAACATAATACCAAAATTATAGTTGCCGAGTGGGTACATGGTATCAACAAAATAGATTTCAATGTAAGCTAAAGTTCACCAAAATAAGAGTAACAACTATTTCTGAACACCTGTTACTCCAGTAAAACCATACACTCTGGCCTTGATCGATATCAGTTATCACTTTTCGCGGTAAGCATGACAACATTAAATTCAATATATAACAGTTAAATACTGTTTTTTGCGAAGAAATAATATATATGCAAGTATGTATTAGGTGTTGTGAACCTAGTCACAAATTAGTTCAGTTGTGACCAGAAGGATAAAAATAGATAGAGTGCATGGATTTACTGGAGTGACAGGTGTTCAGAACTAGTTTTAATTCTCATTTTCGGTGAACTATAGCATACATTAATATCCATCATGTTAGTACCATGTACTTTTTCGGTACTATAATGATAATAACGGTTACTGACACAATAGCCTTTGTGTTAGTATCCTTTACAGACTCGGTATATATATATTATATAGTGTGAGTTAGCGTTGAACTCACATTGTCGAGACTTTATATAATGATAGCTTCACTACTGCAGGTTTACCCATTCGTCTAGGAGATTGTATCGTCCTATTATCCCACATTCCTCACCCAAATATATAGTGGTTAAAAGGCGTAATACCGGCACCTACTGATGAGTTGCCAGTAAGCACGAAACGAATGTACATGAGATTATACTTTCCGTTCATGCTGCCTTTGGTTTATCCTTCTGGTCACAACTGAACTAATTTGTTACTAGGTTCGCAAAACCTAATACATACTTGCATATATATATATATATATATATATATATATATATATATATATATATATGTATTAGCTCTTCGCAACAAACAGTATTTAAATGGTCGAAATATGTCCGAAAAAATTAACTTGATATCGCAACGACATTATCAACGAAATAAACAACGGTCGACGCAAAAAAATGGTAAGCCAAATGTCTTACAGGAAATAACGAATATCCTCGGTCTAGCATGCAATTGTTCATAGCATTTGTAGCGCAATAAAATTTGAAACCGGAAATTGTAATTTATTAGACAATGCGAGAGAGGAGAATGCTTTAGAAGACTATTTAAATAATCTTAGTCTCTGAATAATATTATTGATTTTTTATGTAATATCCAACTTTGCTATGGCTCTGAATTTGTCATTTTACGAAATGACGGTCTCTGTTATCAGGGCAGGGTGAGTCAAACGGGACAGTATAACTGGTTTAAAAGAAAAAGACATGCTGCCAAATGCATCGATGACACTAGGCAACTACAACAACAACAAGAATGACGTCAAAATTTGTGATTTGCTACATTTTCAAGTAGACTACCACACACCTGGCTAATAAGCACAAATGCGGTAACATTTGCAATGATTGTACCATTCGAAGCATATACAAGTACCTTGCTGAAGCCTCAATTTTTAATTAGAATTTTGCTTAAATATTAAAAAAAATATTGAAACATTCTCAAATCTATACTGTTTGAATAATCAATAGAGCATAAAATATAGCCTACCCTACACAAACGCACGAGCACACGCACGCAACCAGATATGCTTAAAAGTTCTTGAAAAATGACTTCTGATTAAAGTTAATCGACTAGTGCAATTGAAGTACTTTATACCCACAACAGTTCAAGAATAACAATTGAACTTAATACAAAAATTCAATACAACGCAGCGTGACCTCCGGCAGGTGTACATACTGACTGGCGGCAGTTTTGCTATGTTGTTCGACGACTGGTTAAATAAAATGGGATTGGTGTTTACTTCAAACTCGCAAACTTGGTTTGAAGAAGTGTAAATAACGTGTCGAAAGAACACAATCAATGTTGACGGCCGATCAGTCGCATTATCTTTAATAGTAAAAAAAACTAAAAAAATGAAGTTTGGGATTCTTAGATGAGATAAATACTCGGCGGCGGCACTGAGTTGGAAGCCACATATTGCTTCTAGCCGTCGAGCTAATAGGAGTTTTAAAATTTTCACTTCTCCTAACTGTTACCACGCTCGCTAGGAGGAAGCATAGAAAGATGCGAAATTCTCCTTTAAAATTCTAAATGTAATCGAATTATCGCAAAGTATTCACGTCAAGCGATTAAGAGAAGAATTGTCATCTTTATTGCCTCACATACGTATTATTACACAATGTGTGTTGCGGCTGGCGGTAGTTTTGTTATGTTGTTCTACGACTGGTGAAATACAATGGGATTGGTGTTTACTTCAAGCTCGCAAATTTGATTTAAAGAATTGATAATAAATACATTTGGTTGAAGGTTACAAACGACAATGAGAAGACCTAATTATTTATCCTATTTGAAAATTTTTTTGTAAACCAGTATGGTTAGCATTAAGTTGAAATTCCAGCATTACCGAACCTCATTACCGCAACAAAGAGCAAAGATTGAAAAAGGTTTTTCTGGTAAAAGAAATAATTTTGATTCCATTTATTCTAATTATTTATAAAAAAATTATATTTATATAAATTTTCAAGACACAAAAACAAGCGTATATTCACACGACAGTAGATAATGTAATCAGATTACACCTAGTCATTTATGCAAATCAGCTTCAGTTCAGACTCAACATTCGAGCATGCAGCACTTTGTTTATCCACAGCACCTCACATATTGCTGTCATGCTTCGGTTATTAAATTTCGGAAGTATCTTAAGCGCAATCATAATTGAGCATTTTCTCAATTTCAGACACGTATTTAACATGCGATCTGATATGGTAGTTTCACTTACAATGCTCTTCAATACTAACTACCAGTCATCTGATTGAGAATTCTACAAAGGCTGATCGATAACATACAGATTTATATTGATAAATATTATCTGAATCTCATATTGCTTGCTATTTTATTTTAAATCTTGTAAATGCAAATATGAGTTTAGGACCAGAAAATAGACCAATCAAATTGAACAATCGATTTAAGGATGACGCTGTTTCTTGCACAACTAAGACCAAAATAGAAACTGTTTAATGGATATAAAATACGCAAATTCTATAGGGTAGCGCGTTTGGCTTTAGCAAAAATTAAAGAATAGTGTTTTTTATGCCGATTTCAAAAATTCTTTATCAATATACACGCCTAAGATAGCGATCAACACACCTAGGCCGATCGACCAGGCGGTAATTATCTTGAGTGAAAGAAAAATGCAATTTAAACGCCTGCGTAAAATGCAATGATGAAGAAATGTCCAAAATTATGCAATATATCACTGAAATATAAAACGCCTGTTCACCAGAAGTTGTCTTTAAGATAATAACAGAACGCAATAACAGAAACTAGTAGGCAATAAATGAAGCGCATGGAATAAAATAATTCAATATGAATTACAAAAACCGAAAAGTTAAGTACGGGCATTAAACCTAAACTAGTAGTTATGTGGATAAATGATTGAACTGCCTTTATTTCAAATTATGTCTTCGTTTCAATTTTTCTGCTGTTCGAATATATATATGTTCATCAATAAAATAAACAGAACATGAGACTTGCATCTATTTAAACCAAGTTTACGAGTATGAGATAAGCACCACGACCATTGTATCTAGCTAGTCTGAAAACATAAAAACTGCCGTCAGTTACATGTACTGACGCGTTTCGACTTTCCATGATCACAATCAGAACACGATGATAAATTGACTTTCGTTTATCAAAACGCCATTCATACATAAAATAGGGGAATCGGATATGCGGTTCTCACCTCAAGTACTCTCGAATAAAATGTTTCAAAACTAGAAGGGTTTGCATTTGTAGTCCGCAGACGCGATATTATTGATTTCTGGGACCACCCGCGTAATCTATGCTTTTTTGTAACCATGGTTATGAATTTCAACTAAGCTACTCCACCTGCACGTTGTTGACCTTAGTCTCTACGTCGGTAACTTATCTGCTGAAAAAGAGAAGAAAATATGGTCGAGCAGATGAGCTATTTACTAAGCTAAGATTCTTTATATCAGTGTACTTTGAACAACGACTGTATTCCGTTAGTTGTCGCTGTCAGTGATTTGTCTCGAAAAGAATATGCACACGGCAAACTATTGCATTGAGCATATCAAATATTTTCTGCTTTACAATTTTGGTGTTCGTAACACGTACAGGTTTGTGACTCATTAGGTACAGTGTGTTTGCTTTGAATTCTTGTTGTTTAAGACTTCACATGAAGCTGACTCTACCAAAGGCATTGCATGCGGATTTATTGGGTGTTGCACTGTTGCATTGTCCCACAATTTTTGATCAAATATTAAGTGAGTGGAGTTGAGGTGTAGAGCCGGCTTCTAACGATGATTTGTCAGTAAACACGAAACCGATGCTTCGTTCAGATTTCAGACTTTCTTCATGCTGACTAGCATACTCTCCTATTCATATTAGTGTTACTGAATACGCCGTAAAAATAACCAAAATTTGCAAAAGCGTTGGAATAGAGATGTTCCTTGTTAAGAAATTGATTTAATCTAATTTAATATTATCGGCAAGTAAACGTTATCTGTTGCTTTGTTATTGAACTTGTCAATGACCTAGAATGAAATATTCCGAAATAGAGATGTCATCTATCAATAAAGCCCTGTCGCCTACTTCTTATCGACTGCATTTTTAGAAAATGTCTGCATTATCGATAGTACTTTAAATATAAAAGACATTAGTGTCAAAATTAAATTTAATTAAAACGAAACGGTCATGTATCCTTAAGGGAAATTTCAATTACCTCACACACTAAGAAAGGACAGACAAGTTTAAGAAATTCAAATTAAATGCGGTTTACGAATGTGCTATCAGGAACATTAACAGAAAATGAATATTCTTCGATTGTGTATAAAGTAGCTGTTTAAAGCATTAATAGCGGAGAGCATTATATAAAGAGACGGTCAATTGAAAATGGGAGCAGAATTTAGGAAAAGTTCTTATTGACATGACTACTTAACAAGCCACATTAGCTTACTGCATGAAAATATTTTTATAATGAAAAAATTATAGTGATGTCAATAGAGCCCGAGTATGAGGCATTTGCTGTAGTGGCATGAATAAATTATTGCCTATCGCCTGAAACTTGGAGGTTATACCATTAGCAGTATTATATTATATTACAACATGTGGATGATTTTAAGTCACATCCCCAACGACTAAATGAAAATTTAACTGTAAAAATTTTCCAAACCTCAAATTCGTAGGAGATCGCTTCGCGCAGCTGTTATGCATTACATGACAAAATTTACAGTTGGTTTTTGGCGTAGTGCCAACTCCAACTGATGACTAGCCATTAAACGCGGAGTGGATACGTCGATTGGATCTCACGTTCTGCTGCATGCTAATACTGGTATTTCCTTCTGCTTCTGTATTAACTGACTTGTTAGAAAATCTATGCGTAGTGCAATGAAGCATACATATACATATATTTGTCCGTATAAACGAAGATTTGTACAGTGTAGAAAATGCAATTCATCCAGAAGACCGGTTTTGTCTCTATTGGGAATTCAACACGTACTGTCCAGAATTTGCCACAAACATTACGTGATGAGTTCCTACATCAGGAAGAAACAGGTTTACTGGATGAACTTTCTATTCTTCACTATAAAATGCTTAGTTAATACTGTCAAATGTATGTACATAATGGAGCAGGTGTTCACATCGAGATCAGAACCTTGAATTTTAAAACTGTTATCACCGTCTGCGCAACCAATGTTAATTTATTTATATAAAGCATACATTAAACGAACATTGGTTGCGCGGGTGGTGATAACAATTATTATAATCAAGGTTGCGGTCTTGATTATAATAAATAAAGCATACATGTTTGTTTTATATACCTAAAAAGCCAATGATTATGCAATTTTTAAAACCTATTGGTTATTTCGAGATTGCGGGCTTGATGTATATTAAACATCATTTGTCACCTTATACAATGCTCAGTTTATACTGACAAATATACTTATACAACGGGAATGAGTTTTATCTCAAGTTCGCATCCTTGATTTAAATAATAACTGTTAGTTGTTTGTCGTCAAAAATAACATGTGCTGCAAATATCATTTTCATAATGAACAAATGATCTACTAAAGTCACAATACTGAAGGAAGTCAAGCAAATTCACTATTATTAACTGCTCACATTATCTATAGAAAAAATTCAGTCTTCCTTAATTTATAGATACACAAATAATTAGCGCCAAGTAGGTTATAGCGGCAACAGCCAGATATAGAAGCAACATATTTAGATTGTTAACTTGTAGAGTTAAAAATACAATACTTCTTCTCAATTGAAAATTATAACATAAGTAACACTTCCCTACTATACGTCAATTAAAGACCATAAGTTCAGGGGGTTAGACGTTTTTAGCATGTCTTCATAATTTATAGAAACGTGATAGTTCGTAAGGCCAATCGTGACTATAGTAGCTATTAGATTTTCATTTTCTAAGCCGATAAAAGTTAAGAGAATCGGATGATATATCATGAAATTAAGCAAATGTTATTACGCTACGGCCCAGGTTGTTACCTCAATTGTGAATGCTTGTTAGGTTAGTACACCGTATTCCATGCTAAACGGTGTTATAGTTATTAGGTTCTCATGCATGATAAATGTTTTTGTCGATATTGTTCGAGAATGTTTTTACTCTTACATGGTTTTGTTCACTGTTCATATAAAATTATTTGTAAATAGCATAAAATCAATTCAATTAAATGAAAATTAGTCTTTATTCGTCAACTCAAAGACGTAATACTTTGCCTTTCTTTTAATATTTGGTTACCACAAAAATAAGTGTAGGACCAAAATTAGACAGATTTCCGCAAATTTCAAGTTAGTGCTCACGAGTCAAAATTTACCTTCTAATCAAGGTCGCATTTCTAAGCACCAACAAACAATAAAGTTCGATCTGCAAGACAGCAGGAAGTAACATTTTGAAAAAGGTCTTATACGGAAGTGTGTTTAATCTTCGTATATGCCACTAAGAAGTAGAGTATTTCGATTCAGAGTATCTAATCTCTAAACGTTCCAACCAATCAAGGCTGTCCTGCACCATCTGTTCACAACGTCTGTAAATAATTTGGCAGACAATGCCCTCATCAAGACCTCGACTGTCGGAGACAATTGCAGAAACAGGCAAGAGGCAATTTTAAATTGATCTAGAAGATCGTTCTTCACTCGACCTCAATATTGTAACAAAATTTATTAACGAAAAGAATACCTTCGTAGAAAAAAATTGAATATAGGCAAAGAAAATCCAACGTAATGCCATAATTAACCAGACCTACTGGTAGGGGGTCCAACTGGACCCAATTACAAGTAAGCATCCGGAAAAATTTAAGTCACCAATAACGCCGTGTACATAAAAATATCAATTTCCATCCAACCATTTGGGAATTCACGAAGTTTATAAACAAAATCGTGCCAGGATGATTAGAAAAAAACATTGCGTTTTAATTTTATCAGAACTATTTTGGGCTTCTATTTTTCAGCTGCTAATTCTCTCAGTTGGTATAAATAACGCTCAAGTAAGAATGCATACATTATATTGCTCTATTAGAATACGTTCATTTTCATTTCTTATTTCTTTGTACGGAATATAATTCCTCAAATTTCCTTACTATTGTACATGTAATGAAAGCGAACGGAGTTTTTATCTAATGAAAGCAGAACAGGCTTTTAAATGGCTCATAGGTTTACTATAATCGAGGTTGCGATCTTGATTTATACACCTGACCAATTAGGTATATACATTTGCCAGTATAAACTATGAATTGTATAGTGCACAAAAGGAAATTCATCCAGTACACCGGTTTCGTCCTTATTGAGAACTCATCTCATAATGGCTAGAATTTGCTGTGAACAGGGCTCGAACCTAGGAACGTCCGCTTCGGAATCTGGCGCTCCAACCACTGCGCCACCCTGCCACACACTACGCAAAATGTTTAGTTATATACTAACTTATATAATTCGATTGGTCTATTTTCTCATTTGGCATCCATTTAGACTCAAAGTTCCAACTAACCATTCTTGATCTGTCATTAATGAACAGACACCACACTACAAGGGGAATTAGTATAGAAATGAACATTTATATTATTAACCAATTATATAAAGGCTCATAGTTTTGGTTTTGCACTAATTTGAATGCGAAATACAGTTGTTCAACACTATAAGACTTTAGTTACAATTAAATTGACCTAGGTCTCGTCAAATTTTTAGCGCTAACTCGCAAAATACTTTTTCTGCAACAGTTTTGAATGCATTTTTGCACAAAATAAGGGCAACTGTTACCTCTCGAGCATACACTCAGGATAATAAAATGAGAAATCATTTAATTTGCTTTATAGACCTCGCAAAATGTGACAAAGTACGTGGACAACAAAGCTGCAGACATTTTTTGTAAGTAATTGTTAAAAGAAAAAAGATCTAAAACAAAACATGCATATATTTTAAAATCAAGAGTTATCGCTGATACTGGTATATTTTGGTCTATTTTGTTAGTACATTTACCGGCAGTTGTTACTGGGCGAAAATTTTGTCAATCTATTAATTGAGGTAAACTCCAGTCCCATTGTATTTAACCAGTCGTCGTGATCATGGAAGGTCTCAACGCGAAATTTCGTGTGACTGACCATAGTTTTTCTATGTTGCTCGACGACTTCAAGCTCGCAAACTTGATTTACAGATTTGATTTTTTAATTGTTTTACCTATTTATATATGTGGCGGATGCTGCTAAAAGATATTGTTCGTGACTGCACAGTAATTGGACAGCCGACATTTACAGTCAAGTACAATGTATGCGAGACTACTGGAGGTAAGGGCCGCATATCTAATTTCGCTTTCCGTACATATGCATTGCGGTTTTGTCCTCGCAAGTCAAATTGTCGTCGTATTCCGATGACGATCATGGAAGGTCAAAAAAGTCAGTACGTGTGACTAACGTTAGTTTTCCCATGTTTTTCGTTGACTGGTTAAATGCAATGGGATTGGTGTTTACTCAAAGGTCACAAACGTGATGTAAAGAATTTTTACCACCACCAACGCAAATATGGATTGTTTAATCTATTAATTGCCCTGTCGCTTTTGAATAACTGGTTTTGTGCGAAAAGGTTTAATCTATACATAAGTATTATCTACATTATAAATTCAAAAAAATGTTACACCAAAGATGAGTTTACATAGAAATTATTTTAATTTAATCGTAAATAATAACTCTAGGATTCTTTTATTAATATAAACAACCATATCAAGTACTGTTGATTTTTCCCCACTGCATAGACTAGTAAATACATTTTGATCATTTTTAAAATTGAAATAATTAGCTAACTATTGTTTCGCGGTTATATTTGTGGTCATATTTGAACCAAAATGTGTAGTGGGTAAAGAGTGTTATACAGGTTCCTACTGAAAAGTCGCCGGTAAACACGAAATGAATGCGCACGAGATTATACGTTCCGTTCATGCTGTCTTTGGTTTATCCTTCTCGTCATATTTAAAATAATTTGTTACTAGGTGCGTGATACCCAATACACAATTGCATGTATAACGATTCTCCACCACAAACAGTATCTAATTTTTATTGCAAGACTACAGTAAGCCACACGTACTAATTAGTTTCGACGTTCAATGATCATCATCATAGTACGATGGCAAACCGACTAGCGTGGATCAAATCGCAATGCATGTTTAAGGAAATTGAAATTTGGCATTCGGCTGTAAGCCCTATTTTTCTTGCATACATTGTGCTTGAGTGGAAATATGAACTGTATAATTTCTATGCAATCACGAACATGAATGTTTTACGTCTATCCCCAAGCGTATTTAAATTGATCAATAAAAAATCCGTCATTACACGGATGTTGATAACAGTGATTAAAATTTGCTTTTTGCGCATTATATAAAGAGCAATCAAAGCGTATCTAATCAGTCACTGTAGGGAGTCAATGCAATCAGTTAACTAAAATAAAATAATTTCTGTTTTCAACATTCAAGAAGTACTAGTGTTAATAAAATGACTGCAAGTACAGTGAGAAAAAGTAAAAGTAATCAATTGAAAAAAACTAAGCATACATTTTATTACAATTTGTAAACATAGAATGCACGTCTCATTTTGAATCCCATTAACGGGATTTTCACTTATCCAGAATCTATGGTTAGGGGTAAAGCGTTTTACCTTTGTGAAGTTAGCTTCACTACTTCAGGTTTACACATTCGTTTAGAAGGTTTTACCGTCCTATTTTCCCACATTCCTCGCCAAAATATATACTATGTAATGGACGTAACCCCGGCTCCTAATAATGGGTCGCCAGTAAGCACGAAAAGAATGTGCATTAGATTATTCTTGCAGTTCATACAGCCTTTTGTTTATGCTTCTGGTCATAAATTAACTAATTTGTTACCAGTTGCGCAACGCCTAAAAAAACTGCAACTATATTAGTTCACTGTCACAAACAGTATCTGAGCGTTTTACCTGTTTTATTTAAAAAAATATATTTGAAATCATTGTTGAGCCTTTATTTAGTTACGGTCTGCCAGAGTTGTAAAATTACCATTATCTACAGTTTCAGCGGTTAATAATATAGAGACCAGGAAGTTTTACCATGTAGAAACCTTCCGATTTAAAGAACCTACATATGTTCAGGTTGAGGATTTAGGTTTTTCAAACATTGTATTCTTTTATACAGCGTCCTACACTGGTGTAAAAATGGTTGGTAAAATTTGGCCAAATTGAACATTGAACTGCGGCTTAGGCGCCATGCACTAAAACTTAGACCAGGCAAAAAATATCAGAACTGATGTTCCCGTTCTTATTTAAAAGAACATTAGACGGATTTGTTCAATAGACAGTCAGAGCAATGTAAGACAATGAATAGAGGAAATACAACCTTTAGCGTCACATGCTATCATATCTCTTACTATCTACGTAGTGATAACCTAATGCGACATGAGCTTATGAAGTCAGAAATATTATCGTTTACTTCGAACCATCTGACTGTTCAAAATTGTGGTCCACCGTCTACCTTACTGAATAATTCACAAAACGAAACTAAGACCTTTCTTCACAATAGCACATGTTTATGCAACATTTGCCAATCAAAACGATCGACATAAAAGCTACATGGATTAAGGTCTCTTTTAATTAATTTAGATGAATTTCTGCGATTAACAGTGAAATAGGATACTCTATGGCTATTTGATCCCACGTTTTTCCTTACTATCAATGAAAAAATTAAAACATCTACAATAAGACTATTTTGAGCGTTTTAAGCATGACACCAAATACCACTTCGCTTACCTCCTTGACAATACGCGATAATGTCATAGTTTTCTGACGCAATGGGTCAGCCGACAACCCATCAACGAAGAATCGAAAGCCATGTGGGAACCGATGCTGTGCCAACCAGTTAGTAACGCGTTTCTGCTGCATGTCAGGTCTGGCCGACAAATAGATTATCAGGTAACCAAGACTTTGCCAGTGTCTAGCAAGATCGGCACTGCCTGGTCGAACCTTCGGGTCCTAGAAGAATAATTTTTCAATAAAGCATCGCGGCAATTTCAGATTACAGACAGAAATAGTATCGTTTAGAAACTGAAAATGTAAATATCGTTAATCTCTTGAATGCAAAATATGAAAATTCGGAAAGAAATGTCACCTATTCCTTATGTATTGATGTGTTTTGGTATTTTTGATCGATCAATTTTGATAATATTCTCTACTCTACTCGGTAACAGCCAGAAATGAGTGCCGCAATACGCATTAGGCAAGTAAATATTTAGAAAGTCTAGAGGCAACCATTTAGATTGAAAAAATATAGTAAAAGGCACTTATGTATTAGTTGAGTCGACCGTAACAACAAATTAATTAAAATAGGAGTAGAAGGTAACGTCAAATCGAGCAACTAAGAACGCATAAGGATTACAATTTTTGCTGAAATTGTCATAACTACTTCATTCAGAAAATGGTTAACCACCCAATTACATTTTCAGCCTTCAAGCCAAAACGTTTGATTCAGAAAATAAAAGTAACTTGTTGTCAACAAATTTTATTCTCAGATATGACTATTTAGTGGCTTTAAAATGTTACAGTAGCATCTTCGCTCCATCTCTTCAATAGATAAACTAAAGCATCCAAAAATTAATTGACTAGAATGTAAAAGAGAACAATTATTTGAATATTTTTTTCAAATATAATAAGAAAATTTAGCATAATTTGACTTGGTGTGACAGAAAACCGATGCGTGCTAATTTACAAACAAATTAATTTTACAGAGAGAAGTCAATTCTGTAGACTTTGCAAATACTTATATTGTTAAACGTTGGTAGGAGCTTTAATATAAAGCTCACTTTATGATGCGCAAGCAAAACCTCTCGGCATGTACACTGAAAGAACAACGATGTGCATTAAAAATAAAATTAGGAAACAATAAATTGTATTAGACATGATCGCCCATTGTTAGGCCTACCTTATATACATCAAGTTTGCGAGCTTGAAATAGACACAAACTCCATTGTATTTAATTGGTTGCACGACATATCCAAATTACCATCAATCTCAAGTTTCAAACTTGCATGACCAACAACAAAAGCAAAACGGATAACTGACTAACGTTGATCAAAACGCAGAGCCCAATGAAAATGTGGAAATTCTCACACGTAGCTCTTTGTCCTAATTTACTCGTGTACGCAGTGCGCGTTTGGATATGTGGGATGAAAACTATTTATGGGATCACGAACATTACTTATTTTCAGCTTTCGCAACAAGTAATAATAATAAACGTTCATTGATTCCGAAGATCGCAAACGACAATACTTGAAGTCAAGTTTGCGAGTTCGTAATAAACACCAATCCGAATAAAAAAACAGTTATTTAAATCAGGTATTCGAGCTCGATGTACACCAAAATCCTAGTGTTCATATCCAGTCACGCAGCATAGAAAACCCTCGATCAGTAACACGTACCGCCGCGTTTAGACCTTCCATGATCATCATCAGAGTACGGTGTCAAACTGACTAACGAGGATAAAACCGACATATATATATATATATATATATATATGTGTGTGTGTGTGTGTGTGTGTGTGTTGTGTGTTTAATAAAAGTAAAATCAGTATTATTTTTTCAAAAACTTAACATGACTGATTTATACATTATATCCACAAGGTGTTTCTACTGTAAAGTTTCGTATCCATAACGTGGTGAAGTACAGTGATTGCCTATCCTTGGTTTCATACGTATATTGCTTTTTTATAAATTTACTTGAATTACTAAGAACGTTTCGGTTTTTACTTCCTAGGACCATCTTTAGGCTCAAAAAGACAAATTTGTATTATAACAGTGTTAAATTGGTGCATATTGTGATCGTCAGCCAGATGATGACTCCAGTAAATAAGAAACGAAGCGTTGTTTTTTGTTCAGAATTAATTAGCAAACCAGCCTACACGTGAAGGAAACAGTGACCAGGAAACACAAGTTGTTAATAACTAAAAGTTGCATATAGTGCACAGCTTTGGTAGCGCAGTGGATAAGTTGCATGACACTGAAGGGAAGGTGCCTTGATTTGAGCTACGGTCTCCGGAATTCTGGCAATTACTTGCTGAGTTGTCGATAAAGTCGAAGCTGTTCAACATATTTATTTCTCTGTATAAAATACACATAGCCTAAGTTATTGTGCGCAATTAATTTGAAAGATTAGTTTTGATTTTCCTGGGCACTCAACAAAAATAGTCGGAATAGCCGCATTTGGGATTCAAGCCTACCACCATGTTGTTCAAAATTAAATAAATAATCATTTACGCCATCGAAGTCGCACATCGCGGCTGTCTTTGGAGGTATACCTAATCTCAGAAATAATTTTCGCAACAAGCTTTCAAAACAAATTTGAAATCCTTTATTCAACGGTGGGATCGTCAATGTTATAGACAATAAAGCTATTCATTTCAAAGTATTGTTCACCACCGAAACTTGAAGTACTAAGGCTAAAGATTTTAGTGGTGACAAATCTCGAAAAAGAAGAAGAATGACTTCTGTTAATGAGCAAACAAAATTTGCTTTATAACTGTGTTTAATATGTGTTGCCTCGTTATCGTTTGCTTGATGATGGCTATAGCTGTTAGTGATTAAATATAAAAATTAATTATGCTTCTAATTTAACAATAATTGATAGCGCGGGTGGTGGTAACAATTCCTTAAATCAAGCTTTCGAGCTTGAAGTAAACACAAATCCCATTGTATTTAGCCAGTCGTCGAACAACATAACAGAACTACCGCCAGCCGCAACGCACTGACGCGTTTCGACCTTCCATGATCATCATCAGAGTACGACGGCAAACTGACTATCGAGGATCAAACCGCATTGAATATATATGGAAATCAAATTTAGACATGCGGCTCTCACCTCTAGCAGTCTTGCATACATTGAACTTGACTGGAAATGCCGGCTGCACAATTTCTATGCAGTCACGAACATTAACTGTTTGCAGCTTTCGCCACATATACATATATAGGCAATACAATTTAACAACAATTGATTGCGCGGGTGGTGGTAACAATTCTTTAAATCAAGTTTGCGAGCTTGAAGTAAACACGAATCCCATTCTATTTAACCAGTCGTCGAACAACATAACAAAACTACCGCCAGCCGCAACGCACTGACACGTTTCGACCTTCCATGGATCATCATTTTGTTATTAATTCTGCTTTATTTCTGCGGCAATTCATTTTGAAATATTAAGAAACGTCATGTAATATGCGTTTTAAAAGTCCTATATGGGAATACACGTTTGCGTGCTTAAAATTAGATCCCCAATGAACATTGTCATTAACATTACTAAGATTATTTTATTGACAATGCAATTATTTTTAGTTATGAAAATGTAAACCAAGACAGGAAATAATGTCCTTTGTTAAAAGAGAAATAGGTTGTCGTCGAATCAGCAATCATAGCTGCCAACATTTGCTTTCTCTTTATGTAACGATTTTTGCGGAAGTTGCTGATTGTTTATCTTTTTCAGTTTAATATTTCCCAGTAAAGTTGTTTAATGACAACTCAAACATTCAAGTGTGTGATAGTATTTCGATCGACATTTCCGTTTAATTTCGACAAATTCGCGTTCATTCTAGTCAGCGAACACGAAAATCAAGAATAAATACTGTCACAGAATCAAATTAGAAATTAGACTAGCAATTTGTTTATATTTTTATTTGTGCCTATGAATGAAGACTATACAATTAAGCAATCACTGATTGTACAGTTTGTAAAAAACTTAATTTAAATCAAGGTAGCGAGCTGGATAAACAAACCAATTGCATTACATATACTATTGTCAGTATAGACTAAGCATTGCATAAGGTTGTTAAGGCAATTCATCCGGTGGACTGATTTCGTCCGTATTAGAAACTCCTCGAGAATTGTCCAAAATTCTGCCGCGGACAGGGGTTGAGCAGGAGCACATTTGCGTCGCAGTCTGCATCTTCTTCCATTTCGCTACCACGTCGCACATTACATACTATTTTAAGTTATATGCCAGTTTTATTTTTGCTTATTCCTCTCTTCAGGTGGAGCCTATGCGGCGTTTCTCTTGACATGAACGTCCAACTAGTCATCCACAATTAATTTCTATTAAGAATCGATGACGCTTCCTGGGGAAGTAATGTTAAATTGAAGATTTATACAATTGAACGATCGTTTTTTGTGCCCATGGTTATTAAAATCAATAGGCATAGCTGTAACATCGCAATTTTGCAAATCGATGCGTGAGACGGAAGGCAGGTGGTAGAGGATTCGGGTATATACTTACCAAAAAGACCCAGAATTAGCGCAATAGTTTCATGAGATCGAAAAAACAAAAAATCCAAGTTCCTAAATTAGGCATGCCATTCTGAACGACAATAAGCTAATATAGAAAATGGTGTATATGAAAAATTCAGATTAGAGAAAATATTGTAAACACTTTGGTGTCTGTAGATAAAATTACTGGCACTTCAACCCAAACTCATTTTTACGTTAGCCAACTAGTGTAAAAAATCATCAAATGCTTTTAAAATTGCTTCCACACTATTTGACAAAGTAATCAGCAAGTTTGGAGCAGTTTCGACTAAAACTGATAAATATCCAATAAGCACAAATCGTGTGCACCAGAAAGTTTATACAGTGTGTTCAAGCTGCCTTTTGAATGTTTCTCCCAGTTCTAACTTGTAACCAGTTACATATTTATCAGGTAAAATGCGCATCTAATTTAGCTATTCGCAAATGATAATATATAAATAAATACTAAATTTATAACGCAGGTATTAGACTTGTTATTCAACGCAATGATTAGGTAATATACATATTACACTAAAAAATAAACTGTGATGCGCAAAAATACGACCTTTGTAACTATTAAACATCGCGATAGAATTGAAAACAGCAGATTATTAAATTGTAAAACAGCTAACTTTGATAACACATAAGACCGTAGATCACATCCAGTTGATTCAGAGAGGGAGAGCGTGAGAAATAATGAGGCTAAACATTATCTCCGAGTAGGAATAAAGAGTACAATTTAAACCGCGTGGTAAAATATTATCTAGAGATATCACCCGTTTACATAGCTTAAAAAAATTCTCACTGACGTTCTAAATGTATTGAAGCAGCCAGATATTATGCAATTTCGCGATGATCATGTACAAAAATTGTTTCAGCAATTGCTAGTGGGGAAATTGTAGCCACTTTTAGGATAATATTCGGTCCGAAAAACTAAGTTACTATCAAAATGCTCAAATTCAGTAAATAAAAATTCGCTCCAAACACAATTATAAATCTATTTATGCCACAATTTTAAAACAAAAGTTATTACAGATTCATTGTACCCTTCCTATGTGCAAAAAAAAATTTTTTTTATCAGATACACGAAACATTTCCTTCTCATTATCTCCTGAAGTATCTACTAATGAACATATCTTTATATACACATTGGGAAGCTAACCAAGATAGAAATATACATTAATGGAACTTTCGACGAATTACAAGAACATTGAACAAATTAGGTTATAAACAAAATGTTTGCAATGTAATTTTCAATTTTTTTGCCTCATTAAAGTACTTAAGATAACTTTAATAACGCTCGTATTATTTATAGAATTTTCATTGCCCAAGAAGTTCATAAATAAGTTAATAAATCACTATATATATATATATATATATATATATATATATATATATATATATATAAACGGTGTTCAGTCTTTTGTGCGACGAACTGCAAAGGAGTTGGGAAGAATGACAAAATGAAATTATTTGACAAAGGATCAATCGAGCAAACACAAGGGCATCAGATCGTCTGTTATATGTATTTTGACAAAAGAAAATCCTCAGTAATCAGCAGGTAGCGTTCCCACTCTTTCTCTTTCTTTTTCTTCGAGCATACAAAAAAATACTAACTTATTTGAACATTGCGCACAACTGAATGTAGCGACATGAAGCAAAAAACGTTTATCGAATCAGATTGCTAAATAGCCTTTATTTTCTGTAGCGTGAATTCCTGTGTTTAGCGAATACTCCAAAAATCCATAATTGTATTAAATAACAAACCGTTCGTGTGTGCTTTTGTGACCCGTTTGGCTATGCTGCTAGATTTAAATCTTAGTGTATTTACTTTACCAGGAGGTCCAACACCGTGACTAGCACAGTCACGACTCCGTCGAGGAATGTGTAATATTGTGTCCAACTGTAGAATGAAAACATATGTATATGTGGCTATATGACATAGTTTTGCTTTATTATTATAAATAGATTGAAAATAATGAATATTATTATTATCGCTGTTATTCTGACAATATTTAGTATTATTCTCATTGTTATTGTTAATATCTTTATTAGATCTTAAAATTATTTTTCATTAATACCATTGTAATGTAATCGATTGATATTAACAATTATTATTAATAATAAAATGTTTTCAAATAATAATAATAATAATAATTAAATTTATTAACACTAGTAATAACAGTAGCAGAAGTAGTAGTATTAGTGACAGCATTAGTAGTAGTAGACAAAGGATAAGAAGAAGATGAATTGGTAGTAGCAGTACTAGTTGAAGTATTAGTAGCAGAAGTAGCAGTATTATGAGTGACATCAGTAGCATTGATATTAGTAATAGAGTTAGCAGCATTAATTGTCATAGTTGTAGTAAAAGTTTAGCTTTATTAGTAGTAGATGTAGCTGAAGCAGCGGTGGTAAGAGTAGCAATAGTAGTCGTAGTAGTAGCGGTAGTAATATTAGTAGTCGTAGAAGAAGTAATATTAGTAGTAGAAGTAGTAACAGTGTAATTCGTAGCAGTTCTAGTAGCAGCAGTAGTTAAAGTATTACTAGTAGTAGTATTAGTAATAGTATAAGTAGGATTGAAATCAGGATCACTACTAATTCTAATAGTAGTATTAATGATGGTAGTATTATTATTAGTGTAAGAAGTAGTAGTATTAGTAGTTGTTAAATTTTTATAATTATTATAATTAGTAGTAGTAATAATATCAGTAGTAATAGTAGTAGTAGCAATACAAAGAATAACTTAGACGATTTATAATATCATTTAGGCAAACCAATTTAAAATTGGCTATTTTACGAATAGTCTTCCACTGCAGTAACTAATGGTACAATGTCAATATTTTTGGCAGTAGTCAGTCAGGCTTATACTTTAAAAATTATTTTGACATAATATTTTTTATGCAACAAACTTCCTTAAACATGAAATTATTTAAAAGAGACAGTAGTTGTACCTGAAATAAGAGTTTGTAAAGATCACTACATGGCACGCATGGCTGATTGGATAAAATGATATACATGATAGAATGTCAGGAAATACAACCAAAATAATAAGAATGGCAGTGATTGCATTAGTGTTTAACAGACTTTTCGGAAAAAGCTGTATTTCACTTGTTGCTAAATGCACAGAAAGATGGACAGTCATCTATATGTTTACTAACTGGATACCGTTGCAAACTGTCTACATCAGCCGGTTTCCCACAGTGCAATAATGTCTTCATTTGTTTCGTGAAATGCATCTGATGAAGATCTACGGTAATGTAGATCGAAATATTATGAAAAAAGAAATTTACTGGAACAATGAAAGCTGCGTTAGTCAAAACGCAGATCAGGTAATGTCTATAGTTACCTGATCTGCGTTTTGACTAACGCAGCTTTTATTGTTCCAGTAGTTTTTTTCTGTAATGTATTTCGGCTATCCTTATAGACATTGAATGAAGATTGTTTCTGCGAACCTGGATTAATTGAAATTACCTGATCTGCGTTTTGACTAACGCAGCTTTTATTGTTCCAGTAGTTTTCGTTCTGTAAAATATTTCGGCTATCCTTATCGGTAGTCTTCTTCAGTTGGTTCATCCGTACAAGTTTAAAAAAATGAAACTAGTTGCTTTCTTCATTAGTTTCATTTGTTAAACTTATGAGGATCCACCAACTGAATAAGGCTACCGATAAAGATAGCCGAAATATTTTACAGAAAGAAAACTACTGGAACAATAAAAGCTGCGTTAGTCAAAAACGCAGATCAGGTAATTTCAATTAATCCAGGTTCGCAGAAACAATCTTCATTCAATGTCTATAGTTATTAGTCAAAATGCTAATCCTGTATTTATACTGATTCGGTTAAAACATGTCGTCTTTTCAATAAGATTAAGATATCTAGAACTGCTTCAGAGAACCTCGGTGTGATAATGCGGTGGTAAATTAAACGAATGGTATTGTGGTTTAAACAGTGCACCGTGGATACAGCAAAAACGAGATAAAAATCAGCGTGATAAGAATCAGAAAGAAAGGTAGTGTGTGTGTGTGTGAGAGAGAGAGAAAGGGATAGAGGCAAGAGTTTCAGAAAGAGAGAGCCAGAGAGATGCGCGCTTGATAACACATGTCTTGCTCGAAAATAGTAGAATTTCAAAGTAAAAAAGATAATTTCAAATAAATTTTGGATTTATAGAATGGGTATGAGTATGAGAAATAGGTCAGTGTTCGTAACTTAACATTATTATTTCAAACAGTACAAAAACTACTTGTTATAGATATAAATTCTGATCTGTCTTTGATATTTGTAAATTCTGGACCTAGTTATGCGCAAAAAGGTGATTATATCCTCTGTCCACATTGTGAAACCGGAAATTTCGAAATACATTTACGCGTTCCTTATAGAATAGTACGTTCAACTGTTGTTATATGAATTGTCTGAATTTGGTTTTATGAAGAGATCCTTGTGAATGAATTTCGAAATTCCCGGTTACACTGCGCGGAGAAATGAAGTGAGCATATTTCTGTGCTTTAAATGTATCAGATAAAAGTGACAAGTTGCTAATTATCACCCAGTTATTCTTGGAGCGCTGTCCGCGGCATATTCTGGACAGTACGTGATGTGTTCACAATAAGACAGAAACATGTCTACTGGATGAATTGCCTTTTTTACTGAAATATTTATGTACATAATGGGAGAGGCGTTCATATAAAAATCGCAGGTTTGATTTACACAAACGTTACCACCGCCCGCGCAACAAATATTCATTGAATTATATAAATGATCAATTAAAAACCATGTCCCAAGGTAGCGCGGTTTCTGTTCTATAATGATAGATTTGGGGTAAATATTTAGAACAATGGGCTTAAAGAGATGCCATATAGGCTCCTGTTTAAGAAAACGCTAACCAAAAAACATTATTTAGTATATAATTGAAATTTTTTTGTAATGTGTGGCATATTAAGGAAATTACCTGATTAAGTCCCAATAAAGACAAATCCGGTCTGCTGGATGAATTGCCTTCTCTAAATTATACAATGCTTATTTTATATTACCAAATTTATGTACATAACGGGACAGGCGTTTATAGAAAATTCGCAACCTCGATTAAATAGTTCTTTCATTTTGTCAAAATGTCCACATACTTAGCAGATTTAGGTTCTCGATGTTCCAGTACTCACTGAACTAGCTACAGTTTAAAAGCTGTATATGTATCCTGTCACAGAAACGCGCCTAATACACAATTTTAACATTTTATGAAATAGAAATAATGTGGGCCATTTTATATGTACTTAAGGTAAGCACGGGACATAGTAACTAACAAATAGCAGGTAAACATAAAAGAATACTTTCTCATTCAAATAACAATCGAAAATAAGGACAAACGGAAAAGCAAGTGATCAATGCCATTTATGAGAGAAAAATTGCAAGTGAAAAAACACGAAAGAGCGCAAATAACAAATCCGTATAAGTGGGTAAAAACGGGCATGGGAATAACAAAGAATAAGAAGAAAATAAAGAAGTTATGAAGTAACCAAGGTTTTGTCAGCTCACAATAGGGCTTAATAATACTGGATAATGTATATTATATTGAAAAGGATAAAAGACATTTTGTGGTTTCAGCACCATACATAATAATAAAGCTTCTTTAATATCTAATTAAGCAGGTAACTTTTTCTTAATGTCAATATTTTACCATTGATAATTGTTAGACATTTCTGATAAGGAAAAGGTACAATCTCGTAACTGAAGGCAAAACCTTAATATTTACTGTAAAAAAAGTGTACAGAATAAAGTGATATATATATATATATATATATATATATATATATATATACATACATACATAAATATATGTTTTGCAACTAGATACCTTCTTGTTAATTCAGACTCTTACCAGCTTATTCACATTCATCTCGTTTTGTAGATTTCTCGTAATACTTATTTATCAATTAATCAACTATATTTTTACTTAAGCATTCTCTATTAATGGTATTCATGACAAGCGTTTCTGCACACTTTTGGAAGTGAATTATTATAATGATGTAATTTTCCGCATTGTTATTGTTCTGAGTATATGAACGTGGGATTAAATAAATTGAAAAATATTAATTGAAGTACGACTTGGCATATATTTGTATACATTGAGACTGTTAGGGAAACAAACATGTTCGCATGGATAAACGTGAATCTAAGTATACATGGACGAATTTCGGATAATTTTTGTATTCAAATAATTAAATGAACATTGGTCGCGCTGGTGGAGATAGCACGCATTCTAATCAAGTTTACGATCTTCGTATAAACATCAGTCCCATTATATATATACTTCATAGTATAAACTACGTCTGGAATAATGAAAATGATCATGAAATTTGGAAATGCGTGAGTACGTGTGACTGACGGTAGTTTTCCTTTTTTTACAACTGGGTCGACAAAATGGGATGCATTTCTTAAGGTTGTAAACTTGGATGCAATAAAACAATTACAAAAGATATTGGATAAAATGGACTGGGCCAACGTATTTGGAAATCATAAACATATTTTCTACTTTAAAATTCACGAGTTTCCCACAGAGTGAGTACACGAATTAAAGTTATTGAAAAAAATAATATGCATAATTTTAATTAAAAATAGGATTGATGCTTATATGAAGGTCGCAAACTGGAATACAAGAAACAAATTACGACAAATATAGAAAACAACAACCGTGAATGAGCTGTGCCAACTTATTTGGGTAATTGTATAATCATAAATAAGTGTTTATTTATAAAACAATTACGGGGCTCCCACAGAGTGAGTACACGAATAAAAATTATTTAAGAATATGCATAGTTTTTCGCAACATCAGAATTGATATTGACTTCAACATAGACGCTTTAAAGAAACACAGCTGTACAGGAATAAAAAATAACAGAAGAGGCGGTAAGTGCCATGGTATTTGTACGTTAAGGATGTGTTCTAGAGAACACTGGTGCTTTTAAAAGACAAATTAAGATTTGCTTGGCTTTAAAGTAATAGCCTAGACATCATCCCTATATTTCCGTGAAATTATCGATTAACGTAGACTTCAATAATTTTGTTATCCTTGGCATGCGAGATGTGAATAAAATAATATGTGCATGCACGAAGCGCTATTATAAAACGCGGAATGCACGTGGGAATGCACGTGCAATAGCTCACCACAAAAGATATTATATTGAAATGGACACGACATAATGAAACCCGAAAAATTTTTTTGGAATGTCAACAAATTCAATCTTCCATAGCCTACACACAATCCGAAAAAAAATTTTGCTTAAAGGCAAAAGCGTCATTATAGAAGGTCGCTAATCAAGAACGTCCACCAGGTGTACCTGATTCTTGTTGGGGTCCAATTTACAAGCTCACAACACCTCAAAATTATCAAGTATTAAGACGTGCAAAATTTCGTTTAAACACACTCATTTATAAAAACTGGTAGATACCATTAAAAGGACTATTTATTAACTAGATAAGCGCTATATATATATATATATATATATATATATATATATATATATATATATATATATATATATTGTTCTTGTTTTGCCGGTGACGGGATACGAATCTAGGCACATTTACTACGGAATATACGTTTTTAACTACTGCGCCGCCTGTACCACATTCTACACACAATTTCAAGACAAATATGAAGTTCATTTTGGACTATAATTAAAAGAGAGACTGTCAAAGACACATGCAATTATGTATTAGGTGTTGCACATCTAGTAACAAATTAGTTCATATATATATATATATATATATATATATATATATATATATATTTCTAATTAGGAAGATAAAACACATTAATAACAAAGTGGATAAAGGCCATTTATTTCGAGATTACTAAACATCGCTCTACAATCTTACATTTATATACATTCTGGGTTTTCAATTGATTATGCTAGTGGTAACAAATCTGACTCGCTTTTACTTCTATTTCTTGTTTTGGCTGATTGGTAAGTGTGCATGCGTTTGTGTTTGTGTGTGTGCCTGTTTGCATGTAAAGGTCATTCTCTCTGTATTACAAAGTGATATCTGAGAACTTGTCATTAATGTTCTGATGGCTTGAGAATTAACCATTTGTGCGCCTAGTTCGATGTTGCCAGTACGAGTGCTATTTTTCCGAGTGTAGTTTTTCGTATTCTTCACATGGTAACAGCGCCAGTGTGGATTGCAGTGTTGAACGCTCATATATATATATATATATATATATATATATATATATATATATATATATATATATATATATATATATATATATATATATATATTGTGAAATGACTTTTTCGTCGCATATGAATTTAGTTCCAGCACTGGCGGTATACAAAAGGTGTACATCTGACAGCTATGGGTGAGTCGCTAGTAAACACGAAACGGAAGTGCACGTGAGTTTAAACTTTCCACACATGCTGACATTGGCTTATCCTACTAGTCATATTTGAAATAATTTGTTGCTAGATGTGCAAAATCTAATACATAATTGAATAAAACAGCTTGGCATAAAACTGAAAGTTTCATGTTGTGCGGGGCGAGAATGACCCAGTGGATGAGTTGCAAGACTCTGAAGCATATTTTTATAGTTCGATGTTGATATAAGCACCAATCATGTTTTATATATATATATATTTATATATTTATATATATATATATATATATACTTTTTCAGCATAAATTAAGTATCGCATAATGTAGAAAAGGCAGTAGTTCATTATACCAATTTCGTCCTTATTGAAAACTTATCAAGTACGTTCCAGAGTCACAAACTCAAAAGTAAACGTGTCCATGTTTGAGCCCCGTCTGCGACAAATTTTAGACAGTATACGATGAGTTCCTAATAAGGACGAAATCGCCTTTTCTACATTATGTATTGCTTAGTTTTTACCGGAAAATACATACAAATACAATGTGATTAATGTTTATATCCAGATCGCATCCCTGATTTTATAAAATCATAGTTTTCACACACTTAATCATATCGAAAAACATGAATGCTATAATTACAGAAATGTATTTACGTTGTCAGATACATACGAATCAAATCTGAGTATTTAGCTACCATAAAAATTCTATAATTATTTAAATGTTGTCCCTCGAAAAATATGATAAAAACAGCACTCCTTAATGGAATTTACCTTCTAATTAGCATAGTTTTTTTTTCTAGAGTATCTAATATTTGTTTATACATGACTCGATTGTACTTCTTAAACAGATAAGAATAAAAAAAATTGACCCTGTTCTACTAATATCTAATATGTAAAATATAAATAAATATATAAATAAACATATATATAAAGCAATTTGAATTTTCTTATTCAATTTTTGTATGTGCTTTACTACCTGAAATTCCATGAATTTTTGTTAGTTTATTTGATTGAGATAAGCATTTTGTAAAAAACGAAAATCTTTATATGAACAAATACATTAATTTAAGTAAAATACAAGGCTAAAACACTGAATCGACTTAAAAATAGCAACATCCGCACAGGATCGCAATTAGATTCAAGCAAAGCAGCGAAATCTGAGAATATTCACTGGCGCTCAAAGGTTGACAAGGTAACGCATCAATCATATCTGGCCTTAATAAGGAAGGTGAAGGTCATGAAAAGTGTGTCGCTAAGATTCATAATTATTTGTTTTAAAAAACATTTAAGGCAGAACCAAATCTGCCGTTCCTCGTGTTGCTCGTCTTGGTGTTCTCAAATGCATTACTGGACTTATCTATAAGGTAACTCGTTGGGTTCTAATAAACATAAAATCAACTGTTTTATGAAACTATCTTAATTGGTGCACAAAACCAATTGTATAAATAACAATCCATCGCAAATTCTGAATTTAAGAAATCAATATCTGAACCACCCAGTAATTTATCGCATTGCAGACAATCATAGTGATGTAGAATAAACTGAAAATATTATAATGCTCAGGTGGGGCTCTTAAGACAAACAGCCTGGCAGATTACATCGTTCACTGCACAATGAAAAATTAATAGTAATAGTAATAATAATAATAATAATAATAATAATAATAATAATAATAATAATAATAATAATAATAATAATAATAATAATAATAATAATACACAATAATAATAATAATAATAATAATAATAACAATAATAATAATAATAATAATAATAGGAATAATACTTTTTACAGATATTTAGCCAAATGTTTAGGTTCACATCTTCTTTATTAAAAACAACGTTGAGCACTTGATATAATCCATTATCAATTTTATAATTTCACTAACCAAGCTGTAATGTACAAGTAAAAATAGAATTAATTACAAGCATAGCAAAGTCCGTCTACGCAAATCCTTTAAAACATTGGATAACGTTTTCATTAAAATTACTTCTATCATGCGAACGAATATATATATATATATATATATATATATATATATATATATATATATATATATATAATGATTGAAAACAAGCAAAGTTATTCATCAATTGATGCTTCCCCGCAGCGTAATAATTATGTGTTGGCTGTAAAGCAACACTAGGTCGCTGATTCCCAGTTGACTTCTGAAATGAATCAAGAGTGTTTATTAAATTATGTTTCAGAATCAAAAACGACAAACAAAAAAGCATATATGTACAAATATATAAATCACTCGAGGCAATTTAGAAAATATAGTTTGGCAAAAATATCGTCACGTATTTTATGTGTTACTATAAGTGTTCAATGCGCTATTTAATGAAGAGAATAATTCTGCTTACATTTACCACTGGTTAAACTGTGCAACATTTGAAAACAAATCAAGAACATGCTGGTAAGTAAACAGTCGGAACATTAAATGTCATTACGTAATAGATTAAAGCGAGCGTACCAAGACGAATCACGCATACTCTCCCATTCTCTAAACACACACTCCTCTCGCACAGAAAGCGCATAGTTGACACACAACGATGCTATTCATTATTAATGTAATCGTGCTTGACTAAGGCTTCTAGGAAGTCATAAAAGTTAATTTTGGCTTGAAATAAAAATGTCAAAACAACGATCCAGATTAATTGACTTTCCAGTTTTTTAAGAGTTAAAGGTATGTTAAAAGCTGGCAAAGATTTTTTACCCTGTTTCTAACCTTTTAATTTAAATGTTACAGCAAGCAACACAAACGTAAGTTAGAGTTTAAAAAGAATTGCATGTTTAATGAGCAAACAAATAATAAAAATAAGCAATTATGCGGTTGGTGTAAGATCATATTTCAATAAATGTTGTAAGCTGAATAAACAGCAATTTCACATTATAAGGACTCAATGAACAAAGCAAAATGATTGTCTGTAGCAGTTACTCACGGGTTGCATCCTCGTATGAAAGTCACCAGAGGATGACGTATCATGACTAATGATATATATATTTTTTTGTAGATTTAAATGCATTTTATTTTAATGTAAGTTCAGGTGAAAAAATCTGCCATCATTATTTAAATTGCTGCTTTCACCAAACACTTAAGCAGAGAACACCTATATGTATATAGTAAATGAATCCAGACGGCTAAATTTCGAGACTGAACAATAATTATGCAGTCGACAGTCCAAACAATTACAATTAATGCACAAGCTGGATATTACATATTTAAACGCCAATTACAAATTGCGGGTCGATTCCTGTTTGGCAGTTCTCAGTTGTACTACATTTACTAAAAGAGTTCGAAATAAGTCAGTAAGTGTTACCGACAGCAGTAGACTGTGCTTTATAAAAGATTAAAATGAAATTAATATTTATCACAAATCCGCAAATTGAATGAAAATGTTAGAGAACTTTGTACTAGTTTTAGCGAGCCCTATAACGAATTATCCTATATTGAACCATGCGTTTTAGGCATATCCTTCTTGGTCCTTTTGCATTAACTATTTACATAGAACGCCTTACCTAATGTACATAAAAACGTTTTATGTTAGCTCCTAAAAGAAGAATATGCATCTTTTAGTTGGTTGATTGTATTATGACATAATGGCCTTAATGTTGATCCTCTGTGTCAGATTATGAAGGTTTTGCTGAAAACGCGTGTGCCGAGAATGGTCGGTATTTTAAATTTTGTTTCGAATTGTCAAAAGCAGGTATTGGGGACATTTACATCGTCGTTGAATTATATATATATATATATATATATATATATATATATATATAGTGCGCTTTAAGGTCGCACTCTGAATGGCCATTTGGATTTGATGCGGTTAATGTCTTTATAGGCATCCGTGTATTGGATCGAACCGCATGCATCATTTATATATACATAAAGATGCTTTAAATTAATTAAGCAACATATGCGGATCGCAAGTTACGCTTTACTTAATACTGAATTAGACAGATCCTCGTGATGCTTTATAAAATTATATGGAACTCAGCACGCCACACCAAACACACGAAGGCATATATTTCAATTGCCGTAAATAAATAATACACAATTTTTAAGAAATAAAAACAATATTGAGGGACAGTGAAAAGTAGGAGTTAGACTTCCACACGTACAAACTCGCGAGTTATTAAATTCTTTTTTACTAAAAATCAAAACCATAAACACCAATGGAGTTAAAACGCGACCAATTTTGAAGCAAAGCAGCAGTTATCCCGGTAATAATTGCAGGAAATTCAAACCACACTATAGTTAATAAATATATATTTTTGAGTGTAAAGAACTAATATTTTGATCCAATTAGGTAATAGATTGCCTTGCCAGTAGCACTTTAGTTCAAATATGACCAAAACGATATACCAATGTCAGTTGGACGAAAAGTATAATCATGTGTATATATGCACGGTTCGTGCTTACGGACGATACCTCATATCGCTTCAAATCCAACATATATTTGAGCCTCGTGGGACCGTTCAATATATCTTCCTAATTTATATATATATATATATATATATATATATATATATATATATATATATATATATATATTCTTATAATTATAAGAATACTGTGTTAATTAAAAGGGACGGATATAATAAGAATATATATATATATATATATATATATATATATATATATATATATATATATATATATATATATATATATATATATATATAGGAGATTTGGGGCCTAGCATCGAGTACTACTGAAGAGTCACCAGTAAGGACGAAACGCATATGTACATAAGAAAATAACTTTAGTTAAATGTGAAATTGGCATATGCTTTCGGTCCTACTGAAATTAATTCGTTACAAGGTATGCCAAAATTAATAAATCGTTGCACATAATATAGGCATTGATGAAATATAAATACTAATGTATGAGAAAAAACGTAATATTCCATTACAGAGGGAAATTTACGACTTTGGCTTAGATAAGCAGTAATCCAAATATAAAAGGATAATAAACATAGGCAGATTCACAATTATCAAGTAAACTAACTTATGATGGTGAGTTCTCAATTCTATTAATCATAGTGTGGTAGAATAAAAAAGTCATGGCAATCTATAAAAACAAATTTACTCAACTTTATATCGGCCGTAAATTAGAGTCTTATAATAAGCCTTCAGTGTAATGTACAAACGAATTGGCTTCAAATAAGCATTCCTATTCAAATAAGCGGCAAACGAAACATCTACAAGCACTAAAGTCAGTTAGGAACCAAACTCAAGATGATTACATAAAAAATCGATATAAATTCCGCCATAGTAGTTCCACAAAAAACCTATAACTAAGGGACGATTTACTGAGGTCTCAACACCAAACCTATTACCTGTACAATAATTTTCGACTAAGATTGTCTTGTGTAAAAGGTTCGGTGCAGCGTGATCAAACGACAGATTTTATGATTATTATTTACACCCACGTGAGCAACACCTCAAGCCGTTACACTGTTTACTGACTGTTGTCAAAATTGACAACAGCGTCTGAAAAAATGTTGAAAGAATCTTCAAAATGAAAAGAAAAATGAAAGTTAACATTTTTGTTTCAAAATTTTCTGTGATAAAGCATCAAATTTATTATTCATCTAAATTTAATCAAAATATAACGCCATGGTTTGAGTATATTAATTTTTTTCAGTATAAATCACGAAGTGCATTGGGTAAAAATACAATTCATCAAGTAGACGGGTTTCTTTCGTATTGGGAAATCAACTAGTACATGCAAGAATTTGCGTGCCCACGGTTCCAAACAAGGGAAATTAAATCCAGAGCCTTACAATTGGCCAAATTCTTGCTACCTTTAGCAATGCTGAGTTTTATACCGACCACGCAGATTTACGTACATATAATTACGGTGGCAAAACCTGATATAAATATATTTTTGCAAAGCAAAACAAGAAAAACACCACTTTATATAGAATCTGGTTAATGAAGTGACGTCAGCTGGAACACAAGGCGTAATTCCAATGAATGAACTTCGTTCTGTTTACTGGCTACCTATCAGGACGATGGCAACAACACCCTACCTGCTTAAAAGTTTGGTCGTGCAAATTCAACTTTAAATATACGGCGTCAGAATGTGTGCCTTTTCCCAAAATTGCAACAAAAATATGAAAATAAATGTCCTTCTTTTACAATCAAATCACCAATCAACACTACAGTAAAAGAGCTGATGTTAAAGCAAACCATTCAAAATTTTAAAATCATATGAGAGGTGACAATAGCAACCACTGAAGGCTTTAAGACTTTATTTATTAAAACAGAACTCGGAAAATTTACCACAATCGTCTCTACGGGGTTTAAATCAAAAGCAGACCCCCCGTTTATCTTTACACGTTCCTTTTCAGTCACACCATTAGTTGATTCTGTTTTGCTTAGTGACAGATTGACCTGACTGTCGGACAGATCAGAATTGAAAACTACATCATCCAATGGAATTACACTCGTTTGCTTAGTTAAATCTACATTTCGATAACTCGGTGTAGAGGGCAATGAAGATTGATTGGCAGTCTGTTGAATTCCATTCAACCGAATACGGTCTTCGCGCTGTCGCGTTTTCTCAGGCTTTGGCCAAGCCGAGGTAGCCGATAAAAGTCGTGAGAGGTTCACTTTGGCATTTTTTTGCTTTTCACTATTGAGCTTCTGTTCCCGAATTTCTTTCAAACTGCGAATAAGCTCTTCCCTTCTTTCCAAGTATCGATATCGTGTTTGGTTGAAATTATCCATGTCACTAAAGATATCGTGATTACTTAACTGATCCGTATTTGTTGTGGCTTCTTCCACGAAATCAGTATCACGCTGATTTTTCGATTCCAGAGCTGCTAATGCTGATGCTGATGATGATGATGGAAAAATATTTGACAAGTAGGAGACGGAAGCATTAGTCGCTGACGCTTTAGGAGCTAACACGGTGTTTTTCAATAATGGACTTAACTGCGTGTGATCGTTACCAGCAATCATGGAACGAATTTTGATAATTTCTCGCTGATCTGTGGCAAGAGAACCTTTGATGCCGGTGTCCATTAGTATTAGAGGTAGTGTTCGTAAAAAGCTTAATTCAGCCAAAGAGACAACAGCTGATTTTTTGCTCGACAAGACACCGTTTTCTGATATTTGTCTGTCGGTCGGATTCGTGTACAATGGACCTCTACTACCGGACAACCGTTTCTCGCGTTTAGCCAAACGGCCATGCGACCCTAATCGATTGTCATAGCTACGAGTGCGTCGGAGCGACAAAGATCGTACAAGTCTGGATGAGGTTAGAGAATCTGTTTTATTTTTAGTTGAATCTTTATCGGCGTAGGACCTGACTGATCTGACTGATGGGGTTACAGGTGATGAATTTCCTTCTCGATTAACTAAACCTTTGTTTCTTATTAACCGCTCAAACTGCACGTGCAAAGTGTAGAATAAATATTTATAAAAAGGCAAGAACAAATGCACGCATATATATATATATATATATATATATATATATATATATATATATATATATATATATAAAATCATATTTTCATTTCAGCGATTTATTTTAATTTCTCAATCCGACGCAAACACACAAATACATACACACACACACACACACATCTATATATATATATATATATATATATATATATATATATTATATATATATATGAACGCAGGCATATATGACGAGGGAGATGAATACAGAACATTAATATCTCGTACAAATGTTGTGCATAATCATTTTAAAATCAACGAAGTTTAAAAATAAAGTAAGGTAAATCACGAAACAAGTGATTGAATAGATAAACGTCAAATACTCGAGTATTGCCGGATGATTTTAGAGTATTCTGTTAACCACAGTCCAAAGCAGGGCAAAATTAATTCACCGTTAATTAAATAGAAAACATCATTTAACAAAATATACTAATACAATGCATTTTCAATATTACAAAGAAAAATCGGAGGTTATAGGCAAATTGCTAACGAAAGAACATTTAGCCGGTGCAGCTTAAAAACGGTTGGCGAAGAAACATCAGACAAACCGAGAATATTTTATTTAAACCAACAGGCATTAATATTCTTCAGCAGAACAACTATTGCTCGAGGGTGATATTTTGGATCATACAAAAAGATAAAAACTAGAGATAACGGTAACCATACAGAATGTTTAGGACGCAAGTTATTTAACAGATGTAGACAAACAAAATGAAAGTCATGGCAAATTGCAGCAGTGAGTAGCGCAAATAAGTCGGGCATAATATCAGGTATAAATTCAAACGACACATGTTGACATAGAATAATGCTTAAGTTGAAAATGTCCACATGCCCGAATTAATGTCGATAACGATTTTATAGCGCTATAAATCGCCGAATTCTATTTTAATGGCAAAACAGGCAAGTTGGCTAACAGCATATATATATATATATATATATATATATATATATATATATATATAATATGTCAATATATGCATATGGGATTAACTTGTCACACAGAATTGTAAAAATTCGATAATATATACTCGCAAGGTTGCTGTGGGCGATAGTACGACTTTAAAGTTAAAAGATGTTCATAAAATGATAGACCGAGACAAGGTCATTGGTCAATTAAATTGTTCAATTGAAGGTTCTGGATTTTCGGTTAAAATAGTCAAATTGTTACACCATTTTATGAATCGTAAAACGAATTCGCGGTTAAAAATGCATTCCAAGAAATATACAAAAACGTAGAACGCAAATCAAAACGATATTAAAACACTGCAGGGCTGTTAATGTTTAGAGTAATAGGTTAGGTAATCAAGGATTAATGCAAGTGGTTTCATGTTATCTAGCGGAATTCTGCAATATGTGAATAAAAACTGATTTCTCTCTTATAAATTAATTAAGCAACACATACACGGTGCTGCGATGCGCGTAGAGCATAAATGTTTACTATGTGTAAATAATACGAAATTTAATGGTTCATTTAACGATATCTAACAAAGGAATTTTCAAAACAAAAGATAACATTAACAAACAAGCACACAAAAAAAGGTACAGAATTTTGGTTACATTAACGTGTCAAAACGCAAATGCGGTGAGTTGAACAAAGGTAAAAAGAGATAGAAATGGTCAAGTTGGCTAAATAGAGAGATAATTATTTCAATAAATTGTATTTCTGTGATATACATAAATTATGCGCGCATGTATATATATATATATATATATATATATATATATATATATATATATATATATATATATAAGTGGAATATCCAACGTATCGTAAGCATAGAAAATAAATCTTTAACTTGCAAATTTATCATCACTAGTTAACTGAATAGTGGTTGTCAGCACTGCAAAGAGTTAATATCGAACCGACGCCGAAATGGTTCAGAACAAATAAACTCATGTCCTACAGCATATGACACGTGAAACTAATGGTAATCAATGTTTGATACTATTAATTACACTAATCAAGGTTGCGATCTTGATAAAAACACCTGACCCATTATGTAATACACTTGTCACTATAAACTAAGAGCTGCTTAGTGTAGAAAAGGCGATTTATCCAGTACATCGGTTTCGTCCTTATTGTGAACTCATCACGTACTTCCCAGAATTTGTCGCGGACAGGGTTCGAATCTGCGCAAGTCTGCTTCGGAATCAGGTGCACTAATCACAGATCCATCCTGCCACACACTACACAATTGTCTTTTATATACTAACTAATGTTCCTCGATTAGTCTTTCCTTTAGGTGGAGCTCATATGTCATCCTTTTAGGCGCAAACTTCCATCTTACTATTCCCAGTCTGTGAATTTATAACAGACACTACACTACATGGGGATGTGGGATGTTCGGGTGGGGATAACAATTACTATCATCAAGTTTGCTATCTTGATCTAAACACCTGACCCTTTATGTATATAACAGTTATATTTGAGTATTTTCAAATTCGAAATGAAAAGTAAACGTATGCCACAAAATGTGATTTAAAAAAAACAAAGTAATAGCTGTTTCGCAAATAGAGCCACATGAGAATGTATGAAATTTTGGTCCTTACGAGTTTAACAAGGTGAAAAATAAAACCCAAAATGACAATGTATACAGATAGTTACAAATATATTGCGTTGTTTTATGTTCATGCGGACTGAACTAAATATTAACGTTACTCAAGAGGGCCTTAACAAAGTTAGTACACACTATGTTTACAAGAAATTAAATAAATCCACGATTCCTCCCATTATTAATCATTTCCTCGCAGACTCAACACGCATACACGCACATACAAAACACGCACATACAAAACACGCACACACCCTTTTATATATGTATCGAATTGAAGTTTTACGACAACATTTTAATACATACATACAACATTTAATACATACTTGCATATATATAATAGCTCACCGCAACAAAAAGTATTTAACTGTAATATATTGAATTGAATGATGTCATGCTTACCGCGAAATGTGATAATTGATGTCGATCAAGGCCAGAGTGTATGGATTTACTGGAGTAACAGGTGTTCAGAAATTGTTGTAATTCTTAATTTCGGTGGACTATAGCATAAATTGATATCAATCATATTGGTACCATGTTCCGACTCGGAAACCATAGTGTTAGTACCTGTGGACCTTTTTGGTACAATTATGTTGGTATCGGTTGCTAACACAATAGCCATAGTGTTAGTATCCTTTACAGACTCGGTATATATATTATATAGTGTGAGTTAGCATTGAAGCTCGTATTGTCGTTGACTTTACATTATGTTAGCTTCACTATTGCAGGTTTACACATTAGTCTAGGAGATTGTACCGTCCTGTTATTCCACATTGTTCTACCAAATATATAGTGGTTAAAGGGCGTAATACCGGCTCCTACTGATGGGTCGCCAGTAAGCACGAAACGAATGTGCATGAGATTATACTTTCCGTTCATGCTGCCTTTGGTTTATCCTTCTGGTGACAACTGAACTAATTTGTTACTAGGTTCGCAACATCTAATACATACTTAAATATATGATTTTGGTATAAACTAAACATTGTTCTAGGTAGAAGAATTTTTCGCGACCGCGCTCGCACTGACGAATATTTATTTTACAGGTTTGCACGCATCCACTGTGCCACAGTTGCCGCACACTAGACACAGTTTTCAGGCATAAGAAAGCTTAAGGTTTTGGTCAGCCCTTCCTTCAGTTGGAAGCCATTTCGTATGTCTCAAGACCTGAAGCTCTATATAAATACATAATAGAAAAATAAGATATACATATAGAAAACAGGTGTTTGGGAATGTTAGTGTAGCAGTAGTAAGCTTTAAACCCGAGAACGCTCCAATGGTCCTACCTAAGCCTAGCGTGGATACAAAAGAAAGTCTTCGCAGAATTAAGATGAAGAAATCAACACAAATACGGAAGGCACCTTCGATCCGCAAAATTGAATATAAAATATTAAATATTTGGATTTTGTTTTACTAAGTGAACGCGCTTTTGTACGAGCAAACTCCGAAAATATTATTGATTAAAATATGCTTGTGTGTTGAGCAAAATGACTTCTGACGGATTGGAAAAATTACTAATACTATTTTCTGCACAAACGAACACTCTCATTGCTAAGTTATGGATAATTAATTCTCGGCTGGACTAAAAAATTAAAGTTAATTCCGAGGGAATCCGCATAAATGATCCAACCAATATCGATAAAGTCAACAGCTAATATACAAGAACTGTACGAGACCAAAGGATTCCACTATAAGCCATAAAACAAAATGGAGTGTAATATAGGACTTGAAAACCTCACGGTAATGCCTGTGCACGAATAAATTGTATATTGTTTAAACGTGAAGGAACAGTGGAAATCATTCCCAATAGATTGCATTTCGTGTTGGAGGTCATATATTTTATCACGGGCTCACTTTTGATTGCATCCACCACCAAACATCCTTCAGCTTGAACTAACGTACTGCATTCTGACTCCAAAGTTACATAAAAGTGAAACGGTACCAGTTGGAAATCCTACTTTTGCGGATAAAATGCAATAAAGAGTTTTCGCTTGCTAGAACACACACCAACTTTGCTTTTGCAACATAAAGATTTTAGGGAGCATAAATCTAGAAATAAACATTTTTCCCTACGAAAATCGTGACACACCAAAACAACGCTTTTCATTTTCAATGAAAACTAGCTAAGGAAATAAATTTCCCTCTTGATAGACAATTCCAATAAAGAGATGTAATTTAGAACGGTGCACACAAAAAAAATTTTCGTAAACAAGTAATAACATGAGGCTTTCCAAATCCCATGCGAAACAGAAGTTACGTTTCCTGTATTTGAATAATCTGCATTTAAATATATACATTGTAATGCATTTTATGAGCAATTTAAATATATATGTACAAAAAATACAATGCACACGGCATAAATGCATACACACATACACACACACACACATATATATATATATATATATATATATATATATATATATATATATATATATATATATAAATGTTCAGTAAGAAGAAAAACATATTCATTGAATAGACGAAAGGAAATTTATTTACGAAAATTTTAGTAATGTTTTGCCAATAATATTTCAATTAAGCAACACAAAAATTTCAATTACACGTTTGGTGCAAATGATTAAAAATAATGAATAAATGAATTTTTGGTAAAGTGGAATTATATACGTCACATGTGTGGATCGTTTATGCTTTTCACTTGTGAGTTATTTAATGTGTCTTTATATTTGAACTTTTTTCACGTTGTCCAAAATCTAGTCATTCATTTAATGTCAGCTGGTTGCTTATATAAGCTTCGCGTAATATCTTTTTTTCTGAAAGTTTGCACATTTGTTTTTTTATGCAGATATTTCTCCTTGTTCTATTATTTTGCATCTGCAATCTTCGAGAGTGCGTATTTTCTGAAAATCATATAACTTCTGTTTTTCGTCAAGCCAGTAGTCCTTCCTTGTTTTGCGGTACATCTACGGCTTTACTATTAGATAATCCATTTGACATTTTGTTGCTTCCATTTCTTTTTGTTATCATCGCACTTGGCTATGCCAGTATATACAGGTTTTGTTGTGTTTTCTGAATATAGTTGGTGTTTTCGTATTCGAGGTCCGTGAAATAATATATTGTGTTAATGACAGTTTTGAATATTCAACAATTTTAGTTGCTGTCAGGTATACAGGGTTTCGAAATGTTTGAGAATGTTTCGGCCATCGCATTGTGAAGAATCGAGAAGATCGATATGTTCCTGACTTAACAGATGATTTTACTGCTCCTCTCTGATTTTCATTTGTGACAGGTGTGAATTGAACTTGTTTTTTAGTTCCTCTTATGTGAACCTGATGCTTACATTTGAAATTGTAAATAAAACAAGATTTGTTGAAAGAAGGCAAACCATTAATCTCTCTGTGTTAAATGTGATGCTGACCTTAGAGTTTGCTCTTAGGATTCAATTTATAAGTTTCAAATTCATTGAAACTGGAAGATCTCCTAGACACCTTACGCAAATCGGGCGAGGTTTCATGTGAACATCAATGAATTTAGACAGATAGTTGTACATTTATGAAACGTTCTCACATGGTCTAATTATTCTTCGACCTTGTAACCAGAGCATTTCTTCGTTATTAATTTAAATATTTTTTTTAAATGTTGCCTTTGTAAGATTTTGGGACTCTTCTGTGTTAATAAATATTTTAAGTCTTGCAAAAACATTTCCGATGCAACGACGTTTTAAGGCTTCCGTCTTTATCTCATAGTAGTTGGACGCCAAAAAACAGAAGCACGTTTTCATTCTCTTACTCCAGTCTGAGTATGATGATTGGGTCGGATTTGTTGGTCCCGTCTAAAATTTATCCAGGATTAATAGCTCATGGCGTAAAGAAGAGTTGATTGTTCACATATCTTCACCAGAGCATACATTGGCAAATTATATTAAGCAAGCCGGTCTGTTCCAGATGGCGCTAGGATCTGTGCAATACAACTTCCCTTAGCAACACCCTTGAACTGACAAAGGTACTGTGCACTAAATTGAATCAGAACATATACATTGCTGACCAAATATATTTTCGTCTATGTTCTTTACATAAATTGGCAATAACACATATTTATTTTGTATTAAGTTGAAAAGGATCGCCGGCGTAACTTATAATGGAATTCAAATGAACATTTAAGCATTCGAATGAAGTGTATGTTACGAACAATGTCACATCTATTGAAACCATTCTTTAATTAGCTTTTTTGTTACTTCTAAACTATTATTAGTAATTTATTTGCTTACGATGCTTCGAATTGGCAGCAGGAGTTTTCATAAAAAATTAGCAGGTAGATAGTGGCCAATTTGAGGCAACATTAACACCTTAATTGGAAACGAAACTTTCACATTAACAGATGAACTCGCGCAAAGGAATGTGGCCAATGAAACACTCGTATCAATTGTTGCGAAATTGCTGTTTACAAACATTCAATAAGGAAAGGTAACGATTATCCTCTACGATTTGATACAAATGAAGATCTTTATTGTCCAATTTGTAGGAAGAATACATAATAAAATATATTGGCCTGACAGTAAGCTTTTAGTTTCAGTTAGTGTTGAGTACTCCACTCAATTCAGTAGTGTTGCCACTCGCGGATGTATACGTGTATTAACTAGAACATTCTCACCTATAGAAGACAATTGATCAATGCTGGTTATCTAGAATACATGTAAAAAATCTACTATTCTTCATGCCGAAGGCTGTAAATCCTACAGAAATCTTAGTCGAAGCGAACGAATGTCAACCCATATGTAAAATTCCACCTGGAACAAGAGAAGGAGTACGTGCTATTTTTCTTTTGAAATCCGGCTGCTCATGGAGGAAGACAAGGTCGGTGCAACGGAATTCCTCGTGCAAGGGACAATGCATTTGTTACAGCAACAGCGTTCCAAAATCTGAAAACATGAAGCTTTTAAATAACCTAAATAACTGAGCAACAATGAAAAACTCCAATCATAAGGTTGAGGAATGATTAGACCATTGCAGAACATTTCGCAAATGAACAACTACCTGTCAAGATTCATTAAGGTTAACTTTAAACCGCGCCCGGTTCGTGTAACACAATATATTAACACGATAGTATAATTGAGCCTACTTTTCGTAGGAAGTCTTCCAGCTTCAAAGGAATTTCGAAGGATAAACCGACTCCTATGAGCAAACGTTCCAAATTTTAAGGATAACCTCACATTAAGTACAAAGAGATTAAAGTTTTCGAATGTTAAATATCACTGCTTTCTTTCGACAAATTTCTTTTTCCTTATAATTTCAAATGTCTGAATACCAGCACATAGGTAATAAGGACGAAGAAGAGGTTAACAATGAAATAAATTAGCACCTGTCGACGAAGATAATCAAAGAGGAGAAAAAATATCCGTTAAATAAATAAAATTCTGATTATATGATTCAATCAAGGCCCCATGTGAAATAATGACCGTCTTCATTCTGCATAATGCGAGACTGAAATAATTCTCCAACATTTGCGAACCCTTGCATATCTGGAAGTAAGCACTACTGTTGAATATTCAAAACTCTCATCAACACAAAATAGTATTTCACGGGATTCAAACAAGCAGAAAAACAACCATATTTAGAAAACACATCAACCATATATATATATATATATATATATATATATATATATATATATATATATATATATATATATATATATATATACTGGCATAGCCAGATGCAATGATACCAACAAAAATAAGATGCAACGACAAATCGAATGGATTATGTTACAGGCAAGCAATAGAAAAACAAAAAAAATAGACTGGTGGCTTTGTGAAAAACAAAAGCTGTAAGGCTTATATAAATACGCAGCTTAGAAGAATTCAGATGCAAAATAAACAAACAGGGATAAATATCTGCACGCGAAACAAATTTGCATACTTTCCTAAAACAGATGGCTTGCTAAGCATATACAGGCAACTTTCTAACACTAAACGAATGACCAGAGTCCGGAAAATTAGAAAATAAGGAACGTAAAAAACACATTATATTACTCGCCAACAGTAAAGCCACACCATCCACAAATGCGACACAAATAATTCAATTTCAACAGCATTTATTTTATTTGCTTGTTAAACCATTTGCACATCGCGTGCAGTTGAAGTTTTTGTGTGTTTCTGATTAATGGAAATATTTTTAACGAGATTTTACACTAAATATACCAAAATTAATTTACATTCATCTAGTCAATAACTAGGTTTTCCTTCCCACTGAAAATAGAATTCAATTTACATATAACCGCACACAAAAACAAACTAATATATATATAATGAAATATTATGTCACTTTAAATATCATTCGAATGATAATGCGAAAAATAACCAGCCTATTACCGGCAAAATATGACACTGACCTTGCCCATTATCGACAGGCTAGCGGCAAAACTGCCATCCACGCTGAAAACTACGACTTCAGTCTCTCTCGAGACAACAGCCATTGTCAAAAGCAGACTCGACACCTGTCTGACGGTGGGGCATGTGACTCCACTCGATACTGACCTAAGAGTTGCCGCACCATACGCGGACTGGTTGCCAGCAGAAGGTTGTTGCGGGCTAGTGCTCGACAAGCCGCATGGATGTGAGACCTGACGTTGAAGCGGAGTTTGAAAAGTTTTGCATTCGGTTGCTGACGGTGAAGTGAGCGTGGCGGCCTTCTGATAGTCAACGATCGGTGTACCGGTGACTGAGTAGCAGAAAAAGAAACGAAAGGTGATAGAACCATACAAAAATTAAGGGCTTGTACAAAAAAAAGTTCAGTTACTTGCCATTGTTACAATTGGCGTGAGTTAATAAAATTTGACAATGTTCTTTCAATATCATAGAACTGATTTATATTTCAATTTTCCTTATTGCATAGTTATTGTTAAGCCAATGGACAGAACATTTGACAGAACAAGCCAGATAAATGATAGCAACCGATATAATATAGTATGGATTCAACTTCATTAGGTACATCGCCTGTGGTTGTCTAAACTGTCACTGAGACTCTCAAATGTATTAAAAATCAGGTTGGAGTTAATAGATTTACCACTATGTAAAAAATAAATGATAGCATTTAAAATGCAATTTAACGAACATTTGTTGCGCGGGCGGAGATAGCAATTTCTTTTAATGAAGATTGCGAACTTGATGTACACAAATGTCGCATTATGTACATACATTTGACGGCATAAACTAAGTATTGTATAGTGTAGAAAAGACTATTCATCCGGTAACAAATAAGTTCAGTTGTAACCAGGAGGAAACGAATGTGCATGAGATTATACTTTCCGTTCATGCTGTCTTTGGTTTATCCTTCTGTACTATGTACCTTTTCGGTACAATTATGTTGTTATCGGTTACTAACACAATAGTCATAGTGTTAGAATCCTTTACTGACTCGGTACATATATAATATAGTGTGAGTTAGTGTTGAAGTTGCATTTTCGAGACTATACGATGTTAGCTACTCTACTGCAAGTTTACACATTCGTCTAGGAGATTGTACTGTCCTATTATCCCACATTCCTCACCCAAATATATAGTGGTTAACGGGCGTAATACCGGCTCCTACTGATGAGTCTCCAGTAAGCACGAAGCGAATGTGCATGAGATTATACTTTCCGTTGATGCTGCCTTTGGTTTATCCTTCTGGTCACAACTGCACCAATTTGCTACTAGGTTCGCAACACCTAATACATACTTGCATATATATATATTAGGTCTTCGCAACAAACAGTAGTTAATTCATCCAGCAGACAAGTATCATCCTTACTGGGAGCTCATCGTGAACTGTCCGCGGCAAATTTTGGTCAGTACGTGATGAGTTCCCAATATGGGCGAAACCAGTCGTCTGGATTAATTGTCTTTTCTACACTATATAATACTTAGTCTATGCTGACAAATGTATGAACATAATCGGTCAGGTGTTTATATCAAGATCGCAACCTTGATTAAAATTAATTGTTATCACCGCCAACGCAACAAATGTTCGTTCAATTATATAAACGATCAACTCAATATCATTTCCTTAAGTAGCGTGGTTTATGTTCTATAACGACAAGTTTTGGGTGGTTATTTGGAGCTTTAGGTCTACAGAGACGCCAAATAGACTCCATCTAAATGACAGGCTAATTAAGAAACATTAGTTAGTATATAACTGATGATTGTGTGGCATGCGGCAGGTTAGCTCTATGGTTAGATCAACAGATTCCGAAGCAAACGTGATCAAGATCGAGCTTTGTCCGCGTCAAATTCCGCACAGTGCGTGATGAGTTCCCAATAAGGACGAAATCGGTCTACTGGATGAATTACCTTTCCTACATTGTAAATGCTTAACTTATATTGAAAAATGTATGTACATAATGGGATTGCTGTTTATCCCAACTTTGTTAACTTGATTAAAATAATTGTTTTGATTCCCCCAATTATAAAACCATAACCCAATTTAATTAGTACATTGGCCTACACAAATAATTGATTTGGATTACTAAGCCAAACAAATAAATTCGTCGCCTTTTCTGTCTCTTACAGCTGCAGTATTTGAAATGAAAGTGGTGATTATTGATTCCGTGACTACCAATCAGTGTCACCTGTTTGTGCTTAAGTGGTGTGCGTAGCTATCCACAGCAATGACAAAGGCATAGTGTTTAGCAGGGATGTCTTATTGAAACTCTTCGGCGGCGTAGCAGGAGGTTTACCTGTTTTATTACATTGGTATGCCGGATTTTTATTTAAAAGAAATCCAGGAAGTTAAGCTTTATCGGTGTTTCTGGCTAGTGCATCATTTAAGTTAAAGGGATAAATGCATGTTTCATTTATTAGCTATTCATTTAAAGATTGCAATGTCACTGCGAAGAAACCGAGAACACACTGCATGACCTGTCTTTCATCATTCTAATTACTGACAGAAAACGCGACCAGTTTCATGAACTTTGCTACATTAGGAACCAAAGAAACAGTTCTGAACGCATACCAAGTTATATAAAGCAGTAACGTCCAGCTTAGCTTGACATTGTCCAACACATTTAGTGCGTAAATAAGAAACCCGCCAAAAGAAGACGCTAGTTTTATTGTTGCATTCTAAGCCAATCCAGCAATTTTATATTAGCAAAAAAAAACACGAAATTAAAACACCTTTATAAAAATCACAAGCTGAAAACAACTGATTGGCGTACCATCAGCTTTATTTGTGTTAAAGTCTGTAAACTGCAGGTCTGCCGATCTGCCAGAGGCACCATTCGTTTTCAGGTGCTCCAGCGCGTTTGGCGGAACCCAATTGAGACTTTGCTGGTTGCCTTGCATAGGACCATCGGTGCGACTTTTAAGAATACACAAAATAAACACTAAAAAGTAAAAATTTCGCTGCGATGAAAGATGCGCAGTGACAAAATTAATAGGAAAATAAAGCAAGAAATTATGCCTAATTTTACGAGGCGTGTGATGTCGCAAAAGTGGCCTACGTTGGCTAAGCCCGTAAAGGACGCATTAATGAGTCAAATTGTAATGATTTTGTAATATTAAACGGACGACGGCTATACTAGCAAAAATGGCCATTATTTACTTCGCAAACGTTTTATGTCGTATATATTTACTAGCAAACATGCATATATGCATACACATAATTAGGGATGAACAGAAGCACACGAAAATACAAGCATATATACATTATTACAGATAACTGCATATATATATTACCACAAACAAACACAAATAAAAAGACATATATATGCATACATAGAACATATATATATATATATATATATATATATATATAAATTCACACATAATTGCATTAACGTGTATGTGCATACATTCACATGTTTATATATTCATAAATACTTACACACACTCATAAATCATTATACATGCATAAATAAATACATGCATAAACACACACAGAAATGCATGAATCCACATACAAACATACATACGGACATACATTCATGCATACATACATATTTGCATACATACATACATACATACATACAGACATACATACATACATACATACATACATACATACATACATACATCCATACATACATACATACATACATACATACACACATACTTACATACATACATACATACATACTCACGCACATACATAAATACATACATACATACATACATATATGCATATAAACAACATACATACATACATGCATAAATATATACATATATACATATATACCTAAATACAAACATAAATACATACATAAATACATACATACATAGATACCTACATGCATACATATAAATATAAATATAAATATATAAATACATACGAATACACATATATACGCGCATACATATAGACAGGTATGTACACGTAAACAGATTTATGCAGATATATGTATAAATCTCCACATAAAAATGCATTTATAATTAAACGTGCTTATCTACATTCAATATTTTGTTACTAAATGCAATGTAACTTATTTCTTTCAATTTTACTGTATGACCAAGTTTCTATCTTGTGATATTTTTCAATTTTCAGCGCGATAATCTACAGTTATTGCATCATGCTGTACACATTCTTATACGGAAAGAATAAATTGACGCAATAGCAGTTTTTCAAGCAGTAGCACTTCAAACTACTTGTATCACGACATAAAACTATTATTCAAATGGGATATACGATTGCATACGCTTTCATTTATTTAATTTAATTAATCTTATTTTCTCAGTTTCAAGGTGAATAATAGTCAACAGGTTTCATTTAGCAGCTAAGAGATCCAGACAGATAATACGATTTCTACTCATTTTTATTTGTATGATACAAACAATATGGATCAATTAAAATGGACAGGTGTTCATTTGGCTGACAGTGTATTTCCACATCCGCTAGGCACGTTCGTAGCTCGGTGCTAGCAACCGCAGGTGGGCAGAAAATGGACACAATAAACATGCGTCAATTTGATCAATACCTTATTCATGTTAAATTTTGCATACGCACCAGAGGTGCGCTATGATACTTAATCAAATCTCTATATTGAATTGGATATTGTGCCTCCGAATCTATTTGACGTATTTGTTATCACCTAACAGTTTGAGTTCAATTTACAAATCATACAATCAGAGATCATTCCATTCTCATTAAAATCAATAACGCCGAGGGCAAAATAAAACATTGAAAGTAACATTTTACGCGACGCATATATTGTTATAATAAATAATAAAATTTACTTTAAAAAATAAACCAATTATAGCGTTCACTTGCACACACATATCTATAAGTATAAATAAACCTATGACTGGTCTAAGCAAGATTGCTAAATCGACTTTATAACAACACTTATCCGGTAATAACGAAAATTGCTGCGTATATATTTCGCTTACAATTAATCGTAAATGGGTATTCCAGTACAGATCTGAATAGGTTTCTCTAAGCCTACACACACATACACACACACATTTACATACATATATATATATCCATATATATATATATATATATATATATATATATATATATATATATATATATATATATATATATATATATATATATGTATGATGGCATGTAAATAATATAATAGATTAAATATTCATGGCCAATTGTATTAATATTAATATAATGTGTCAATGAATAAAATTAGTTCAGTTGTGTCCAGAAGGATAAACCAAAGGCAGCATGAACGGAAAGTATAATCTCATGCACATTCGTTTCGTGCTTACTGGCGACTCATCAGTAGGAGCCGGTATTACGCCCTTTAACCACTATATATTCGGTAGAAGAATGTGGAATAATAGGACGGTACAATCTCTTAGACGAATGTGTAAACCTGTAATAGTGAAACTAACATAATCTAAAGTCAACGACAATGCGACTTCAATGCTAACTCACACTATATAATATATATACCGAGTCTGTAAAGGATACTAACACTATGGCTATTGTGTTAGTAACTGATACCTTTTTTGAAATCGATGAGTACTGGATACTAACACTATGGTTTCCGAGTCGGTACATGATACCAACCTGATGGATAGAAATTTATGCTAAAGTTCACCCAAATTGAGAATTACAACAATTTCCGAACACCTGTTACTCCAGTTAAACCATACACTCTGGCCTTCATCCATATCAGTTATCACATTTCGCGGTAAGCATGACATCATTCAATTCAATATATTACAGTTAAATACTGTTTGTTGCGAAGAACTAATATATATGCAAGTATGTATTAGGTTTTGCGAACCTAGTAACAAATTAGTTCAGTTGTGACCAGAAGGATAAACCAAAGGCAGCATGAACGGAAAGTATAATCTCATGCACATTCGTTTCGTGCTTACTGGCGACTCATCATTAGGAGCCGGTATTACGCCCTTTAACCACTATATATTCGGTAGAAGAATGTGGAATATTATTACTAACACAATGGCCATAGTGTTAGTATCCTTTACAGACTCGGTATATATATTATATAGTGTGAGTTAGCATTGAATTCGTATTGTCGTTGACGTTAGATTATGTTAGCTTCACTATTACAGGTTTACACATTCGTCTAGGAGATTGTACCGTCCTATTATTCCACATTCTTCTACCAAATATATAGTGGTTAAAGGGCGTAATACCGGCTCCTACTGATGAGTCGCCAGTAAGCACGAACCGAATGTCATGCTGCCTTTGGTTTATCCTTCTGGTCACAACTGAACTAATTTGTTACTAAGTTCACAAAACCCATTACATACTTGCATATATATTAGTTCTTCGCAACAAACAGTATGTAACTGTAATATATTGAATTGAATGATGTCATGCTTACCGCGAAATGTGATAACTGATATCGATGAAGGCCAGAGTGTATAGTTTAACTGGAGTAACAGGTGTTCGGAAATTGTTGTAATTCTCAATTTGGGTGAACATTAGCATAAATTTATATCCATCAGGTTGGTATCATGTACCGACTCGGAAACCATAGTGTTAGTATCCGGTAATCATCGATTTCAAAAAAGGTATCAGTTACTAACACAATAGCCATAGTGTTAGTATCCTTTACAGACTCGGTATATATATTATATAGTGTGAGTTAGCATTGAAGTCGCATTGTCGTTGACTTTAGATTATGTTAGCTTCACTATTACAGGTTTACACATTCGTCTAGGAGATTGTACCGTCCTATTATTCCACATTCTTCTACCAAATATATAGTGGTTAAAGGGCGTAATACCGGCTCCTACTGATGAGTCGCCAGTAAGCACGAAACGAATGTGCATGAGATTATACTTTCCGTTCATGCTGCCTTTGGTTTATCCTTCTGGTCACAACTGAACTAATTTGTTACTAGGTTCGCAAAACCTAATACATACTTGCATATATATTAGTTCTTCGCAACAAACAATATGTAACTGTAATATATTGAATTGAATGATGTCATGCTTACCGCGAAATGTGATAACTGATATCGATGAAGACCAGAGTGTATAACTCAACTGGAGTAACAGGTGTTCGCAAATTGTTGTAATTCTCAATTTGGGTGAACTCTAGCATAAATTTATATCCATCAGGTTGGTATCATGTACCGACTAGGAAACCATAGTGTTAGTATCCGGTACTCATCGATTTCGAAAAAGGTATCAGTTACTAACACAATAGCCATAGTGTTAGTATCCTTTACAGACTCGGTATATATATTATATAGTGTGAGTTAGCATTGAAGTCGCATTGTCGTTGACTTTAGATTATGTTAGCTTCACTATTACAGGTTTACACATTCGTCTAGGAGATTGTACCGTCCTATTATTCCACATTCTTCTACCAAATATATAGTGGTTAAAGGGCGTAATACCGGCTCCTACTGATGAGTCGCCAGTAAGCACGAAACGAATGTGCATGAGATTATACTTTCCGTTCATGCTGCCTTTGGTTTATCCTTCTGGTCACAACTGAACTAATTTGTTACTAGGTTCGCAAAACCTAATACATACTTGCATATATATTAGTTCTTCGCAACAAACAGTATGTAACTGTAATATATTGAATTGAATGATGTCATGCTTACCGCGAAATGTGATAACTGATATCGATGAAGGCCAGAGTGTATGGTTTAACTGGAGTAACAGGTGTTCGGAAATTGTTGTAATTCTCAATTTGGGTGAACTTTAGCATAAATTTATATCCATCAGGTTGGTATCATGTACCGACTCGGAAACCATAGTGTTAGTATCCGGTACTCATCGATTTCAAAAAAGGTATCAGTTACTAACACAATAGCCATAGTGTTAGTATCCTTTACAGACTCGGTATATATATTATATAGTGTGAGTTAGCATTGAAGTCGCATTGTCGTTGACTTTAGATTATGTTAGCTTCACTATTACAGGTTTACACATTCGTCTAGGAGATTGTACCGTCCTATTATTCCACATTCTTCTACCGAATATATAGTGGTTAAAGGGCGTAATACCGGCTCCTACTGATGAGTCGCCAGTAAGCACGAAACGAATGTGCATGAGATTATACTTTCCGTTCATGCTGCCTTTGGTTTATCCTTCTGGTCACAACTGAACTAATTTGTTACTAGGTTCGCAAAACCTAATACATACTTGCATATATATTAGTTCTTCGCAACAAACAGTATGTAACTGTAATATATTGAATTGAATGATGTCATGCTTACCGCGAAATGTGATAACTGATATCGATGAAGGCCAGAGTGTATGGTTTAACTGGAGTAACAGGTGTTCGGAAATTGTTGTAATTCTCAATTTGGGTGAACTTTAGCATAAATTTATATCCATCAGGTTGGTATCATGTACCGACTCGGAAACCATAGTGTTAGTATCCGGTACTCATCGATTTCAAAAAAGGTATCAGTTACTAACACAATAGCCATAGTGTTAGTATCCTTTACAGACTCGGTATATATATTATATAGTGTGAGTTAGCATTGAAGTCGTATTGTCGTTGACTTTAGATTATGTTAGCTTCACTATTACAGGTTTACACATTCGTCTAGGAGATTGTACCGTCCTATTATTCCACATTCTTCTACCAAATATATAGTGGTTAAAGGGCGTAATACCGGCTCCTACTGATGAGTCGCCAGTAAGCACGAAACGAATGTGCATGAGATTATACTTTCCGTTCATGCTGCCTTTGGTTTATCCTTCTGGTCACAACTGAACTAATTTGTTACTAGGTTCGCAAAACCTAATACATACTTGCATATATATTAGTTCTTCGCAACAAACAGTATGTAACTGTAATATATTGAATTGAATGATGTCATGCTTACCGCGAAATGTGATAACTGATATCGATGAAGGCCAGAGTGTATGGTTTAACTGGAGTAACAGGTGTTCGGAAATTGTTGTAATTCTCAATTTGGGTGAACTTTAGCATAAATTTATATCCATCAGGTTGGTATCATGTACCGACTCGGAAACCATAGTGTTAGTATCCGGTACTCATCGATTTCGAAAAAGGTATCAGTTACTAACACAATAGCCATAGTGTTAGTATCCTTTACAGACTCGGTATATATATTATATAGTGTGAGTTAGCATTGAAGTCGCATTGTCGTTGACTTTAGATTATGTTAGCTTCACTATTACAGGTTTACACATTCGTCTAGGAGATTGTACCGTCCTATTATTCCACATTCTTCTACCGAATACATAGTGGTTAAAGGGCGTAATACCGGCTCCTACTGATGAGTCGCCAGTAAGCACGAAACGAATGTGCATGAGATTATACTTTCCGTTCACGCTGCCTTTGGTTTATCCTTCTGGTCACAACTGAACTAATTTGTTACTAGGTTCGCAAAACCTAATACATACTTGCATATATATTAGTTCTTCGCAACAAACAGTATGTAACTGTAATATATTGAATTGAATGATGTCATGCTTACCGCGAAATGTGATAACTGATATCGATGAAGGCCAGAGTGTATGGTTTAACTGGAGTAACAGGTGTTCGGAAATTGTTGTAATTCTCAATTTGGGTGAACTTTAGCATAAATTTATATCCATCAGGTTGGTATCATGTACCGACTCGGAAACCATAGTGTTAGTATCCGGTAATCATCGATTTCAAAAAAGGTATCAGTTACTAGCACAATAGCCATAGTGTTAGTATCCTTTACAGACTCGGTATATATATTATATAGTGTGAGTTAGCATTGAAGTCGTATTGTCGTTGACTTTAGATTATGTTAGCTTCACTATTACAGGTTTACACATTCGTCTAGGAGATTGTATCGTCCTATTATTCCACATTCTTCTACCAAATATATAGTGGTTAAAGGGCGTAATACCGGCTCCTACTGATGAGTCGCCAGTAAGCACGAAACGAATGTGCATGAGATTATACTTTCCGTTCATGCTGCCTTTGGTTTATCCTTCTGGTCACAACTGAACTAACTTGTTACTAGTTTCGCAAAACCTAATACATACTTGCATATGTATTAGCTCTTCGCAACAAACAGTATGTAAATGAAAAAAATTAATTTGTCTATTTGGTAGTGCTTTCTGTGGTTTCGGTGTTTTTGTGGCTATGAAAGATATTCTGGCGATGGGCTCGGAAAATCTACCTAGAAAAAACAAGAACAAATAACACAGTAAACAGCTCTAAAATATAAAATATTATGCTCGTACTACATTGAAGCTATGCTGCCTAAAAGTTATGTACATATTTCAAATCTTTGAGACAAAAGGTCAGACAGTCCGACGTGAAACATGCAAACTCACTTTAAAAAGAAATGGTTCTTCTTATGGTTATCTTGCATTCCTTTAAAAGTAAGCAATAGTATAGGATTATTTCAAATGGAAAAAAGAATTTAAGGATAGGTAGAATACATATAACTCAAGTTAATAGCTATTATTCATTATCGAGGCAGGACTCTCGCCAGTACAATCAAAATGGTTACTCCTGTGTAGTTTTTTTCATGAAAATTAAAAGTGGAAATGCTTTATGCAGCTTTAAAGCTCTAGTTCTTTCTAGGGCTACACTCTCCAATGACAGAGAAGTCTGTTTATCTGATCAAAAGAGGTTTAGTTTAAAACGTTTCCAATTAGTTTATGCTAGGAGATGCCTGTGCTTACCTATTAACTGACATCAAATTACCGTTCACTTACAGAAGGTTTATGGACAATTTGTAATATAAATGTATGCCGCAACAGATCTTAAAATTATAACAGAAAATAGAAAACAGATTTAATTGATTTTACATTAGCTGGTATCGTAGAAAATACATTTAAAAGGTTAAAAGTAGGGACATATAAGGTCAATTACGAAGTGTGCATACATTGGAATCCATTTGCAAATCCCAATTTCTTTTTTATTCGGAATCATATTTGATCAAAAAATATTTTATTCAACACTGGCATAACCAACTTTAAACGTAAAATATTTTTTGCTGATTACGTGCTATAATTAAAGCATTATACTTAATTTCCGAGATATTGTCCTCATCGCCATATTGGCGTCAATTATACATTTGTCAGTGCACCAGTTCAAGACACTCGATTGCCAAGTGAACAAATTCACGTGGACAAATATAAAGGTGGACTCCCTCTCAGTCAGTTCTGCAATTTACGTGAATCTACGTTAATAGTGAAACACGAATTTGTAGTCAAAACGATATTAGAATATGTATATATTAATTTTTCTACTAGGCATAGAGAACCAAATGAAATATAGTGTAATATAGAAACAGGAGGATGTGCCAGTCAAAAATTACCAAAATGAGCATTTCAGTGATGCTTGTGTTTTGGATTTATTCGTTACCGATAACAAATAGTCGGCGTCAAATAACGAAGCCAAAGGATAATTGGTCAAGCGATATGGGCCAATTGGACACTGTAATCCCATAGGCGAATGCGTATAAAGGCAATTGAAGCATCAACTACAAATGTAGCCATCCACCATGTGGCACGAAATAATACACACCGTAAAAAATATTTTTGTCGCCGTAAATGTCACAAAGTCTATAACACTGAATATACAAAATTTCACTTCAAAGTAGTAAAAAAAACAATATTCGATATCCTGGATCTCAGAATAATACCTTTAAAAAGACCGTATTTCATCATCATGGCATAATCCCTTTAAAATGATAAAATTTAAGTACTTTCTGCTGCGATGTTTTAAGTTAAATGTATTTATTTATGAGAAATGGCAAAAAAATAATTAAAATAATTAAGTCAAGACTGCATCTGCCATATTCAACGGATCCTACAAGAATTATGTTTTACCCGGTAAAACTTTCACAGTGCATACATTTGTATATTTACGCTCTTCGAAACCGAAAATATGCAATCGTCTGCATATGAGTTAGAGAAAATACACCGAAAACGCGCGTATTACCTGTGAAATCGAATATTATGTTTTGAGTCATCATCATCCCCCATTTTCCCTGCAGTAGATGACCAAAAGAGAAGAGTTTTTGATGTCAAGGAGCTCGATGGAACTGGCGTCAAACAGATTCGATGCAGTCCAGGACCGGCTTTTCGGGTTTCGGGCACGCGAAAGGTAATGCGACCAGTTGAATCAGTCACCTCGGCTCCAAGGTAGCTCCACGGACCATTAGGTGGTTTCGACTGTAGCCGAACCTCAATCTAAATTGAATAATACAATATAAAAATCGATTTTTGAGTAACGCGTAATGCAAAGCTTGATTTTCAATACAGAAGACATGAAAAAAATCAACGACTTAAGTTAGACTTCTACTACAAATTAATAATTTCTGCACTCAATTGAATTTCACACTCAGGGATTTGAAATGCAGAGTTCCCCATTATGACGAAATGTATACCGTTTACTGTCAAAATTTAGGCGACGGATATTGTGTTTCATTATGCCTCCTGGATTTATCATTCTATCACAAACGAAGGAAATGACAATTTAATTTAAAATGATGTTTTTCCAATAAAATTAATAATTTTTTATAGTTTTGTCATTGTTCATCGTAAACCTAATATTGAACACCTACTTATTGATATGATAGCAAATTATTTTTTAACACAATTTGGTAAGAAACAACGTTTGATTGAGCGAGTTATGAAAGCAATATTTTGAGTCAGGTTTGCACTCGATATCAACAGAAATCACATTGTAATTAACCAGTCGCAAAACATTATACAACTGCCGGGAGTCACGCGTAATGGCGCATTCCAGCTTCCTATGTTCGACTGGTTAAATAAAATTGGATTGGTGTCTATTTGAAGCTCGCAAACTTGATTTAAAGAAATGATATCACGAACGCGAAATCAATGATTCCCTGATTGTGCAACATCTTTAAAATTGGCGACAGCTACAAAATGTTCAATTCGTAATTGGACAGAACGTGTGCAGCCGACATTTTTAGAATAGAATAGAATAGAATAGAATATCTTTATTTGGATTCAAACCACACATGTTCCATCAAATAATAAAATTGGAAAATGTACAATATAAAAATATATCACATCACATAAATATGTGCAATTAGTCTCATGTAGATAAGTAAATCTCACTAGTTGTACTGTACAATATATCAACATCAGAAAGTTCGGCTGTAAAGAGTGATAGATTCTTCATCAAAAATAGGAAAATTTAAGGTATAATTCGAGTGTAACATTATGCAAAAAATGGGAACCATGACTAGCAATTGATTGTATGTATTGTTGATTAACATGATGATATAATGCATAACATTTCATTTTTAATAATACAAAACTTGGAGATAGAATCTCAAGAAGTTATGCTGCTGATAACAATTAACCTTGTCTTTTATTCAACCATGAGAAAGTATTATCATAATCAAAATTAAAAATATCAGCAGGATTGTAGACTTTTTCTAGTTAAAAACAATGTATATGAGACAACAATTGGTTGGAGCCGAATATCTTAGTTTGCTTTGCATTTATATGCATTACGGTTTGATCCTGGCTAGTCATTTTGCGGTCTTATTCTAATGATGATTACGGAAGTTCGAAACTCGTCAGTACGTGTAATTGACGGTAGTTTTGCTATGTTTTTCAACTGGTTAGATACATTGCGATAAGTGCTTTTCACAAAATCGTAAAGTAAATGCAAAGAACAAATTGGTACTGCTTAAATATGAATTCACTTAAAAGTCTGCAGTAAGTAGTTTATCAGCGACCGTAATAATTAAAATCTGAACTGTCTTCGTACCTAAACGTATATTGGATGGGATAACTTTGTTTGGAACTCAAATAATCGATATGGAAAAAAAAGTTTATTCCGAATGTGAGTTTGCGTCAAAATAATTTATAAATGGCGACTTTTTATTCAATGAAAATGATTTCTAAAAGAAAACATCGCATCGGCTTGAATGTCGGTATGTACAGATGTAGGATGATGAATATTTTCGTACTGGACATGCCAATTCTCAGTTAATAACTACTTATTCGCCATTGTAAAAAAGAAAGAAGATAATTAAGACTTACTTTAGTGTTGGACAGAGAATGAATATCCAAAGGACCGTAAGTAAATCTCGCCTGGATGACTTGTGCTTGACCCTCCAGCACAATAACGTCGTTTCCTCGATAGTTAGGTGAGGCATTCTGGAAATAAATACAATATAAAAAGATATGAAATAGTATTTTTAATTTTTTATTATGTGTTGCGCACCTAGTAACAAATTAGATCAAATATTACCAGAAGGGTTAACCAAAGGCAGCATGAGCAAAAAGTATAGTTTCATAAATGAATGCGCATCAAACTTACTGGCGGCTCACATTAGGAGCCGGTACTATGCTCAATACCAAGAAAATATTCAGATAAAGAATTGGGAACTATTAAACGGTACAATCCACTAAACGAGTGTGTATAAAGCAGTATTGGAGTAAACTTTATATCAAGTTTTCCACAATTCGATTTTAAAGCAAATTCGTTATGCATAATACATATCGAGTCTGTAAAGGGGAGGACACTACGGTCGCCGAGTTGGTACCTATTACCAACACTAAGGTTACCGTGTCGGTACATGGTACCAACACAATGGGTTTCAAGATATATTAAATGTCAACAAAATTTATAAATAAAACTACTTTTGCATAATTGTTACTTCAGCAAATCCATACACTGGTGCCACGTATCGACATGCCAACAACAGTGTTTGTACAATTTACAATTATTATCCAAGAATTCAACTCCGCTACGGTTTGTACACAAATTTATATAGGAGATTGTACCGTCCAATTGTCCCAGATTCATTGACCGAATATTTGGCCGGTATAGAGCGTAATACCGGCTCCTACCGATGGATCGTCAGGGAGCACGATAAGAATGTGCACATGAGATTATACCTTTCGGTTATGCTAGATTTTCTTAATCATTCTGGTCCTACTTGAGCTAATTTGTAATTAGGGGGCGCTACTCATAATACACAATTGCATATATATTACTTCTCTTCAACAAACAGTATATAAAAACGAATTAGTGTTATAAGAATTTGCAGCCTCCCCATCTGATGGTCTGCCTCTTGCAAGTTCTTGGCTAAATCCGACCTCCGGGTGTATCCATAATTTTAGACTGTTCTATGATTTAAATTTCTTTTCTACATTTGGCGTAAAATTTCCTGTATACATATAAGATTAATATTTTTGATATTTATGATATATAATCCTGGTGTACTCAAGGGTTTTATAATCACCTACCGATTCGGTAGTTTATTGCCTAAAGTATGTTTTAGTCTTATTACGGTTCTGACTTTAAATCTATCTACTAATATCCTTTCATTTCCTCACCCTGGAATATGGTTATACCATTATATTGTTCTTTTCAGACGTTTTTCCTTAATATACCCCCATCAGTATTAGAGACATATGACACTATGATATCCTTCATTGTTTATTTTATTTTCTTTATCGGGCATACATTTTTCATGAATATCTACTTCAATCTCCAGCTCTGCATCTCGGTATTTAGAATCAACTATTTAATGAATTCTTAATAATTCCGATTATAGAATGCGCTTTTCAGTATCTCATAGATGTGGTTATAAAAGAAACTTAATGTAATAATTGCTTAAGTACCTATCACGTGGACACATTTAGCTAATATCTTACCATCTCGTCTAAATCACGCATGAATAAATGATAACTCACCATTTATTTCCTTTTCTTACGTAAATTACAATTTACATAATTGGTTAGCTATGCTCAGAAAATGTGACTAATTCTTCATTACCATAATGCAAATTCACGATTATCGTCAAGGAATCTCACAAACAAATTCGGCTTGAGGTGTGTTTCTCTGAATTTTCTCTATATAATGTTTGCGATAGATACAAGAAGTCTTTGCTCCAAAGAAACACCATTAATTCGTGTTATAAAAGTAAAGTAGGTAGAGGAATACACAGGATTAACATTTCCATAATCTTTCTTAACGTGAATTTAACAACTTAGAAACTCCGTTAGGAAAGTTTAGCACACTGAAATGCTGCTTGCATCGAGATATCCGTAAGCAGAGTTATAACATCTAGACTTAGCAATCTCATTCTATTCTTCAGTGAATAATCTAAAAGATATACGTTTTTATATAATTCTGTAACAAAGAAATTTTAGTGAACTCTGAACATTCAGATTAACCTAAGTGGACTTCTCTGTTTATAAATCTGGAATCGACTATAAACTCTGAGTTGGACTCTTTGTGTTAATAAGTAACTATGTGACGAGTCCTATTCATCTGACATAGTTATACTATTGATTAATTACTTTATATTCAATTGTAAAATTTCTGTTGGGTCTTATAATAAACATGATAATTATTTATTCGATCATACATTGTAACATTATATTCTTACTGGTTAATTGGAATTGTAGTTTAACCTTTATCAGCCTTGAGATATGTCAGAGCCTAACAGTTGAACTGAGCGCTGAGACCTACCAATTCATAGTTCAGGTTGTATTTTATTTCGTCATGTGACTACACACATTTCACCTTTAATAAAATTATTTGATAGAAGCTGGACAATCGTCACTGTCACTGGAGTAAACTAATTATTTGGAATATATTAATATTTTCGCATATAACTCACATACCTTTATCACTTTACTCTACAGTGTAAGTCTTTCGGCCATTTTACAAACTTCCAATAATCTTTCAAACTGTGTATTTGATTACTGAATCGGGACAAAGCAAGCCTATCACTGTAAGTGAAATAAAACTGCTTGACAAAGCTCAACTATATAGACTGCTAGTCACATGCAGTGTGAATGGAATTATAGAAATGCGGCTGCATAAAAATCCCCATAGACCAAATCCAAAATTTCGTTTAAAACATTGACACAATAAGTATAGATTACATATATATATATATATATATATATATATATATATATATATATATATATATATATATGTATGTATCTGCCAAAGTAGTGGGTATGCATGTGTGTGATCCGCAATGGCTTAGAGGAGCTGAAATTTTTGCATTCAACCATCATGTTGCTGGAGCAAATAATTCGTGAACTTTTAACATGCGAGGCCGTAATTATATACAGTTGCATATATATATATATATATATATATATATATATATATATATATATATACGAATCAGGTACGTGTGAGCAAATAGTAATTTAAATACTCATATTTGCTCATTTACAGGCATAAAGGAATTAATATTAGTAGTTGTTGCCTTCGAATGTTTAAAGCGAATATATATTGATCATTATAATTGCGTTATTCTCAATTGCTTTATAGCCGTGTTAAAGTTTTACTAGCTGCTTTTCTGAGCCCGATGGTGAACTCATAATTATCCCACATTTCTTGACCAAATATATAGTGGGTATAGGGTGTAGAGCTCGCTCCTACTGATGAGTCGCCCGAGAGCTCGGAACATATGTGTATATGAGGATGTACGTTTCGTTCATGATGACAACATTAAAAGGTGTACTGATCTGTGTTTTGTCTACAAATGAAGAATGAAAAACGGAATGTAGCGTATATAATCAGCATATGGAATTTTTAGACGAAAGAATTTCTTTGGGCAGTGTAACTTCACTATTTACTGCAATTGATATTCAATTTGTGCAGCTATTATTCATATTGTTTATCTCTTGGCGTTTCGATATTGATCTTCTTAGCTCATCATCAGAGGTTCTTCGGTACTCATACAACAATCAGTAAGACAAGAAGCACAATAATATGATACGAACAACTTTGCTCTTTGACACATCTATTCTATTTACATTAAAAAAATGTACAAAAACATTTAATCGATTATAGTATTCACATATACACTCGTATATATGTACGAATAGATAACCATATGCCGATCCATATTCATATACCCATTTGTGTTTAACTACAGCGATTTGACGTTGCACTATTTTTTCCAGTATTACCGGATATACATAGTTACCAAGTCAATTTCCCAATCTTGCTTAAACGAGGCAGATATTTGTACATACATGTAAATATGTGTTTATAAGTGAATACTATAATTGACTTATCGTTGACAGTAAATTGCATTAATATTTATAAAAAAACAGATGCATCAAGGAAGGGAGTTACTCGTATTGCTCTATTGTGCCATCCGTGTTGCCGGTTTTTGTGTTGGTATGGAATCATTTCTTTTGATCAGCTCGTAAAATCGTGCTCTAAACTACTAGAAAAATAAATATGAATTAAAACTTACCAAAATAAATCTAAATTGCAGACAACTCTTTTAATACCAGGTTTCGCTACGCGTGTCTATTTAGCTTATCGCGAATTTAGCCATGGTATTTCAATCTTAACTGCTTCTATCTTTCAGCCCAGAATAGTTACAAGAATATATTTCGAGAAATATTACTGAAAGTTCGAGACAAATCGATCCCGATTTTGAGTGAAACAGTACAAGAGGCCCGCGAAATACAATAGCAATTATGAACTGCAAAACTGTGAATTCTGGCGAAATAAACAATATAACCCATGAAAAGGACATAGTTGAAACTCTCAAATACTCTAATTCAGGCAGATTGTGAATAGAGCAGTCTGGACACTTTCCGATTTCAGCATCAAACTTCTATCTAGATTAACCAAACCTTCAGCATAAGAGCAGTGGGCGCAATAACGGGCTATTTTAGAAGTCATTTTATATTGACGCAACCTAAAATGCGGTGTTGCTTATCAAAGTTATAGGTAGTCTTAACATTTGGCGATTACGCCAAGAAGCAAAAACGTTTTGCAATTACTTTATAGATTAATTTGAAAAAAGCCCGTGTGTGTATTTACCAAAGAATTTTAAGAACTACTTTGCATACGTTCGTTTCAATTGGAGCTGGCCAAGTGAGACAAACCTTTATTTTTATTCGTTTAAACAAATATGCATTTTCAAGGAATAATTTAGAGCTCGAAGATGTTTCAAATTTTAACAATTAGCGCAAAAGTTTTACACGATTATTTTGGCAATTTCATTTTTCTAAATTCTGGTAACAGTCTTTTGACATTATCCCCCTGATGCTGCAACTAACGGCAGTTGCGCCAACCGTCCAACTGCAACAACATTACTTTAATAGACATTTTTCGAGACAATTATTAAAATCATTGTTGCGTCTTCATATAAGCATCTGGCCGATTAATTAATTACATTTGTTAGTATAAACTAAGAATTGTATAGTGTAGAAAAGGAAATTCACCCAGTAGACCGGTTACGTACTCATTGGGAACTGATCATTTACTGGCCAGAAATTTCCGCGAACAGGGCTCGAACCTGGGTATGTCGGCTTCGGAATCTGGTGCTCTAACCACTGGGCCACCCTGCCGAACATTAAACTACACACAATTTTCAGTTATGTACTAACTAATGTAACTTGGTTAGTCTATTTTTCCTTTAGGTGGAGCTCATATGGCACCGCTTAGATGTTCCAACTAACCATCCCAAATCTGGCATTACTGAACAGACACCACAGTACATGGGGAAGTGGTATTGAAATTAACATTTATATAATTAAACGAACATTTTTTCGAGGCATATTTTTCACAACACTAGTTACCATCTTCACTAAAATTTTCCCTTTTACCACTATATATTTGGTAGAAGAATGTGGAATAATAGGACGGTACAATCTCCTAGACGAATGTGTAAACCAGTAATAGTGAAGCTAACATATTCTAAAGTCAACGACAATGCGACTTGAATGCTAAGTAACACTATATACTATATATATATACCGAGTCTGTAAAGGATACTAACACTATGGCTATTGTGTTGGGGTAACTGATACCTTTTTTGAAATCGATGAGTATCGGATACCAACACTATGGTTTCCGGAGTCGGTACATGATACCAACCTGATGGATATACCGATACAAAATCACCCAAATTGATAATAACAATAATTTCCGAACATCTGTTACTCCAGTTAAACCATACACTCTGGCCTTCATCGATTTCAGTTATCACATTTCGCGGTAAGCATGACATCATTCAATTCAAAATATTACAGTTAAATACTGAAGTATTGCGAAGAACTAATATATGCAAAGTATGTACAGGGCCTTGCGAAACTAGCAACAAATAAACTAGTTGCACCAGAAGACAAACCGAAGCCAGCATGAACGGAAAACTATTGCAATATTTGTTTTCAGGCTGAGACTCATCAGCAGGAGTTAGACATAAGCCTTTAACCACTATATATTTGGTAGAAGAATGTGGAATAATAGGACGGTATATTCTTCTACCAAATATATAGTGGTTAAAGGGCGTAATACCGGCTCCTACTGATGAGTCGCCAGTAAGCACGAAACGAATGTGCATGCTGTCTTTGGTTTATCCTTCTGGTCACAACTGAACTAATTTGTTACTAGGTTCGCAACACCTAATACATACTTGCACATATATTAGTTCTTCGCAACAAACAGTATTTAACTGTAAATCCATTCGCTTTAAAGTGTCAAGCTAATGCTAATTTAGGCAGTAGCAGCAATTTCGTGTAAACACTTTGTCATTAGCACACAACATATGCCAGGAAAGTATACTTCACATTTTATAAATAATTAGGTCACCATAGTGATTTTGTTATAGCGGTTAAGTGTTATGTGAATATGAAACAACAAGGATCGCTATGATCGTGTAAAAATTCTTAAAATCAAGTTTGCGAGCTTGATAGATGTTATATTTTACGATGCCTTGTTTATACCGATTAATTTATATGGTTAGAGTCACAAATTACGAAACACACGTTCCAAAGTATGAGCCCTATCCACGGAAAATATTGGATAGTAATTGGACGAAATCAGTCTACTGGATAAATTGCCTATTCTACATTATATGATGCTTAATTTTTTCTAACAATATATATATATATATATATATATATATATATATATAACGGGACTGATCTTTATATGAAGCGGGAAACCTTTATTAATATTAATATAGACGGAAATATCAATCAACCAACAAAGATTAGATGTGCTCTGATAAGCTAGAATTCTCTCTTCTTTTGCGTTCGTCTACATGTGTTGATGCACCGGAACAATTGAAATGAAAGATAACGTTAGATGCAGATTTCAGCGGAATTTTGTCTTTCACATTAGGTAGAGAATATTTAGCGGTTAATGTTACCCAAATTAAGTCAGCTGCAAATTAATTTTATAAGATTCAGTGCCTCATCATTAAGGTAATTAAGTTGAACACAACGAGTTTCTCATCGACGTTACAGACATTCGCAACGGGTTTTATTATGTAATTCGTTATATATATATATATATATATATATATATATATATAATGTGTGAGGTAACCGTTAATGATAAGGGTGTTACTTGAAACATCCAATTCTGTTTGCAAATAGCCTGGCGAATATACATGCGATAATCCGTTACACGAAATTTTAATTAGGCTTTCTTTCATTTCAATTAAGAATAGCTGTTTAAATGTAAATAATCTTATGGAAATTTTGTCTATAAAATATCCAACGGGTTCTATGTTTGCGCAACAAATCAAGAAACACTAGTGTATCATAGCCTTCTTTTTTCACTTTAAATCACTTATATTTGAAAACACCAATCCCATTGTATTTAGCCCGTCGTCGAACAGCATAAAAAATCTACTGCCAGTCGACGACTGGTTAAATACAATGGGATTGGTGGTTACCTCAAGCTCGCAAACTTGATTTAAAGAATTTTTCCCACCACCCGCGCAATCAATTATTGTTTAATTGTATTATCTTCTTTTTCTATTTCGAATCTGGTATTCAGATGCCAATTATAACGTTTTAAGCACTTCTTCGGCTTGAGATATATGTCTTCAACTTAAAGGTTATATATTTTTACCTTGCTTAATAGATCAAGGTTTTCTTTCAAACAATCACATAAAAATCTCGGCCATGACAGTGGCCACAGAAGAACATTTTCCGAGAATATTTATTGCCTGTATAGCTAACATAAACGAAACACTGTTTCCCAAATGCGTTTCACTCAGATCAAATTTTTGGAATTTATTCAGGATTCAATGAAATACCATATCAATGGTTTCATTTGAAGAGGCATTAGGAAAACAATTGCCTAAATTCAAACGAATACATCCAATGATTGATTATGGTCAATTTATCTTACATGTCAAAAAATTGAAAGAATTATTTCAATCTTTACGTAAATAGGTGATTTCTCACCGAAATCAATAGGTTAGCCAAATATTTGTTCAATTCATGCGTTGGCATATTTTACTTTAAACCAATTGGTATCAACGGAATAACATACTTTTGTGAGACTTAAGTAAAGTGCAAAATCTAGGTACTTGTGTTGCAACTTGCTTCAGTTATTTTCGAATCCATCGAAACTATTTCTTTATTCTCTGCTTTGCATCACTCATGAATCTAATTTCAAATTTTAAACCAGAACTCAGGAGATTGTGCTTGGCAAAGATCCATGACAACCAAACCAGATCATTTGTCTGATGAACATGACACGGTAACTGTCCGTGGTTACTTATCGTAAACCAGCCATGCGTGCTTTGCTCAATGGCGATTTCGTTGACTTTAACCAATTTTGGTAATGGTGGCAAATGCCAACGAGCTTCACTTTAAACCGTTGTCGGATATAATAGTTGTTCTCTTTTGAATCAGACAGCTGATTTAATTGTGATTAAAACAGTGGTTTCGTCGCTTTATAATCTTTTCCTAGGAATGAAAAACTTTCTATCATTTCCTGATGTGTTGTTTAAACGTCGAACCTATGGCACATTTTAGGAACCAGTTTTGCCTAATAAAACATGGTCAACGCAATATTTACAAGTCAACAGCGTTTGATCAATGAAAATTTAGCACAATTTAAGACTGTGCAGTAGGAAATTGAATATTTTTTCCCAAATAGATTGTAGAATGCATTGAATTGTTTACGTAATAATTTTAGTATTAGCGGTTACCCACCGCAGTTTATTGATTAGGAATAGACTAATAAAACGCGTTGTGAATTTTTTACTATTGATAGGAAACCGGTCATATTCACTTAAAATACAAAACTGAAGGGGCAGTGATGTACATAAGAGACAGATCGCGTTAAGCATTGGCCTTCACATATCTTGCAACTGACTTAGTTTTGATAACATCCACCAGCCAATTTCCACTATCTTGTTGTGGAAGACAAATTTCCACTGCAGTCTGTATCTAGAATTGTCTATAATAGGATTTATTCCTGTAGACAATAATATGTGGGCGGTTGAGAAATTGAATCGATGCTTGTCATAGCAGGTATAAACGCGGTTGGTGCAAAATAAGCTTGGTGACACATGTATATGTATAAATAAGCACGTTTTTTCCTGTGACACGCTAAAAAAGACCTTTTCAATGTAAAATATTGTTATGTGTGTTAACATTCTTCTTTGTCCGGAGGTGATTGAAATAAATTGACGTTGATGGTGATTTAAAAGCCCCAAGCCTATCTTTGCTTTGTTACGCTTCTTCCATTTTGGAAATTTTGGACTGGTATACATACATTCAAAATAAATCGGGTGTTTTTTCCTCCTGTAAACCAGCAGACAAGATGCTTTTTTATATATGTGAAGGATAAATAGTCTACCAAAGTTTTCATTAAATGTGCCACTATTTTCAAACGAAGGTTTAAATAATTTAAGGAACTTGAATTCAGCTGTTTTCATATACAATGCTGCAAAATTAAACGATTTCCGTTATGTTTTTCAAAGAAGGTGGAAATTTAGGCATACTTTATAAAAGAGTAAACATAAGTCGCTTGGGACTTTCTAGTGCAGAAAAAACTGACGGGAAAATAAGGTCTTCCTTAAATTAAGAATGAACTTCGACTGCTTGCATAAATCGAGATTTCGATTCTTTGACGTAGACAAGCAACTGCTGAAAAGCTAAGACATTAAATTAAAAAGGCCGTCCAATCTGAACGAGTTTAAAATTTATTTATCAAGAATAATCTATCTTAATAACAAAGTGTGGATCTCATTTATGAAATACTTTTTTCATTACTGGAAAAGAAGATCATAAAGTAATGGAAACACCGTTTCAATCACTTTTAAAGCTTTTGTCTGATTTAAAAGCGAATAATCATTAAACACAATTGAGTTTAAAGTAGGGCCAATTAAAATTTGCGTCATTATCAATATTAATCACGGTCAACGTAGTCTCCGGTGAGTAAAACACACATGATTGCTTTACGAAAATTGATCATAGACGGTGATCGTGTCATATTTTCATTTGGCGAAAGGCCTGGGTAGGTCGCCATGAATAGTGATAAATATTTTTCTATGCTCAATTGCCCGATTTGTGGAACAAAATTAAAAATTGACTCTAACGGTGATGCAAGGGAAAAAGCAAAGGTCATTTTGATGGAGTCATTCTATCTGCTAAAAGATAGGCAGATCAGACATGACGAACACAAAGAAGACTGTTGGAACTCAAGTACCTAGGTTTTGCACTTTACTGACGACTCACAAATAAAAGTATTTCGTTTATACCAATTGTTTTAATGAAGAATATGCCAACGCACGAATTGACCAAATATCATTAGCCTATTAATGCCAATGAGACATCATTTACATTCGCAAAGATTGAAATATTTCCTTTAATTTTTTGACAAGTTAGACAAATTAACCGTAATCAATCATTGTATGTGTTCGTTTAATTTTAGGCATTTTTTCCTAATACCTCTTTAAATTTAATTAATGAGATTTTATACCATATCCTGGATTATATCCTAGAATTTAAGTTGAATAGAACGCAGTTAGAAATATTATTGTACTAGTGTTGTTCATATGTTCAATTAACGTGTAGCAGTCAATTATAAATATAAATAAAGGTCTAGGATTAGGTTCGGCTTTGACCTATATAACGACTGAAATTTAAATTTGCACTTTGGAGCTAAAAACATTGATTTCTGAAGTAAAGTAAAATTGTGTAATCGTTAATTGGATGAAAAATTTTTGGTCTGTTAAAACCGTATGCATGCCCAAAAACTGCTTAATAAATAAAATGAATCGCATCCGGGGTGCTGATTGAAAATTGAAAACAAAGAGACTGATACACTAGTTTTTAATGTGTTACTCAAGCGTAAAACTCACGGCACACGGCACAGACCAGTTACCTTTTAAAAATGGACATTGCAATATTTACATCTAGAAATCTACTGTACATTTAAATGTAAGATATCTTAATTATAATATTGTGTATTTGGATATTGCTTGTATATGTGCCAGACAATTTCCAGATTAATTAGGATGGTGTGTGAAATAATTTTAGTATTAACGGTTACCCACCACATTTTGCAGACAAGAAGTAACCGAAAACCCTTATAAAATGCACTTTGATAGTTTGTACTACAAATTAGAAACCGGTTTTATCTGCTTAATTTTTTTTAATGGAGAGACATTGATATGCATAATAAATCGATTTTGTTGCGCTTTCGTATGTAAATATTTTGCAGCTGACATATGTCTAAAGACACACACTAGCGAGTTTCCTCTACCTTGTTGCTAAAAACATAATTCTACTGAAATCTGCGTCTAACTTTATCCCTAATAGGAATTCTTCCTGTGGACAAGCATGTTTAGGCCGTTGAAGATTGAATTGATGCTTTACAGAACAAATATCAAATTAGTTGGTGAAATATAAGATTAGTGTTACACGTACATCTACTACTACGTATGTTTTGTCCTGTGAATGTTACGTCATGCCAAAAAATTGCTTTAAACTTTTAAATATTGTTAGGTGTGTTAGTATTCTTGAATTTGTTTAGAAGAGATTTAAATAAATCGACGCTGTCCAAAAATGTGAAAGCAAAAACAATTTTTTCCTAACACGCTTTGCCATGGGATTTTCCTAGTCTCATACGTATCTGTGCTGAGTAATCTTTTTCTTTTCAGAACATTTTGGGTGTTTATATATGCATAGTTTTTTTATATTCAATCAAAATTACTCGTTTGGTTTATTCCTCCAGTAAATTAACAGATAAGATGCAGTGAAAGCGCGTCTGTTTACATATAAATGTATCTGCCAAATACATGTAAGATTATATGTTATTTATGTATTTTAAGAAAAAATGCTGACATAAAGAAAATCTAAACATAAAACATAATTGTCATAAAGCAAAGATCTGTATAAAACGGACGGCCTTTGTGGTATAAGGAATGTGTTTTCTGACTAAACCGACTGTTGGTGGGTTCGGCTTCTGTCTGGTGCAGTACTTCCTACTAAAGAGGAGTTGCAAGAAAACGGATGAAACAATGATCGTGTAGATGTAAAAACACAGGTCCGGCAAAGCATAGCTAAAAAACTAACAACTTCTTTTTGTGTGCGTATCACGTGTCAATACATCCGGGTAGTTACTATAGTCTACCTGATATAATTTAAAGTGCATTTTTGCACAAATTGGACATGTTTATTTCAAAGATTCTATTCTTCTATTGCATCGTTAAAAAAATCGAACCAAGGCTAAATAGTACAATTCAGTTTCGAAAAAAATCAAAATACATATAAAATTGGCAGATTCTAAAAAAGCCATAAAAACTATGAGGCTGACACGATGAATTAAAACGGGTTAATATAAACTTCGAGGAAAAGGTAATTAACGTTGACATGCTTTCAAGCAGCGGCTCATAACAGATTACAGTCACATTTGAAAAGGTGAAAGAACGTGAAAACGATTTATGTTCCGTTCATGCAACATCAAGTAGCCACTGACCGCTTTTAATGTTGAAATATCGGAAAAATATTTACTAACCTGCACAATTAGATAGGAAGTCAACAATTACAACCAAATCTACCGTCTTTGGAATTATTTTTAGTGATAATTTACGCAAGAAATTACTTCAAATTTAATAACGATAGCTTAGTCAGTCAAAGCTACAGAATAATTCATAAAACCATGAAATACGGCTTGTAAATGAACTTCTCTGACAAGTATAGATAAGTGTATATGAAATTGTGGCTACGAAAAACTGGCATGCATGCGTATTCACTTAGCATTCAGAACTCAGAAATGAGTCAATTAGCATACAACCAGGAGGATGCACAATATGAGTTACTCGGTTAGTGCATGTTTTAATGATTACAGGTTACTCAACCGTAGAGTGCAGCACAACCACGAAAAGTGATTAGTAGAATTTATCAGGAATTGTAGGACCACAGAAAGACATTGCCATCAAGCTGTAAGCACATTTTCGCGTAGTTAGACTCAACATAATACTAAAAGCGAGATTAGAAGGCATGTACAGTAATTCACATTTTCACACATGCCCTGTATATATTCAACATATAATCATAAAATATAGCATTCAAAAAATTATATATATATATATATATATATATATATATATATATATATATATATATATATATATATATATATATATATATAGTTGACACAAAGGATAATCTCAATAGTTTGGTAAATAAAAAATATTAGGAAAGAGGAAACAAATATTTCTCCAAACAACAGCTACAATGACATGTATTGAAACGACAAACTCTATAGATATGTATATTTATATATATATATATATATATATATATATACTTATATATATACTTATATATACCTCTATATATATATATATATATATATACTTTCGGGTGCTGAACGTTAGACGTATTTCTGCACTTGCTGTATACTAATGTGACTCTACTATTGATTTTGTAAGCTTACATATTGGGGATCAAACAATTAAACTGGCGCACAATATTTAATAAATTCCATAATGATTTTATGGAGTATAGCCGATATATTAATGTATAGGTAGTCTTTTCGAAATGTATATGTTAATATGATGATAACAATTTTTTATGCTTACTTCGGAACATTACCCTGGATTTCCAAACACCAGCTTGTTACCACGAACGTCATGACAACTCCATGGCGAACTACTGAAATGCCTATGTATGAACTTTAATAACTAATCGTAATTTGCCTTATATAGGGGAAGAATAGCGTGCCAAAGTCGACAAAAAATTTAAAATGCTAACAAAAGTTAATCAAAATGAGGCTTAATGAACAATGGATTTTGTAGGAAAAATAGATAAAAAGGAGTTACTACAAATGTACTATTGAATACTGTCCTGATGGCAAAAAAAACATTTTTTACCCTATTTTGAAAGCAATATTGTAACGAATGCTCTTTTGGCATGGTTAGAATATGTTTTAAAAATAAAACATTAGCTTACCGGACTGTAAGGCAAACAATACGACTGCAACACGTGTTAGACAACACAAATTGGAAAACGCGCACACACGGAGGTACGTAACGCAAAAACAAAAAGTAGGAACGTGATTGGTTATTTTCGAATAAAGGATAAATGCACCATATTCACAATAATGTTTGCTGGCCCTAGGAAACCTCTAGCTACACAACATGGAAAAAGTGCATCCAGCTAGGCGTTAAAAATTATAAAACTTCCTTGGCCCACTTTGGTGCAGGACAGAAAGATAATTATTGAGAATGCGAAGTGAATGAATAGGTAATGAAGAAACTGTTGACTTACTTACTTTACTGCGGCTGACTCCTTTTGGAGGATAAGCCGGCTCCATGTGACATTTCATGGAGTTTCTTGGGAATTTGGTACAAGTGGTGTCCCCTCACCACTCGGCTTTTTGATCGAGGACGCACCTCTAGCCTTTGCAATATCCAAGCGCAGTCTGCAAGGCAGCAGTAAGTTGTATGGTTGCCGGTGGCTGCTGAGAGCTCATTCGCCATTCGGGTACGGGGTACTGTCCAGGAGTCCATGTAATCCTGTGGCTGCTGAACCTTTATGGCGGGGGAACATACAGTCATGGTGCTGTCGTTTCATCATGTGGTATCATAAGAGATCCGATTGCCGGTCGGAAATCCACCACGCTCCGGTGACACCACCGCCATGGCCCCGTTAGCCCATGTACGATCGGCCATCGAGACATGGTTGACACCGTCGTACCACGTTGAGGAGGGGATGGACTTTACGAACCCATTTCTTTAAATCAAGTTTGCGAGCTTGAAATAAACACCAATCCCTTTGTATTTAACCAGTCGTCGAATAACATAACAAAACTACCGCCAGTCGACGACTGGTTAAACACAATGGGATTGGTGTTTAGCGCAAGCTCGCAAACTCGATTTAAAGAATTGTTACCACCACCCGCGCAATCAATTATTGTTAAATACGAACTCATTTATTTAAATCACGTTTGCGGTCATATTGTAAGCACCAATCCTATTTTATGAAATCAGTCGCACCACGAGGCAAAAGCACCGTCAGTCACGCGCACTGACGTATTTTGACACTCCATGGTAATCATCAGAGCGCGATGGAAATTTTCAGCAATTCTATAAACCAAGTTGGCAAGCTTGAGATAAACGCGGATCCCCTTGTACTTAATCAGTCTACTATTATGCGCAAAATCAGTTAACCTACGAATTACCTCCGCTTAAACTGTCGATTTCGAAACCAAACCATTCTGGCTGTGACATCAAAAGGAGAATTAAGAAAATGCCAGTCAGCCATTTTCTGAAGGGACGTGAAATGCGGGCGTCACAATGATGGATACCAGGGTGATAAGATCTTACAACACATCCAGTGGTTAGCAAGAACGATGATGAAACCTTCGGAGGTCGAATCGGCACCCCGCCACAAGAAAGACGAACTCAATGCGTACATCGAAATATGGATGATTCGGATCTTTGCCAAACTGAAAAAGCAAAGCCACAACCCACAGTCACAAATCACGGTATCCATCATCCGTGTACCAGCCCTTGGTTTACACCGCACATTGCAATACTAGCGGGCTCTATGCTTAAAGACGAAAAACAATCAGTTCATGCTGTCATTGAATTGCATGTGGCCTATTCACCTCATACCTACCTGCTTGACGATATACTAGAAATGTAATTAACTTGTATGGTGATATTGCAGTAAAAGAGTTAATATTAAGCCAAGCTGCGGAATATGCTTAAACCATTTGCATCAAGTTGCTCCTTTATGCGCCGAATGTAAGCTAACAACAAAATAAAATTGTAATTCGGCTTACCTTTTGCATAAAAACCTTACCTCAATTCGATCGGCGGTAGGCTTTCGTTTTATGCGGAAACGCGAACGTAACAGCGTCCTGTCAGAACCTGTTGGGGATACATTTCGACTTGCCGAGGAGCCACGCATTTTTTTTCGGACCAATGATGCGTTAAAGTTGCTAACTGTGGGAAAATGTTTCACAACAGACGCAAGGCTATTTTCATGCTTCACATTGTTCATGATTAATGGAGATTGCTGTTGTTCTTGCTGGCTGAAATGGCTTGTGACCACTTCGTCGGCCATATCCACGGCATAACCAGCTTCCTGCAAATCGATGCCCATCAATTGTAACAACTGTGAAAAAATGAAAGATTAGTATATTAAATAAAGAAAAACAAGCTTGAAATTGATAACAGTTCTACATAATATTTGTAAAACGTAGTGTAAAGAAGTTTTTCAAAAATTGAAAATTTACAATTTAAAGGGTGTTTTGGTTAATTTTTTATACAGAAAAAAGGAAAGACATTTTGCTCCAGCCATGCTTTATCTATGAAATATAAGCTTTCTTCAAATATATAAAGCTCAATTTTCTGATCGGTGGTAACCTGAGATACAACGAGATAAAAACAGCCTAAAAAAGACCGGGCGCTATTAGAACATTACGATATTTCATGGTTTGTGGACAAATAAAAATTGAAATAAAAATTTCAAATAATATATCGATGATATAATGAAGTAGCTTTGATTGACCATTTAAGGAGGAAGCTCCACATTTATTTTACCAAATGAGAACTCAATCACACTTCCATGAATCTCAGATTTCCACACTTAGGAAAACAGAGCAGCCAATAGCCACACGTGCAGATAAAAGAAAGCGTACCAGTGGACAGTATAAAAACCAGAAAAGGCAACTAAAAGTTCGCTGCGTTATCGACCGAGGCTTTCTACTCTATTACTAAGAAAGTAGTGTCATCAGCTATACATCCTTTAATTCTAGATAAAGTACGAACATATTTTTTATCATATCCAGCATTGCTTGACGTTGTTTTTAAACTAGCATTTACAATTCTGCAATACATTGAATAATCTTTATCTCTACATTCTCAAAGTACCTTCTTACATAGTGGATCCATCCTCACTAGTCTGATCGTTCTGAAAACTTCACCAGGACGAGTTAGAATTTCAATTGTTATCGATAAACTCATGAACTTTCGAAGCGAGATATCACGCCTCATAATCAGATTTTCAATGAAATTTACCTACATACACAAAAAATCCGAAAGTGATATCTTCATTCGAGACAGATACATTTATATTTCTTTTACAATCACTTGCAGTTAAGACATGAAAAAATTGCAAGTCTTCAATAACTACTCGCCTGTGCTAACAAAGGTACACGCTTGCATATCTGTATACAAATAACACATATATACATGTCCACAAAATGTATGTTTTCCTCCTTGTATGAAGAAAATAGAACAGTTATACAACTTACTGGCGACTCATCAGTAGGAACCGGTATTACGCCCTTTAACCACCATATATTTGAGTGAGGAATTTGGAATAGTAGGACAGTACAATCTCCTGATTGTACCGTCCTATTATCCCACATTCCTAACCAAAATATATGGTGGTTAAAGGGCGTAATACCGGCTCCTACTGATAAGTCGCCAGTAAACACGAAACGAATGTGCATGAGATTATACTTTTCGTTCATACTGTCTTTGGTTTATCCTTCTGGTCAAAAGTAAACTAATTTGTTACTAGGTTCGCGACACCTAATACATACTTGCATATATATTAGTTCTCCACAACAAACAGTATTTAACTGTTATACAACGTATTATATTCCGCGCAAACCATTCGACACATGTGTAGAGTTGCACCTATCTAAGCACATAACGGCCGGAAAACATCCACACTCATAAATCCATATATATATATATATATATATATATATATATATATATATATATATATATATACATGTGTACAGTTTTTATATATTGTTATATAAAAAATAAATATATGCCCAGCAGTGTGAGTTAACCCGTACACCTGTCCACGTTGCCGTGCTTTAATTATTTTCACAGCATTTACACAATATTTGCATTACTGCACTTTTGTGCCGTTGCAATATAAATTATCAACAGTAACTGGATGTATTTTCAGGTACTGATAGACTGGTTGGTCCAGATTTAAAGGATAACGAGTATACTAAAGCAATGAAGGATTTAATCTGTAATGGCTATCCCAGACAATTAATTGAATCAATTATGAAAAGGGTAAGTCAACAGATGCAAACGTATTTCGGACAAGAAAAGAAAGCAGTCTACCTGAACTTCCCATTTAAGGGGGATACAGTTTACCGAATTACTCAAAAGAAAGTTGAAGCGGCATTAACACGCACATTTAATGCAGATAAACTACGAGTGTTATTTAGGGTAACACATTTGCCTTTACCAGCAATCGAAGAGAAACAGACACAATGTCGACATTAAATAATATTTACCAATATACATGCGCAAGTTGTCGATCAACATACGTAGGTGGATCGACCAGACCGTTAATTATTCGAATGACAGAAAAATACAATTTAAACAACTGTTTTTTAAAAAAATTGTGAACACACGTCTGCAATTCCTCAGAACATCGTTAAAACCTCACACATATGTTCTTCAGACGTAGCATTTAAGATAATTACTAAACGCAATTATAGCCACATACAAAGCTTTATGGATAAACAAAATGCAGCAGGATTTATGCAAGCAGAAGAAGCATGTTCGGACATTGCGTTTGAACTGGAGGTGATGCACGGAATTGATTGGTTGTTCCTTTATTTCACATTCTCACGAAGCTTAAATTTTTCCATTTTGTTTGTCCATTCAATTTATATATATATATATATATATATATATATATATATATATATATATATATATATATATATATATATATATATATATATCGTGACCAGTTTCACCACTAATTAAAACATGAAAAAAGACTCTTTATTACATGGTATAACATTTATTAATAAATCTTATTTCTTACCAGTATCTACTATTATTATTCTGGATTCGTTAGTATTTTCAAAACAAAGACTAACATAACGAAGAGAGGATTGGTTGTGACAAATGTACAGTTGAAATTGGATGAACGAATATACTAACGAATCCGGAATAACGGCTGTATATACTGGTAGAAATAAGGTTTATTAATAAATGTTATTCCATGTAATAAAGGTTTCATATATATATTCATTTGTAGATACTTTAAAAAATATATTATATTATATTATTATATATATATATATATATATATATATATATATATATCCGAACTATGTATACTTACAATCTTGCTTGAGTAGATTACCGAAATTCCCTAAATAGTTTCTACTTCGCACAGAACTGATCAAAAGCATAGAGTTCTGATCATCTAATTATTTCTATGATCAGACAATTTATATATTTTATTTTACTCACACCATATATAACAATAAGAATATTCATATATATATTAATGTATATAAACGGAGTTAACCTTCACATCGATCGCGTACGCTTTGTGATGAAAGTCTCAAATTTAACGATATATATCCATTTATTTGTACCAACATTTTTCATAAATAAATAAAATTTCTATCTATATGAACGTGAATTAACTATATGTAGGCATGAATATATGCATCGATATGTAAGCAATCGTTTTGGTTCATCTAAAAATCAAGCTTATACGCTGCACGTTGAATGTATTAGATCAGAAAAAACATTTATCTACACCCTCACCTTATATAATTATGAAAATATCCACCTATATCAGTGTACAAACCGGTCATATTTTGGCATATAAATAAATATATAAGTAATAATATCAATTAACCTTAGCCTCAAGTGCATACCAATAACAATTACAATGGCACTGAAAATCCCAGTCCACCCCAATTTGACTAAAATGAAACACAAAATCTTCGTGATACACAATTTTCTGCTTACCAATTACATCCTGGATGTAATCGGTTATAGGTTAAGATGAGAAGGAGATGAAGAAAAGATAAGAAAAATACCATTGTCATTCAGCCGTTATGACAAACTAATTGAAATTAAAATTATAATTGAATAAAACTATCTTGCTGAAGTAAATTTTGTTCAAAGTGTTATGTCCACCTATGTTGGATGGTCCACGTACATGTATGTCGTCAGTGTTTATTATTAGCGTATCGTCCAGACGAGACTTAATTATGCCTAATTCTGCAATTAAATTAATTATCTGAGAAGTCAATGCCTGAATCAACGTTTCCAACCCATCAGAAGCCATTTTAAATGTACCACACATGCTTTATTTTTACTCAATTATATATAGAATTTTGCTCGCACAACGAGCATCGATTTAATAAAACAAATTTACACATATTAATTAATTTATGTTCACTTCGGCTCGAAGTCTGCTTTTATCATTGGGCTGACTGCTTCATTCTTATACGGGCGCTTCTGCGAGGAATTTCTGTTGAAATAATGTCTGCCCTAGATAAGACCCTTTGTTCATTATTTGTCTTAAAGGTGGCTATTGCCACACAAAGAATAAGAATAAAATTGACCCACAGAGAGAGAGATAGGGAAAGAAAAAAGAGAGCCAAATTAAGTTAAGGCTAATATTCACATACCAATACTAACTTAAGTGAAAAGTTAAGTAGGATCCTCCTTATGAAGAATCATCATTCTTTAAGTGTTGGCAGCGGATGAAGTCATGTAGGATAAAATGAAATTAAGAGCAGTTAAAACTAGAAATACAGAGCAAAGCAAATGCCAAAAAGATAAATTTGAAACGAGAACTAGGCGGAATCGAGTAAAATTGTTCAGCTTACTATCTTATTATTCAAAATTGGTGTATCTTACTATGATTTATTATTAAATATTGGGCCAAATAAATTGTCTACAACTGCTAAAATCATGAGATCTGTTCCAGATTAAAGTTAAATGAATTCTCTAATCAACCTGTTTACGTTTCTGCGTTTGCGTATCTCAATTCGTTTAGACCCATTCACGTCTATCAGATGGATTTTCTACATTGGGTGCCCGGCCAGATATGATATTTGAACTTACCCCTATCTGCATTTCGTTCTATTTTCTCCTCAACGTAACTTTATAGAGCGAATAGTTTTCCCAATATACTTGAGCTTGCAATCATCGCAATTTGTCACATATATTCCTGCTGTATTTAGGGGTTCCATTTTTTCCTTCTGATTTGATAAACTATTGAACAACGTAAGATTTTATCTTAATAAGATTCTGTTGTTTTATCCGGCTGCTAATGTCCCATTACACTACCTATTCTGAAATCAAGTAATAAAATAATCCTAAAATTTTAGAACCCTGTTTCATTCTTTGTTTGGCATTTGCCCAATAAATTTCAATTATATCTCCTTCATGAGTTTCCTACAATTTGTAAGTGTTTGGCAAAAATTTTAACTTTAATCTCCTCACTTTGTTATTTCTGTATTTCAAATCCACTATATTGAGATATTTTAATAACAAGGATTACAGAATGTCTATTTTCGTTCACTACAGTTCATTAGAAAAGAAACTTAAGAGGATAAACCAGTAATTATCTTTAAAATGTCTGACTATTCCATTTCAATTTAATATCCAAAAGAAAAAACCCGCTTTTCTTTCCTCTGTCAAGCAAAGTTTTAATCTACCTAGCTGATTAACTAACACAAAAATTACATCCCCCTGATTATTCTTAGTATTCCAAAATAATAAAATATCATTCAGGCAGCTCAAGCACAAAGCGGGCTTGAGATGTGTTTTAATCAACAAATCCTTTACAAACTAGCGCATTATAAAGTTTGCTAAAGGGCCCGATAATGGATGTCAATAGCGACACTTTTCGCATATTTAGAATATCCTTTTTCGAACATAAAATAGGTAAAGTAAATGAAAATATCTGACATTTTCAAAATGTTTCCTAACGTCATTTTACAATCGTTAAATTTATCCGGAAACTAAATTAAGCAAAGTTTAACACATCCCAATGCCGATTGCACCAGAGTGTTAGTATAGTTCGATAAAATATCTAGGCTTGCCATTATTTCACTCTTCACTAAATTGTAATCACTAATAGTGTCAATTATTTGATGTACTTTTCATTGTTATATAAAAAAGGTTAATAGTTTTAAATTCTGTGGCAAAGCAAATTTAGCAGTCTATAAGAAAGATAAATCATAAAATATTCAATTAACCTAAGTGTATTGCCTTGTTTATAAATTTTTAATAAACCCTATACTGAAGGACATATTGTATTTCATTGTACTAATGAGTTCCCCCGCATTCAATATAATTATTCAAAACCAATAATTTAAACGACTCGTGATGACTGGCACCAGTGGATCCGACTGATGCGTGATAATTCTTGGTCTGTTAATGAAAAGGATAACTCTGATCACATGTATCCCAAAAATATGAAGTTAAGTGTTGCAATACTACTAGCAAATGAGAATAAGAGATCCAGAACAAGAAACTAGTAGTTCACTGAAAGAACAAACGTGAGGAATCTACCCCGTCACTAAAGATGCATCGCTACCCAGCGTGTTTATTTCAATTTGGAACCAAGTAATTAGATGTCACTTGAATAAGATTGTGTTTGCGAACCTGGAATAATTGAAACTACCTGATCTGCGTTTTGACTAACGCAGCTCTTATTGTTCTAGTAGTTTTCTTTCTGCGAGATATTACGGGTCTCCTTATCGGTAGCTTTTATTACTCTGCTCATCCTCACGAGTTTAACAAATTAAATTTGCTTTATTTGTTTCATTTTTTAAACTTGTGAGGATGAGCAGACTGACGAAGCCTACCGATAAGGAGAGCCGAAATGCCTCGCAGGAAGAAAACTACTGGAACAATAAAGCTGTGTTATTCAAAACGCAGATCAAGTAATTTCAATTAGATGTTAGATGAAGCCGACTGGCGTGTATTAACACTTCGCTTGCGTATGAGAGCAATAATGTTGATTCTATTTCCTCCACCAATATAAAATTAACTGACTCAATAATTACTGCAAGGGGTGACCAGACGTGAGGCGGAAGCAATATAAGTATTCTTGTGAAATCGATTAAAAATAAATTATAGCAAAATACAAAAAAAATTAAACTAAGAATAGTTTGTCAAACTTAATTATGCGAAATACCTATAAACGAGTACGTTAGCCTTAACAAAATTTATACGATTTTGTATGAAAAGTAATCTCAAGTTATGTAACACTCACATGAATATTAACGCCTTAATACTACCATAATATTTGTTAAAATATTACATTTTTATGTCTTATAGGACATTCGACCAGAATTGAATAATTTTAGAAAATCAATACATCTACCGCTCTCCTCGCCAAATAACTTGAATAAGGTAATCGTTGGCTTTATCGTTTACGTAATCATTCTTATAAGATAATGCAAACAGGCGGCAGGAAATGACAAAACGTATCATTCCATAATGTTAACCCGATTTGCATGCCTATTTGTATGTGTTTGTCGATTCAAATCATTCCATATTGCTTCCGTTATTCATGTACCTTTGTTATGACAAGCAGCTGTATTTTTTGAGTCTGCTCTTAATCACAACACATGGGGTTTAATGCTGAATAAAAAACTGATAATTTCAACTGAATCAGTGCAGCCGTTGGGCAATAAATTGGTTTGGTCAAAACTTAAGAAATCCGATTTCATTTCGATAAAATGACAAGATTCGGCATTATTAATCATTCATCACAAAGTTGCCAAAGTTATTGCATTAAATTTATCCACATTGCATCTGATTATGCCTTTCAACTCATTCACCACACCGCCAAACAGGTAGCATGCTTTCGTGAAATGGCAGATCGGGTGTGCCTAAATTGGGCATTAGGTCGAAGATGATAATAAATATGGGCTATATGAATAAAGGGCTGCCGAAAGTCACAACAGAAACTTGAATGCAATATGTAGCTGCAGTGGCGTAGCGATTGTTACGTAAAACTCCAAGTCCTCAGTCCTGCAGTTCTCATTCTGGCTGAGGAAATGCTGGACTAAGCTTGATAAACACACAATAAGGATGAAAACTGTCTCCTGATGCTAAATAATGCAAAGCTTGGTTTGTACTGACAAAAAGTATAACCCAGATCCTGCCACAAGTGTTCAAATTACAGGTCAAAGGTGGCCAGTTAAAACCTAAGCTATGAAGAGATTCCAAAAAGGTTCCACCTGAAAGAGAAGCAAACCAAATACATTAGTTAGTATACAACTTTAAATTACGTTTTGTATGCAGCACGGGAGGTACACTGAATAGGGTTGCACATTTCGAATCAAATGTCCCCACAGATACCATTCCGGCCGCTGCAATCGGGGAATAAAACTTGATGAAATTCCCAAAAGGACGAAACAAGTCTATTGGAGGATTTTTCTTTACTACCTCAAGCAATGCTTAGTTTATATGGACAAATATATAAGGAAATATATATATATATATATATATAAAGTATTCAGACGGAAGAAATACAAATGCATTGAATATATGAATTTAATCTCTTTTAAATGATTTTTAGTTAATCTTGCTAAAATATTTTGATTAATCTTACCTACGCAACAACTAGACTTACATGCTGAATTGTGACAATGAATAAATGAAGGTTTATCTCGGTTTTATTCCATATGTGACATTTGTGGATGATTGGACATTTACTTAACAAGTTTATTAAGTATGTTTATTTATCTTACTTTACTTGAAATCAATGTTCCAAGCTTGATATCGGCATCAATCCTATTGTGTATAACTAGTGGCACAACATATAAAATTGTATTTTTTTATTATATCAAACTCGTAAACCTGACTGAAGAATTGTTATCACCATCTGCAAAATCGGTGATTGTCAAATTGTTTATGTTACTTGTTTGCTAATTGTATTTAAGGTGTTGCGCACCTAATAACAAATCAGTTCAAATGAAACCAAAAGGAAAAACCAGTCAGCATGAACGAAATGTATAAACTAAAACGGTATATTAATATTGATCTTTAATTTGGTCATTCTTATAGTCTCAGTAAGTTTCCTATCTAGATTTAGCATACAGTCTGCTTGAGGAAAGCATGCATGGTTGACTCTCATGGAGATGTTGTTGCTTATTAATCTATTTTGATTCTTCAATGTTTTGGTAATAATCTTATAGCACCCGTTTCTATCCGAGCACATATACCTTGCACGTTTGGTGGGAAATGCGTGTTTTATTGTTCTTTTTCATATCTGAATATGTTATTGACGATATTCTTGCTAATTTTACATTTGGCGATGTCTGAACAATTATAGATTAGGTGTTGTGCACCTAGTAGCAATTTAGTTCAATTATGACTACAAGGATAAACAAAAGACAGCATGAACGAAAATTATAATCTCGTGCACATTCTTTTCGTGCTTACTGGTGTCTCATAAGTAGGAGTCGGTGTTACGCCCTTTAACCACTATATATTTGGGTGAGGAATGTAGGAAAATAGGACGCTACAACATTCCTCACCAAAAAATATAGTGGGTAAAGGTCGTAATACCGGCTCCTACTGATGAGTCGCCAGTAAGCACGAAACGAATGTGCATGAGGTTATACGTTCCGTTCGTGCTGTCTTTGGTTTATCCTTCTGGTCATAATTGAACTAATTTGCTATTAGGTACGCAACACCTAATACATAATTGCATATATATTAGTTCTCCGCTACAAACAGTATCTAAAATATCTGAACAAATTGGTTATGCTGTGCCTGCTGAATATACATGTTACCTCTATTTATTCGCAGCCAGTCAAATTCCATTCTGCGTTGAAGTAATTTTTCAACATGCAGCACGGGTTCTTTCTGTTTAATATACAGTGCTTTATAATGAACTTATCTTCACTATTGCAGCTTTATACATTCGTATAGGAAGTTGTACCACCCCATTTTCCCACATTGATCATCTAAATATATAGTGGACATAGGGAGTAATACCAACATTTACTGATGAGTCGCCGAGTATGCACAAAACAGAATGTACCCGAGATTATACTTCGTTCATACTGGCTTTGTTAGCCTAATAATCTATTTAAGTGCACGAGCCTAATACATAGTACATATATATATATATATATATATATATATATATATATATATATATATATATAACATATATATATATATATATATATATATATATATATATATATATATATATTAGTTTACCGCCACAAACAGTATCTAAGTGATTTTTAAATTTTTAAGAATTTTTCCCACCTCGTCTTATGAAGAACGGATAATTTAATTCTGCTTACTTGGTGTTCAGTTTTGTTTATATCATCAGGCATTACGGGTTTAGCTGATCAACTTATATGGATGATTTTAATTGATAATCTTGATTAGCTGCGATATCGTTTCTAGTATATGTATATGCTGCTGAATGTACATTTCAAGATAGGAATAATAATATATTTGGATAAAAAAGACAGTTGAACTTTAGACTCCAAAGACTAGGAATGGGGCCAAAAACAGAATTCTGTACGATTGTCACCAAATACGCAAACTCTGGTAATCTAGAACAGAAATAAAGGATCAAGCAAAAACACGTGCACGAGGAACAAATTCGCACACTTTTCTCAGATTGACGGTGTACAAAACCTACACAGCTGACTAGGCGAATGACCAGATTCCAGACATATATAATACAAGTGGCTTAAACAGACACACTAAATAACTCGTAAATGCAAAATTTAAACCACCCACATATATAGAAGTTTGTATTTTGTGATGAGCTCCTAGTAACAAATTAAACAATCATTGATTGCGCAGGTGGTAGTAACAATGCTTTAAAAACACTGTGAGCTTGAAGTAAAAACTAATACATTTGTATTTAACCAGTCGTCGAACAACGTGGAAAATATACCGTTAGTCACACGGACTAGCAGTGAGAGCCGCGTATCTAATTTTGTTTTAGAAATATATAAATTGGGTTTTGATCCACGCTAGCCAGTTTGCGTCATAACCTGATGACGATAATGGAAGGTTGAAACGCGTCAGTATGTGTGACTGACGGTATTTTTACTATCGTGTTCAACGACTTGTTAAATAAAATGGGACTGGTGTTAACTGTAAGTTCGCAAACTTAAGTTGAAGAAGTACGCACAACTGACGGTAGTTTTGCTATGTTTTTTGACGACTGGTTAAATAAAATTGGATTGGTGTTTGATTCAATCTCGAAAATTTGATTTAAAGAAAAGCAACAATTTAGTTCAAAAAGGACCAGAATGATATGCAACAGCCATCACGAAAGAAAGATATAATCTCATGTAGACAAGACTTTTGTACGAAAAGACGACTCACAAGCAGGAATTGGTACCATGCTCCATACCCACTGTATATTTGTTCAATAAATGTGGGACAGGTGGGCGGTACAATCTCCTATACGAAAGTATATATTCAAGCAATAATGGAGTTGACTTCATATAAAGCCTAAAACAATATATATCGAGCATTTAACGGGTACCAACACAATGGATTTCTGGGTAGGCTAATTTTCATCAAAATTGAGATTTACAACTTCAGGACACATAATATTTCAGCGGATCCATGCACTCTGGCCTTGATTGATATTAGTTGTAAAATTTCGCATTAGGTATGACGTCATTCAATATAATATATACTGGTTATATATTGTTTGTTTCCGAGAGCTAATATATATAATTTTGCATTAGGTATTGGTGCGCCTTCCTAGTCCTATATGAACTAATCTGTTACTAGTTTCGTTCAGTGTTTTGAAAAATATTATTCCAACGTAGACGTGCCCAGTTTCGAGCCGTGTTATGAACGAAACCGATCTGCTGGTTGAATTGAATTTTCTACAATACACATTGCTTAGTTTATGCATAATGGGACTGGGGTTTATATCAAGAGAGCAATATTGATATAAACAATTGCTTTCACCGTCAGCGAAAACAATGTTCGATTAATATATAACAACCACGCATAGGGCATATATAGCACAATATCAACAAAAGTTTATTCCCTCATTACAAAACCATGCATGCTTAACATGTAACTTATTTGGTTGGGTAGTTAAACTAAATTGAAATATTTATGCAGTACCTAACCACAATATTTAAAATATAATTTGCTTTTATTTATTCAGTGAGTGCGCATCCATTCTACTGAAAAATTACAAATTTATTAATGAGGATGGCAAAGGATATATGTAACTTATTGGAGTAACCAGTGCAAATCATTAAATGAAGAAAATTCAAATAATCTATTGCATAACACTGCAATAGTAGCCAGAACTTCGGCGTAAATTCAAAATCATCTCCTGTCTTTTCAACATTATACTGCTTATACCTTTTGCTAGCGGGGCCACATAATGCATGTTATTAAAGATTTTATACTGACGTTTGAATCACTCATAGCCTTTAATTTAAACTAAAAGGTATTAAAAATCAAATTGCAAACAATTCGCGAGAAGAGAATAAAATTCATGATGCGAATTCTACACCTATCTTCCGTAATATAAGCTAAAACAGAGAAATTTCCGAATTAGAATGAAATCGTGCCCCTGTAGGTGGATTGCATTTGCCACTTTATACAATCTTTACTCTTTGAATACGATATGTATATAATTAAATTCTGTAATAAAACTCTGACTAAAAGCCTTTTCCTATTTGGTATGACTTCTGAATTCCAATGAAAGAATGATGCTAGCTATATTATGTTCCATATATATATATATATATATATATATATATATATATATATATATATATATATATATATATATATAGAAAAAACCTTTGCTACATAGAATAACATTTATTAATAAATATATTTCTACCAGTATGTCTTCGTGTGTGCAACGATAAAAATGAAATAATTCTCAATAGAAAATAGAACAAAATTCAAGTTGGCCGGAAAATGAAATTCACACTTTAAAAGACAAAATAAATTTCTAGTCTGAGATACTTTTCAATAAGATTGCTAATGAAGGTAACATATTTGTTAAGCTCTTTTAAGCCATTTGATTTTAATACAACTCCTGTGTTGTGTATGCTTTAGGTGTTTCTGAAATCGTTGCAGACACGATAAATGAGTTTAAATAATTAAACGTACATTGGTCGCGCGGGTGGTGATAACAATTATTTTAATCAAGGTGGCGGTCCTGATATAAGCACCTGACCCATTAATTACTTACATATGTCAGTATAAACTGAGAATTGTATAGTGTATAAAAGGCAGCTGATCCAGTAGACCAGTTTCGTCCTTATTAGGAACTCATCATGTATTGGCCAGATATTGACACGGACGTGCCCAGGTTCGTACCCTGTCTGCGGCAAATTCTGGCCAGTACATGATGAGATCCCAATAAGGACGAAACGGGTCTACTGGATGAATTGCCTTTTCTACACTATACAATTCTTAGTTTAAACTGACATGTAAGTAATTAATAGGTTAGGTGCTTATAGTAATTGAGTTTACATTTTGAAAGAAGCTCACAAATGTAGTTTCTTGTAAATAGAATACACCAAATACCTGTCGCACAATGAATGCGGCTGTATCTCGAGACTCCCAGTAGGAGGCGTGTAGAATCGGTGGCAAAGCACGAGCCAACATGTTTTGCACACCCTCAGGGCAGTAGACAGCGTAGTCAATTCGCTTTTTTCCCCACCATCTTGAGTAAACTAGGCAAAATAGCGGAAAAACAATAAAAAATACCTTTATTTTATATGAATAGCAACAAAAGGAGCAAGAAAAAAAAGAATTGATATCGAGAGAAAGTTTGTGTGTATGTGAGTGTGCAATTGCTTTTATAAGTTTATCAAAACAAGCTCATTTGGGACGCATAGCGCGGCGAGATTAAGTCAAACGAGTGTGCTATGTGATGCTGAAGGTCAACATAAAACGCAACCATGAATAATGTGCATAAAATAATATTTGCCCAATAGATTATAATCTAACAAAAAACGTTGAATGAATGCTGCAGTTGCTCAAGGGACTTAAAGTACAACGAGTCTTAGTTTTAGTTAAAATTCATCCACATTTTTAACCTTGGCTCTATAATGGTATTTAAATCAATTTGAATAAGGTAGGAGCGGCATTGAAATGCAAACAGGTGACGCATTCCGTAACAAGCAATTTACTTACTTCTAACCAACTAGAGCTTTGGTCAGTTTTGCAAATGATTATGCGTTACAATGTTGAATCTGAGCACGAACTGATCAATGTGGGACAATATATGTGACTTTGTTAGTCATAATCGTTTTCAGTATTCGGTAACAAGTTCAAGTTCTGGCTCAAACTGTCTGAAATGACAACGGTCTGGTAGATAAACAACAAGTAAGCAACCAATAACCATCTGAACCCTATGCACAGTAGACGGGTTCCTTCAATTGGTTAGGACAGTCACTGTTTTGGACGAAACGAGCACACACAGCGAATAGCATCAACTTGTTTATTAAAAACTTCGCAATTTCTGCGTAAGTGGAGGCAAGCGTGGCGCCACTAGGTAGGCATTAGTTTTAGACATGCGTTGAGTGGTCTCGGGTTTCAGTTTAATAAGGAGTTATTGACAAAGAATTAATATTTTTGTTGAAGTATCGAAAACTATGGCGATGCCTGGTGCAACGCAAATAAAGTGAAAGCGTAATTTTTGCTAATAGGCCCCATTAAATCTGGCAGAAAATTGTAGTTTTACAACACTTAAACTTATAAAAAATATTCACAATATGCTTAGGTACTACGTAAATCGATTGATTGATTATTATGCAATTTGTGTTAATTTCCGGCTGCTGTCTTTTATAAATTATGCAATGCTTAGTTTATACTGACATATGTATGTATATAGTGGGATTGGTCTTTACATTAAGATCGCTACCTTAATTTAGAATAACATTAATCATCAAGCGCGCCACCAGTGTTCGCTTAATCATGTTTATATAAAGAAGTTGAGAACTTATTTAAAAAGCACGCGGACAGAATTGTGGCTTAAACAGGAAGACTGTTGGAATTAAAATACGCACAAGTTAAGTATTTTATTTAAAAAGTCAAAAAGAGAGAAAACAGAACGACCTGAATGCATAGCATGGTAACAATTCTTTAAATCAAGTTTGCGAGCTTGAAGTAAACACCAATTTCATTGTATTTAACCGATCGTCGAATAACATATGTAAACTATCCTCAGTCACATGTACTGACGCGTTTCGACGATCCATGATCATCATTTTCAGAGTACAAGGGTAGACTGACTAGCGAGGATCTAACTGCAATGTTTATATATGTATATATATATATATATATATATATATATATATGTGTGTGTGTGTGTGTGTGTTTAAATCAAAATTAGATATGCACGTCTCACCTCTAGTATTCTTCAATCATTGTACGTAAGTGGAAATTTTTCCAACATATTATCTACGTAGTCACGGTTATTGACGTTGTGCAGCTTTCGCCGCAAGTATACCAGTCAAACAATAAAACAATTATAGATTGCGCGGGTGGTGGTAAAAATTCTTGCAATCCAGTTTGCGCGCTGGAAGTAAACATCAATCCCATTTTATTTCACAAGTTGACGACGGTAGTTTTGCTGATATTGGACAACTGGTTAAATGTAATGGGATTGGTGTTTACTTTGAGCTTGCAAACTTGAATTAAAGAACTGAGCAATGTGTTTTGTAGGATAGGCTGGCCGATTTCTAACGAAACGATATGCCGAAACTTATGGGTACAACGCAAGTGTGAAAGAATTACACATATGCTACAACAGAAACTATGATGTTTGAGTATAAAATTTGAAACGAAATGGATTTCGAATCGCGGAAGCTGTTAGTTTTGACACTGTATCACCACAGGTGAATAGAAGAAAAATGCGCATGGAAAAATCACAAACAAGTGACTTCTTCGACACCTTGTACGTATGCACTTATGTATGAATTCCTTTTTTTACTGAATGAGAGTCCCTGGTTATTAATTTAGAATAAAATCTAACAACGCCACTTCAAACGTTTATTAAGTAATCAATCAATGGTCTGTCAAGATTTTTCAGATCAAGTAGCAGATATGTCAGTAACGATGTGTGCCGTAAAAGTAAGCTTTTCTCATCAGTCTGATCTAGAGGTAATTTTGAAATAAAAACTTGTTATTCCCAATACAAATTATGTTAGCCAATATAATTTACTTCTACAAAAGACTGGCTAAAATTATTGTAAAAAACCAGCACAAAAAAATGGACATTATATTTATATTCATTGAATTCTGTTGCACAAATCGACAAACTTACTGTCTTCTAGTGCTTCGTAACGATTGTGCTCAAAATCAGCACAGGTTGGCGAATCTAAGTTGTCATACACGCTGCCAGTGCTTGAGGCAATTGTCTTGCTTCGCTGGAGATTCGACTCTGATTATTGAAAGTGAGTGTGTTCGTGTGTTTAGTGTATACAAATTACCAAGCAGGCGCAAAAGTGAAAAGGATAAAAGTTTGCTGTACAGAAACGAATTATATATATATATATATATATATATATATATATATATATATATATATATATATATATGTTTGAGTATGTATATATTATGAAAATTAATCAATAAGTGCTCAATAAGGACAAAAAATAAGTTAAAATATTACTGGAAATGAAATTTAGTGCGCGTCCTGGTTGCCGCAATGGATGAGTTGCAAGACCAAAGCAATTGTGACACAGGCTACGACCGCAGCTATTCCGGCAGGTACTTGATAAGTGCTAAATATTAATGAAAGCGGTTTACTTGAGATATTGAGTTTTCAGCGTTATACAATGTTTAAATATATCTGACAATACATAAATATTAATAATTAGGAAGAAAAAACACATTAATAACAGCATGGACAATGACCATTTATTATTGGTCGTCCTTTTCAGGTCATCTGCTAGCTCGAAGGAGTCCTTGGTAGTGGTTGCGTTTATGATATTTCGTATTGGTTGAAGTATTTTGCAGAGAAACTTGGCTGGTTTATGTTGCGGGGCATTGATCATTGACATGATGGGCCGCATCGAAGGAGCTCCTGAGGCTGTCAAGACTTTATGGGTTTTTTGTTTGCCGTACGATCTGGCGGTGTTTGTTCCGACGGGTTTTTCCATTATCCACGCTGTTATTAATGTATTTTTTCTTCCTAATTAGAAATATACTGTGCAATATTCAAAGGCAAAGGACATTAAATATATATATATATATATATATATATATATATATATATATAAAGAACAGGCTATAAATGTGATGAAACGCATAAAATTAGAAATCGAATATAGTTCCGCAGAGAGTTACGACAGACAAGACAGAATTTTTACTGGAATGCACATTTTAACAACGTTTTATGCAAGCCAACATCGAAAATTAATAATATCTGAACAAAACTCAACTAATTACTGAATTATATTGACGATTATTTTTAAATATTTTTTACCTGTACGGTAAAAAATAATGAACGTCTATACTATTCACATTGAACACTACAGAAATTCTCCTTTCAATGTTCCACAAATAAATATCGTCATCGGCATGTCGAGTCTTATGCTCACAGTGTTCCACCATCTTTCAATTAGTTAATGTCTATTACTGAAAGATGGTGGTTATTTTCTCTTCCGTTATAGTTCCAGAAGGCATTATTAATAAAGAGCAAAAGCCTTTCGTCGCAAAATAGTTTCATTTAAAAATTTCAAATAAGAATATAACACAATTAAACAATCAATGATTGTGCGGGTGGTGGTAACAATACTTTAAATGAAGCTTGCGAGATCGAATTAAGCACCAATCTCATTGTTTTTAATCAGTCATCGAACAAGTAAGTGTGACTGACGGTAGTTTTGCTATGTTGTTCGACGACTGATTAACCCAATGGAGTTGGAGTTTACTTCAAGCTCGCAAACTTTATTTAAAGAATTGTTACCACCAACCGCGCAAGCAATGACTGTGTAATTATATTACCTATATATATGTGGCGAAAGCTGCAAAATGCTAATGTTCGTGACTGCATAGAAATTTGCAGCCAAAATTTCCAGTTAAGTACAATGTACGCAAAACCGCTTGAGGTGAGAGTCGCATATCTAATTTTGCTTTCCATATATATGCATTGCGGTTCCATCCTCGCTAGCCAGTTTGCCGTAGTACTCTAATGATGATCATGTAAATTCGAAACGCGTCAGAACGTGTGACTGACGGTAGTTTCGCTATGTTGGTTAAATACAATGGGATTGGTGTTTACTTCAAGCTCGCAAACTTGATTTAAAGTATAAAGAAAACACGCAACAAGCAAACAAAGGTGTCCCACATGTTAGTGATAGAATATTACAAATCACGTGCATCTGACGAGAGACAGACATCTGCACGACTAATGGAAGAATGTATCTTATGTAATAAAACCAGAAGCTGAAAAATAAATTTTGCTGGATGGATAATGACACATCTTATGCCGCACATAGTTAAAAAAATCGTAGGAGCAAAAGCAGACTGAGAAAAAAAATTTGGATAATGATAAATATTAGAACGTTGGTTAAAGACACCAAGGAATACAGCTAATTTTCCACTGTCCACTATCACGTTATTTAAACACCACCATCGAATAAGATATGCGCCTTCTATGGATTATATTATATTTTTATAATTTGAAACAAACATACAGACAACCTAAACAGAATTTAAACATTAGGCCTTGTCAATACTCAGAGATATTCATGACTGTCAACGAACCAAATGCACAACATTAGAATACTGGTAATACGCAACACTTTGGCATTATATGCTTTTTATTATGCCCGACGTGACTGTGAATTTTGACGTCCATGTAACAGTATGCACTTTCTTAAAAATATCGCGACTCCAGCTCCTGTCAAAATTTTTAGACACTAACAAAATGGCGTCATGATCGATAAGTAGACAGATTAGATAATTCTTGTCGCAGACAACTAATAAATACGCAATTAGGTATTAGGTGCTGCGCACCAGCTAACAAACTAGTTCACTAGAGCAACCAATGTTCGTTTAATTATATGGTTCAAATAGGACTAGAAGAGTAAACCAAAGTCAGTTCACACATTCGTAGAGGTGATTGTACTGTCCAATTGTCCCACATTCCTTACCTAAAGATATAGTGGGCATAGGGCGTAATAGTGGTTCCTACTGGCGAGTCGTCATTAAACACGAAACGAATATGCACATAAGATTGTATCTTCCGTTCATTCTGGTTTTGATTTATCGTATTTGAATTAATTTTTACCATGTGCAAAGCACATAATACAAAATTACAAGTAGATTGACTATTCTCTGCATGCACATGTATTCATTTTCAATAGTCAATCATGGTACTTGAACACAAACATTACGATTTCCGACACTGCATGCTTTGTCAGGTCACCAGAAAAAAATGGTCTGCTGGAAGTCTTAACCTCGCGGCTGGTATTGGTAGACTTGTTGTTGTAATAAGAAAGTCGGTTAGTCGTCACGACGACGCGTTTGACAGCTGACAAGAAGAACAAGCACGGAAAAAAAAGGATGCGTAAACTATCTAAATCTACAGTGTTGTACGTCAATTTCACCGTCAAATTTGCGTTCCCTCGAACGCTATGCCAATTATGAATTATTCTGCCATGAAATAGACGTAGATCGATTGAAATCATGCTTTGATGCCTCGTTAAGATATTAGAAGTAACAAATACATAAATATGCTATAATGGTCAGATAAGGAAACAGGCTTTTTTTAAACGGGACAGTGATAAATTTTCGATTGATCTGAATTTGGCAAACAAACACGTGAAGAGATTCACGAAACTAAATCAGCTAAAGATTGCCCACCACTTTTCAAACTAAAAATGATTATCTACAATTTATTACAGCCCAAAAATGGAAGGGCGAAAAGATTTCTATATTAAAAATGTTAAAATAGTAGTGAAATAAAAATTCGACATACGACTATCTTTAGAAACTGAACTGGAGAGATCTCTGAAAAATGACACCTCCAGGGCCAATGCTGCATCCAAGTTCAATGGCTGTCCGTCACCCAGTGGGTATCGAGTAAATCTCGGAACTCTGCAGGCGAGCAACTTCGCGAAGCGTTCATCTAATAACGGTTCGACACGAAACGCGCAAGGATCAGTCGCGTGGAACAGATTGTATACCTGGCCTGCATAGAGTCGGAAACCTTCAGGAGCCACAACCTTCCGTTGTGTGGATTCTTCAGCGACCACTTTTAGAATTTTTAAAAAGTATATAAAAACTTAAGCGAATATGAGCTTGTTTCAAGGAGAAACACAGGCTAAAATACACATTCGCAAAAGACAATAGTCGTGCTCTAGTTGTTGTACAAAGTAATGGACTAATTTGATTATTACACTGGTAAATCTTGAAGGCAGACGACATTTCGGATATGATTGAGAATTTATGCAAGCATAATATTTGCCTCATTATGCAACTTTAGTTCGAGAGTTGATATAAGCAAACATATCACAGAGTTAGCAGATGAAACCGGGAAAATTCTTTTTCTATCAAAATATTTTCACCAAAATTCAAGTTAAAGCCGTTTGTGCAAAATCTGTATAGTTGAGTGCTACACTTTGGCGCGGTGTAAAACGGTTTCATTCTGATTCATGACGATTTTGCTTGGTTTCCTCCTGATAAAATTATGACACTGACCAATCTGAACGTTTGTACAGTCGCGAATTTTGTGGTAAGTGCGTACACACGAAACTGTGTAAATCTAAAGAGTTTATGACAGTCTAATTTAAAACCCTTGAGTCGAATGCGTTAGTGCTATCTATATGCAGTTGGAACGCATTTAGATTAAGCCAGGCAATATGGCATTGGTATTTTGAATTTAGAACTCGGCTTAAACATGTATGATTGATGTCTATATTTATCGCTCAAAATCCTTATTCTTAAAAAATAATCATTGGCAGTAGTTTTGCGTTGTTGTTCGACGCCCGGTTAAATACAATGGGATTGGTGTTTACTTCAAGCCAGCAAACTTTATTTTAACAAATTATTGTTTATTGTACCCTTCCTGTGTGCAAAAGCAAAAAGAAATTTTATCAGATATAAGAAACGTTTCTTTCGCATAGTCTCCTCAAATATCTACTAATGTACATATCTTTATATATAATTTGGAAAGCAAAACAAGATAGAAATATTTGAGCATAGAGAGAATGTGAAAAACGGAAATCAATCAATTGCGTGCATCACATCCAGTTCAAGCTCAATGCTTGTACGTGCTTCTTCTACTTGCATAAATCCGGCTTCAATTTGTTTATCCATAAAGCTTCTTATGTGGCTAGCACCCTTATGTTTGCATTTGGTAAATGGCACAAAAGAAAGTTGAAGCAGCATTAAAATGCACATTTAAGGCAGCTAAACTACGAGTGTTATTTAGGGTAACACACTTGCCTTTACCAGCAATCAAAGAGAAACAGCCGTTAATGTAGATATCAAATATTATTTACCAATATACATGCGCAAGTTGTCGATCAACTTACGTAGGCCGATCGACCAGACGGTTAATTACTCAAATGAGAGAACATTGCAACTTGAACGCCTGTTTTAAATCAAATGGTGAATACACGTCTGCTATTGCGCAACACATCATCGAAACATCGCACGTATGTTCTCCAGACGTAGCATTCAAAGTAATTACTAAATGCAAAAACAAAAGGGAGCTAGCCACATACGAAGCCTTATGGATAAACAAATTGCAGCCGGATTTATGTAAGCAGAAGAAGCACGTACAAGCATTGAGCTTGAACTGGATGTGACGCACGCAATTGATTGGTTTCTGTTTATTATACTGTCTTTATGTTCACATATTTCTATCTCGTTTTGCTTTCCAATTTATATATAAAGATATGTTCATTAGTAGATATTAAAGGAGACTATGCGAAAGAAACGTTTCTTATATCTGATAAAATTTATTTTTGTTTTTGCACACAGGAAGGGTACAATAAATTTTATTAAAGCTCGCATTTCAAAAGAATTATTGTTTAATTGTAATGACAAGATGTATTGTTTGTCACGAAACAAATAATATATATGCGACTGTGTGTAAGGTGTTGCGCACCTAGTAAGAAATGTGCACGTGAGATTATATCTTTCGCTCGTGCTAACTTCTAAGGAAGAGACAATAAAGACATGCGAAGTGTCGACGCTGCTGTTTGTGAAATATTCTCTCTGCTACTTAATGATCAGAAATATTTATTTCGCTCGCTAAAAAATTTAATGGGCAACACGGCCTGTACAATCAGGCTTAAGCGCGCTTACGTTTAAGTATAGCTTTGCTCCTGTTTATGTTACGAATATAACCAAACAATTGAGAACGGAACTTTCTTTAACTACGCACAGACAATCTTGATTTATATATTTATCGTCCTGCTAAATGTATTATCTACAATAACGAATATACATTTCCAGTTGGAATACGACGAAAAACGATCATTTTAAATAATGTACAGCCTCGATAATATCGTCGTTCAAACTTTAAGGTAAAACCACACACGAATGCGAATATGCCTAAACTATATAAATACGAGAAAACACAAACAAGTGAAACTAGCAAGTTGGATAAATTTATGAAAAATATCAATAACTTACTATGCGAATCATGAGCAGATGTGTTGTTTGCAAAAGATAGCTGTCGATATGCCAAAACCAAACCTATCGGAGAGCCAAGCACAAACAGTGCCGAGACCTGAATAAATAAACGCCGAATGATAGCAAATGCAGGAAGCAAGTAAAGTGAAATATATTCCTCATGTCGTATATTTAATGCACCACCATAGAGTCAATTTATACAAAAATAAAAATTTAGTGAAATAAAAAGTTTTCAAGAATGCTTTTTAGGTATCACAACACAAATAAAATATGCCCTTATTTGTTGCGTATTGAGACATATAGTGGGTATAGGGTGCAGTATCGGCTCCTAAGGATGAGTCGCCAATGTGCACGAAACGCATGTGGACATGAGATAATTTATTTGTTCATGTTGAGTATGGTATATCCTTCATGTTCTATTGGAACTAATTTGTTATTGGGTACGCTAACAAGCTAAATAAAAACCTCAGTAACCGTCCTTGAAATGGTCTATAACCGATTACAAATTAGTGTGTTCGAGGCCGATGAACTTAATTTAACAAAAATCAAGAGTTTTTCGCCGGCTAATGAGTTCCGAATAAGGATGAAACCGATCTACCGGATGAATTGCCTTTTCTGTGCTATACAATACTTAGTTTATGATGAAAAATGTAAGTACATTATGGGTCAGGTGTTTCCAGCAAGATTACAAAGGTAATTAAAGTAATTCTAAAGTAATTTTCTAGGGCATCTAGAGAACACATCATTAAGGAGTGACATAAGTAAATGTGCTCAATGTATACGATACATGGATGATATTTTTCTGGTCCTTAAAAACAGGTCGCAATCACGAACACCGCTTCAAAGTTTCAACAAAGCATATAAGAATATCGGCTTTACGTCAGAGCATGAGAAAGATGACTGCCTGCCTTTCCTAGATGTACTAATAAAGAAAGAAACTGATGGTAAATTAAATAGAATAATTTACCACAAAACAACCTGGTCTGCACAGTATTTGCATTAAAGAAGTTTTGTGTCATTTCAATATAAATTATCAACAGTTCGTGGCTGCTTTCCAAGAATTGACAGGTTGGTTAGTCAAGATTCAAAAGAAAACTAATATAATAAAGCAATTGACAATTTAATGTCTGATGGCTATCCTATACAATTAATTGAATCAATTATTAAAAGGGTAATTAAACAGAAACATACGTAGTACGGACCAGAAAGGAAAACCGTTTACCTGAACATCCCATTTAAGGGGGATCCAGTTTCCCGAATGGCACAAAAGAAGGTTGAACCGGCATTAACACGCACATTTAATGCATACATGTATTTAAATTACACAATATATTGTACAGAATCACATGTAATCTACCATATAAACTAATTTACTAGAGTAATTGAACATCAGAATTAGTTATATTTTGTATGGTGTTTGCTGCGTAGCTAATAAAAAAGAAGTTCAAATAGGACCAGAAGGATAAAACAAAGTCGGTATCAACGAAAGGTATAATCTCATGTACATAAGCGTTTCGTGCTTACGGGAGACTCATCAGTAGGAGTCTGTGCCACGCCCTATACCCACCATATATGTGATCTCAAAATATGCGATAGGTCAACGGCACAATCTCCTACACGAATGTGTATTCAAGCAGTAATGGAGTTGAGTTAATATAAGGTCTCGAAAATAAAACTACAAAACGACCTCCCAATATATAATATATGTCGAGCCTGTAAGAAATACTAGCGATATGGTTTCCGAGTCGGAAAATGGTACCAACCTAATTGATTTTAAGATATGCTAAATCTTAGCAAAATTGAAAATTACAACTACCTCAGAACACCTACTCCGAAAATCCACGGAACACAAGATTTACTTTTAATTAAACAGAAACACAACATAGATAAAAACCTAAGAAAAATTGTATTGTTTCATAAATTTTAATTTAAAAGATCAAAACAATGCAAATATTCGCATCTGTCTTGTAAAGCTTCTTGTTAAAATCAGGGCACGAGCAAATTGTTTTCTTTCGCAGTTCTGGGAAACATCTGTTTATTGCAATTGCCCTGAAATAGGACAGCTTGCTCACACACAGCCTTAGTTAATAATAAATATACACAGAATTCTTATTAACTTTTTAAACAATCACTACAGATTTTATTATATCGGTCAATTTATACTTAGCTATATTCGCGGTGGGTAATCATTAATTTTATTAGTACAATGTACATCACCAAAATCATTGCGCAAACAATTAGGCAAAAAATACGCAAAATCCACTGCGCACTGTCTTATTAAAGCCGGTTTTCCATTTCAAAGTGCAGTAGCAGTTGAAATGTAAATATTGTGTCATCAATTGTTGTATTTTTTTATTATGGAAGACCGATTTGCACAATGTGTTCTACGTTTAAGTAACATACCAAGAAAAACTTGAATATCGTTCTATTCATTATAAAATGCACATGGAATAATCTAATGCCAAATATTGAGCTTCCAAAACCGATATTCTCCATTCCCATGGCATACACTACGTAATGGTTGTATATTTTTATTTCACCTAGTTGTTTAGGGTCCCGTTGTTATAAAAAAATTCATATCGACAATTATCGGAGCCAAAACAGAACTTATACATAGACCAACATTATGATAATATTGATTACGTAACACAAATTAAGCCTTGATGCTTATAAGTATATTCTTATATATACATAGGTTTGCATATGGTTTCTACACAGATATTTGAATGAAAATTAGATTTATACAGGATATGAGTGTAAATAAATGTGTATTTGCCTGATATACCATTCATTATTGTAGGTTTTACATTCGGTCTTGTCCAAACGTTGGAGTAATACTATATTCCTTCAACAGTTTTATTAGTCTCACTCTATAACCTACAGCACACAGGATAAGATTAGTTAAACCGAAAATTGAGGATTATTTTTATAAAATGTAAGTGTGAATTTTTTTGATCCTTCTACGCGTCCATAAAATTAATTTAAAAATCATAACATCACGGATAGACGTGTATGTCATTCCAAACGGTTTACTTATATTTATTCTACAAATGTCAAATTAGATTAGATGACACAGATATTCGCCTATAGATTCTTGTGTGTATGGGTGGGCGTAGGTAGATTCGTACATACATGTGAGTATAAGAGAATAGTTATTAAAGCCAGATGTTGGAGCAGACAAGAAAATACTTTGTGTAAAATAAAATTCAATAAATCTTTCTTGAATAAGAAATTCACATTTGCCACAAGTTGTTTTCTGTGGAAAAAATCGGCAAATCGGATTTCTACAACTCTTCCGGACAAGCAGTGTAAGGACAGCTTCAGAATGACGGGACCAGTTTGAACCCATCAGTCAATTTAAAAAAAACAAACTGTGCATCTGAAAATGTAAATGAATCAAGATTTTACCGACCAACGAGTGCTATCGGTTGTCCGGCAACCGTCAATTGTGGTATCATCGAAAAATACGTATGCACGAAATATGTATACTACAGCACTTTTAACTTTCTTAAAGCACTTCATGGAACTAGAAATATAAAACAAAATGTAATATTCTTCCCCAAAAAAAGATAATTCAAAGAAATTGACAATGATTAATAGTGTTACGAACGCTAATTGTACTATCTTGACAGAATGATAGGATATATGTCATTTTTAACTCCGCTCTAAGAAAATTTATTTGCTGGAAGGAAAATACAAATCTAGAGCGGATTATGCGAGCTTCCTCAGTAAATTCGATAAAGCTTTGAAAATAAACAATATATTTTGGTTGAAATACCAAACATCATCTCCATCTCACTGCTATTGTGGCAGATATTTGACTGTAAATTAATTATCTATCCGTACGTCATGCTTATGCAAAACTTTACCCGATGTCCATTTAAATAGAATGACTTACAAGCGGTAACGCAGATAGACGCCACATTGATAGATTATAGCTGTCATTTTCATGTTTGTAGTACCACCAAAACCATACAATTCGAGATGATTAAAGAAAACCCGAAATAGTCCAAAATATTTGAAACTGAAAATATGCCTTACACATCAATGAAGGAACAAGAGATGCCGCCATTTTCTACTAAATTATGATAAAAACAGCATTTTTTTAAAAAATAAGTAGAATGCGGAAAAGAACTTACATGAAAATCGAGGAACGACGATGTTGGTCGTTTTTCTATATCAGTATCGGCAACCTGTAAAGGAAAAGAAATATTATTAGAAAGCATGGCATCAAAATGTATGCGATACAAATCTTGTCAGCATAGTAGCAGAATCCACATATATGACAGTGCAAAAGAGACAGGTATTTATATCAATATCGTACCTTGATTTAATTAATTTTTATCACTGCTCGCGCAACCAATGTTCATTTAATGATGATTTAACCAGGAAATAAATTCTGTCCATCTGTTCCAAAATAACGATGAATTTCCGGCAGTCTGTGCTATCTGTCTGCTCTCCCATAATGAATATCTAGCCGGGCTTTTAGCGATATTAATCTTCCAAGAACAACAACGCTTTAGCCAGGTAATAAGTGCCGTTCAGCTGCCATACAATAAAGATGATTCTCGGGGCAGTCAGTGCTGTCTATCTGTCACATTATAATGATGATTTAGCCCGACAGTAAGTACTATCTAGCTGCCACGTTATACTGGTGATGTAGCTAAGCAGTCAGTGCTATCGAGCTACGGTAGTTATCTAGTCAGCCAGAAATAGCCATCTAACGGCTGTTCTATAATGATGATTTTGACTGGCAGTTAGTGCCGCCTAGCTGCTTTTCTACAAACATAATTTAGCCAGGCAGTCAGTTCTGTCGATCGGCCCAAACATATTAACAATTTGAGTAGGCAGTCACTGCTCTCCATCTGTTCTAATGAAAAATCGATTTAGCAAAAGTAGTTAGTACTGTCTATCTGCCACATATCAATGATGAGATAGCCAGGCTCTAAGAGCTGCTTAACTGCAATACTATGATAAATATTTTGCCAGGTTGACAGTGCTGTCCTTCTGCCCCACGGTAGCGATTTTATAGTCGTGCACACAGTGCGGCCTATTTGCCATATAATGATGAATATTTAGCCGATATACTTTAAATTTTTGTCGGGTGCCAGCTTCATATTTTACAATGCCGCGTTTTGCGTACGCAGGTTGTAGCATTGCACTAACAAATTCACGAACATCCGATTGATCAACATTTCCAAGTATGCATCTGTTTTGCCTTCGATCAGGCTGGGTGCGTATTCGTCCCTTTCTTCCGAAGGCTTCAACATCGTTCATACTAACCATTGGAAATGCGGTGTTACAAAATGTTTTTAGAACTATAATGATGGCTTCGATAGACATATATCTTCCCTACAAAAATGGTGAATTAGCCAGGCAGGCCGTACTGTCGTTTGGTCCTCGCATATTGACGGTTTAGACAGGCAGGCATTGCTCTCCATATACTCTACTACAACACTGCTTTAGCGAAAGTAGTCAGTGCAGTCTAACTCTCTATAATAATGACGATTTAGCCAGAAATAAACTCTGCTAATCTGCAATACTAAATTGGTGATTTGGCCAAGTTGTCAGTGATGTATATCTAACATACGGTAGTGGTTATATATCCCTGCATACTGTACTACTTATTTTCCATATTGTCCTAGAGATTTAGTCGGTCAGTTACTAATGTCTAATGATGGTTTATCCAGAAGGCCAATGCTGGATATCTTCCCTACAATGATGATGACCTGCCTTACAATTTTGATGATTTTTCACTGGGCCTAGTGCTGTCTCTCTATCCTATTATAATAGTAATGTATTTAAGCAATAAATGCTTTCAATCTACCATAATATAATGATGATATAGCAAGGCATTCCATTTCGTCTATCTGCCCAGATGAAAGGTTAAATTAGCCAGACTGCCAGTTTTCACTATCTGCCTTACAATAATGATAATTCATCCACGGAATCCGTGAAGCCCATATTCTTTACCATAACGGCAATATAGCGAGGCAATCTTTGGTCTCTATCTGTCATAATATAATGATGACTAAATTGGACAGTCTGCATGCTTTAATATGATAATTATTTAGCCTGACAGCCCGCGCAACCAATGTTCGTTGAATTTTATATAAATGTTCATTTCAATACTATAAATTTTCATTTCAATACCACTTCTCCATGTAGTGTGTTGTCTGTTCAGTAATGACAGATTTGGGATGGTTAGTTGGAACTTTGGGTCTAAATGGATGCCATTGAGCTCCAGCTAAATGATAAATAGACTAACCAAGTTACATTAGTTAGTATATAACTGAAAATTGTGTACAATGTAAAGTGCGGCAGCGTGGCTCAGTGGTTAGAGCACCAGATTCCGAAGCAGACGTGCCCAGGTTCGAGCCCTGTCCGCGGCAAATTCTGGCCAGTATATGATGAGTACCCAATAAGGACGAAACCGGTCTACTGGATGAATTACTTTTTCTACACTATACAATTCTTAGTTTATACTGACATATGTAAGTAATTAATGGGCCAGGTGCTTATATCAAGATCGCAACCTTGATTATAATAAGTGATGCATATTTATTGTACTATAACAACGAAATAGTCACAAAGTCATAGCTGCATCTCTACCAAGTAGCCGGTGTTGCCTATCCTTCCGACTATTATGCTGATTTAGCCTACGAAGGTTTGGTTGTCTATTTACCTTGCAACTAGGATTATTTACCTTCAGAACTATAAGGATGATAGAAACCGGCACTCATTTTGTAGACCGGTTTCATCCGTATTGGTAACTCTTCACGTATTGGACAGAATTTGCTACAAATCTGACTCGAACCTGGGCACGTCTGCTTCGGAATTTGTTGCTCTAACCACTGAGCTACCCTTCCTTACGCTACACATATTTTTCATTTATATACTAACTAATGTTTCTTAGTTATTCTTTTCTTAAGGTGGAGACCTAAAGTTCCAATTAACCACCACAAATCTTTCATCATAGTATAGGCATAACGTTAGCTGATGAAGTGGTAATGAATTGAACATTTAGATAACGAAACGAAAATTGTTCGCTTTTACGGTGACAAAGCTCAAAAATGAACATGATTCTTGGTTAGCCTTTCCTTTAGGTGGAGCTTATATGGCATCTCTTTAGGTATAATATTCGAACAAATCACCTCAAATCTGGCATTAAAGAACAGACAGACCGCCAGTGCTCACTTTGTTCCTTTTTGTAATGATAATTCGGCCAGGAAGCCAGTTATGTCTTTATTCTTTAACATAATGGTGTTAAGCCAGACAGTCTGTGATGTTTATCTGCCAATCAATAAAGATGATTTAGACCAGCCATCAGTGATGTGTACCTGCCTTACATTAATTATCATTTCCCAAGGCAGTCAGTATTTACTATCTACTGTACAAAACTAAAAATGCATCCTTACAGCCTGTGCGGATTTTCCACCCAACAATAATAATGATTTATCCATGAATTTAGTGGTATCCGTTGAAGTATATTGATAATCTATCGGAGCACTCAGCTCTATCAGCCCCAAAGTAATGATGAGATAGCTGAGCAGTCTTTACTGTCTACCTGCTTTTCTCTAATGACGCTTAAGCTAAGCTGTGAGTGCTGTTTATCTTTCCTAATAGAATTATAATTTTTCGATGTAATTATTTCAGCGTAACTGGTCCAACATAAAGAAGAGTCATCAAAGCATACTCCGTTGTTTATCTGCGCTACTATAATGATGATTTGACCGGAAAGTCATTACTCCCTATTTGCCACTATACAGCGATGATTTAGCCAGTCCTTGGGTTCTGCATTTCTGCACATCCGAAAATATTATTTAGTCAGACAGACAGCTCCTTCTATCTGCCGTACTGTAATGACGATTAAACGAGGAAAACCATGCCATCTATTATCTTATTATAGTAATTATTTAACCAGACATTTTTTGTTGTATATCTGCCTTAATACGATGGTGGCTTAGCCAGGCTCTAAGTTCAGTCTGTCCGCATATTAATAATGATTATTAAGCAAAATAAACGGCGTTGTCTATCCGCTCTGTAATAGTGATTGGTTAGCCTGGCAGTCGATGCCGTCTATCGGGCCTGTAAAACTAATAAATTAGCCAGGCCTCGAGCGCTTACTATCATCCTCAATACAGTGATGATTTCGCCTAGGTTTTTGTGTTGCGTATCGCCTCAGACATAAAGACCATTGGGCCAAGCAGCCAGTGGTTTTTATCTCTTCTACTATAATGGTGATGTCACCATGTAATCAGTGTTGCCTATTTGCATTACTGTGGATATGATTTGACAAGGCACTCAATGCTGTCTATCTGCTCTAACATAATGATAGTTTTCCGAGGTAGTCAGTGCTGTCTATCTACCCCAACATTATGACGATTTAGCCAAGCTGTCAGTTTTGACTATCTGTATTACTGCAAGGAAAACTTTACTCTAATCTGGAATACAGTTGATATATTTACAAAAATAATAACAGGACATAAACGTAAATCGGTGAAATTATACAAGGAAACTTTTTACATGTGCCGAATGAGAATTTGATCAGGCGACGGATTTCAATGCCGTAAAGCATTTGCGACTGAGTCATAAATGAGCAATGCGGCTCGGTTTGTTAAAATGTGTCTTAAAAAACATTACTTCCAGGCTTATTACAAAGTCAAAACATTCCCATCATAGACAGAGTTCACTATCAGGTGAAGTTCGTTTGTTGATAATTAAATACCTGTACACCAAAATTTTCGTCGTTATCGTCATAATTATTTTAAAACAGACAGCGAAAAAACACATCAGTAATTAAAAATCGATTCTTCACTGTAATTCATCTATTAAATTTTTAAAGATATGTACGAATTGTAGGAAACGATGCCTTCCATTTCTAGTGCGGTCCAAATGAGGAACAACGTTTGAGATTTACGATACATTGCTTATTCATTGCTGCATAAATGATAGTTTATGATCACGTTGAACAATACATCTTTATGAAGTTTCTCAGTTCTTGAAAGGTAATTTACGGCAACCTATAGTTTCCTGTCAATTTAAACTGATTGCTCAATGTCAAAAAGTGACAACGTCAAAACAGCACAACTTCGGATATATAGAAAAATAATAGGCCACGATACATTCAATTTGCTATAAAATACGAAATACTAATTTTTTATTGAAATGGATAACTCAGAAAGGCAGAAAAATATTTGGTTTCACTTCACGTAAGGGTGAAGATACTTCCGTGAGATTAATCGGCAAAGCAAATATTTTAATTACGTCTACTTAAAATTTTGGGACAAAGGAGCAATTAAAATTTGAATTAGCAAAGTTTAGGTGGTGTAATTAATTAAGACGTTTTAATTTATCTATTTATCATAAATGCGTTTTTAAAAGAGTAAACATAAAATTGGCAATTCTCACTAGCGTAGAGTCGGAATTTCTTTGTTTCATTCTTCTTTCCTCTGAATCGCCATCAAGTGTCTTTTTTTCAGACGATTTTTCCTCATGCTCCACCAAATTTTGGCTCTCAGTTCTGCTCATGCACACCTGCTTATCCTCGGATGAAGATGCGACATCGTTTCTACACGTTTCGGGCATGTCAGCATTGTCAGATTTGGAGCCTGTACGCAAGTGTTGTTGATGTGCTGCTGGCTTCTCAAAAGATGACTTCCATCTTGTGTATGCATCGTAAAAACTGCAACTAACTGGCTGTTGATGGTATATAGAAACAGATGTTTAAGAATTAATACGTAGATTAAAGAAAATAATTTCGCCAAATAACTTACTGGAACCAATTTTGCGTTAGACATTACGAGCCAATGTGTAAGAATGTTGAATTACACCGAGGACGGAGCAACAGAGATAGACTTTGAAGAATATGAAATAAAATATTTGCATATGCTTCGCGCAATTATGTATCGAAACAATAATGCCTCCTGGCCACAAGATTGACTTTGGTTAGCCCTTGGTACCGGAGGCGTTATCTTGACTCATGACAGTAGTAACGTGATACAGTTTTCTATTATATTAACCTAACTATAATGCTTAAGACGATTTTGTCCATGTTATCCGAAACTTCCTGTGTTAACGATTGTGTGAAAAAATGACGCAGAAGATCTCACATTTATTCATTGACTGGTCGAATGAACAGATGAAGTATTTAGTGAACATTTTTAAAGTTTCCAGCTCATATGTGATAATGCACGGACGCGAACGGATACACACACACACACACATATATATATATATATATATATATATATATATATATATATATATATATATATATATATATATATGTGTGTGTGTGTGTGTGTGTGGATCTTTATTTTGTCTTATCCGAATCCTGAACCATTAACATTAAAACCTTTGACTTGGAATGATTAAAAGAAATACAGATGCATATAAAAATATAATGACTGAAACAGATTTAATTGCGTATGGTCATAAGAATAACCGCAAAAAACTGTTCAACTCATCAATGACTAAATTCAGAGACTATTCAGCGGTTACGTTTGTGGGTGATGACAAATTGTGAAAAATATTCGAAGAATTGAGTGTAAAATTGATAAAGCAAATGAGATTATTCTCGGCCAATAATCTGAGTTTGATTTAATGCGTCAGAGAAAATTTATAGGCGTACATTCGCAAAAAGAAAGGAATAATCAAGAACGCATATAAAAAAGGATTTCGTAGACAAAAATGTTTACCATGTAGCATACTTTTGAAATTTCGATCACAAAATAATAATATTAAATAGGACTTTTATTGGTTAGCTGTTCAGAAATAATCAAACAAGCCTGTATGCCGAAGGCAAACGAGAGATAGGTTCGACCATATTCAAATGGATGAAAAAACCTAAAGTGTTTGGTACGATGCTAGTGAAACGCTTGGATATTTACAAACAAAAACGTTTTTTTGCAAAACCGTTAAAAAGTTTAAATTTAAATACACTTTTTTAAACCAAGGCTTACTTGCAAATTATTCGTTACAGAATGCGCCACAATACTTAGAAGATCGTGAACCAACACCGACCCAGCACTATCAGCAACGATGCAAACTGGTCCATGGAAACCCGCTCCATCAGCGGAGCGAAGGAACAGCGAATAGTGTTGATTCAATCTCTCATTGAGTACTTGCAAATGCTTTGAGGGTATACGATTTAAAAATGAAAAGAATAGAAATATGTTGAAGCACCACCAAATATCTGGTATCTACGTAAAAACATGACAAATAATAATCTTCCTAGTGAAGTAATTCGTGCCTTTCCTAAAACACAGGTAAGCGGTCATGTATTGCATTGCAGAATCGTTTTTATATCATCGATAAGCTTTGGTGTCAATTGTTGTTGCTTACTTAATTACATCTTAATTTCCACATTGGCAAAATTACTCAGCAATTCATTCAAAATAATTTTCGAACTAATATCAAATTTTAAGTCAACAAATTTTTATGCTTCATAAAGTTTTGTTGCAATTGATAAATAAATTCCGATAAGAGCGTTCGGGTTTCGCCATGGAAATAAATATAATATGATATATTGTAGCCTAAATATTAATGTAATGCTCCATTCAACATCAGCAATGGAAAATAGAATTATTGAATTGATAGGCGTAAATAGGCGAATAAACTTAATCTCGACACATTCAATTCATGTAAATAATAAAACCATTCATCTATGATTCAACGTTTACGTTAGCCGTCGGTTACAAAGATCAAGTTACTTCAATAATTTGCTCACCTAACATGTAATGTGGATCATCCGTTGAAATAATGAAGATTAAAATCTACTTCACGAAATCTTATCTAGTTACTGGAGTAGGATAATAATAATAATAATAATAATAATAATAATAATAATAATAATAATAATAATAATTATTATTATTATTATTATTATTATTATAATAATAATAATAATAATAATAATAATAATAATAATAATAATAATAATAATAATAATAATAATAATAATAATAATAATAATAATAGTAATAATAATAATAATAATAATAATAATAATAATAATAATAATAATAATAGTAATAATAATAATAATAATATGACTGTTTACATTTTTTTAAAGTCACGCCTAAGTGCTTTCGTTTCGTATTGCTGAATGTTCAATTGAAAAATAAACAAGTTTGTATGATAATAAAATCACAATTTACTAAAATTTAAACATAAACCATGTAAAAAAAAAAAAAAAAAAAAAAAAAAAAAAAAAAAAAAAAAAAAAAAAAAAAAAAAAAAAAAAAAAAAAAAAAAAAAAAAAAAAAAAAAAAAAAAAAAAACACGCAGGAGATTGTATTGTCCTATTATTCCACATTCTTCTTCCAAATATATAGTGGTTAAAGGGCGTAATATCGGCTCCTACTGATGAGTCGCCAGTAAGCACGAAACGAATGTGCATGAGATAATACTTTCCGTTCATGCTGCCTTTGGTTTATCCTTCTGGTCACAATTGAACTAATTTGTTACTAGGTTAACAAGTTGCTGTGTCTGAATTCCACCAATTGCGCGAAGAGGACATTTGTAGATCAAATTCCAATTTTACGTCCTTAATGGTGGTAGTTCCCAAACCTGAACCGGGTCAATGGACGGTTTGTGGAAATTATCGTCTATTAAACTCAGTGACGAAGGTAGATTCTTATTCTCTCCCTAACCAGAGTACTCTACTCCGAGATATAATGAGATATGAGGTTTATTCAACTTTAGATCTCCAGAAAGCGTACTATCAGATACTGATGGAGGAAAGTTCGATATCACTCACCGCAGTCAGATTTCCAGGAGGGGGATTGCATGAAATTCTTCGAATGCCTTTTGGTTTGAAAAATGCCAGTCAGACATTCCAGCGTTTGACTGAAAAAATCCTTCAGAATTGTCCATTTGAGAGGGTGTACATAGACGACATTATAACTTTAAGTCGCTCACGTGATGAACATCGTAAGCATTTGGAAACGGTTTTGACCAGGCTGGAACAATATGGATTAGTGGTCAAACCTAATAAGAGTAATATTGGTTGCTCTTCAGTTAAATACCTTGGTCATATACTTTCCAAAGACGGAATTAAGCCTTTGGAAGATAAGGTCCAATCCAGAAAGGACGTAACTGAACCCCGAACCGTACACCAGTTGCGAAGGTTCTTGGGCATGATCAGCTATTATCGTCGATTCATTCCAGGTCTACCCGGAATTCTTGGATTGTTAACACGCCATCTCACTCGTGAAAAGAGCACGATCAAGAAGTCTTGGCCTATAAACTTGAGTCCAGAAGACCGAGAAAATTCCAGAAGGCCAAGGAAATGCTAAGTGACATAACCACACTAGCACATGTAGATTGGGAGAAACCATTCGAGCTAATCACAGATGCCTCAGATGTTGCAATAGGGGCAGTGCTACAGCAAAGAGATCAGGACATAGTAAGACCGATTGGGTTTTATAGCCGTAAGCTTAATGATCGTATGCCGCAGCACTACGTTTTGAGCATGTTTAGACGGTCATAAATTTAAGTTATTGACCGATCATAAGCCGTTGATCAGCATACTCGGTAAAACAGCGAGGCTTAATAACTCTCGTAGAGTAAATTCCCAAATAACCCGGTTAGCAGAGTTCGACTACACTGTGTCTCATATTGCTGGTAAAGAGAATATGGTAACCGATGAAATTTGCGGACCGAATGAAGCCGATGTCGAGCTGATATTTCAAGGTTCATTGAAGAATCTAGATGATTCTATGAATGATTTAGTCAGTCAAATCGGGGAAGCGCAAGGATTGTATCCCTTTACGTTAGTCTTGTCCAAAAGACCAGGATATGTTCGCAAGCTCCTGAGTGGCAAGTGGTTGTCATGCGAAACGTCCAGAAGTCAACCACGACAATATATGCCATTGGAGTTACGTGCTAAAATTATCCAACTATTACATGACATAAGACATCCATCCATAAAGGCCACCATTCGATTAGTCAACGACAGTTACGTATGGCTGCGCATGTCTAAAGACATACGGGTATGGGTAAGAGCATGTGACAAGTGTCAAACGTGTAAGGTGTGGAGACATACCAGAACCGAGATAAAGAATATTGGGATAAAAATTGGACGGTTCAGACACATACACATAGACATTGTTGATATGTCTGAAGTAAATGGAAACAAATACTAGCTGACCATGGTAGATAGAATTAGTCGTCAATTTGAAGTTCTTACTTTACTTACTACTTTACTGTGGCTGACTCCTTTTGGAGAATAAGCCGGCTCCTGACATTTCATGGAGTTTCTTGGGAATTTGGTACAAGTGGTGTCCCCTCATCACTCGGCTTTTTGATCGAGGACGCACCTCTAGCCTTTGCACATCCAAGCGCAGTCTGCAAGGCAGCAGTAAGTTGCATGGTTGCCGATGGCTGTTTAGAGCTCATTCGCCATTCGGAAGTACGGGGTACTGTCCAGGAGTCCATGTAATCCTGTGGCTGTTGAACCCTTTTGTGGCGGGGAACACACGCCGAGTCATGGTGCCGTCGTCGGGCTCATGTGGTATATTATAGGAGATCCGATTGCCGACCGGAAATCCACCACGCCCTGGTGACACCACCGTCATAGCCCCATTAGCCCATGTACGATCGGCCATCGAGACATGATTGACACCGTCGTACCACGTTGAGGAGGGGATGGACTTTACGACGGGTCAATTTGAAGTGGCGATTTTAAAAGACATGACAGCGCAAGAAGTCTTGTTCGCGTTTCTACATAATTGGATATCGCGTTATGGTGTTCCGGAAAAGGTCACTAGTGATCGCGGTAGTCAATTTATGTCCGAGCTTTTCGAAAGACCTCTCAATATCATGGGAACTGCTGTATTGCATTCTAGCGCATACAACCCACGAGCAAATGGGATGGTAGAAAGGCTGCATAGTGAACTGAAAGCTGCGTTAGGGTGTACTAGTGGAACAAGCTGGATACACGATCTTCCTATAGTACTACTCGCCAGGCGCAACAGATATAGGGCACAATTAGGTACTTCAATAGCAGAATTGGTTTATGGAGAACCATTAAGGTTGCCTGGAGATCTTCTAATAGAAACTCCAAGTAGTCTTGATTGGGCTTCTAGTTACATAGATTGGATTGCTGGAGCACTTAGAGATAAGATGTGTCGTTTAGTTCTGACCAAGACTAGAAAAGCAAAAACCAAATGCTATGTGTCCTCTGATCTAAGATCGGCTTCGCATTTGTATGTAACTAATTAAAATAGGAAGAATTGCCTGACACCATTTTACAAAGGACCATATAAGGTCAAGAGGATGACTGACAAGAATGTCATCATAGAGATAAATGGCATTGAGGATTGTGTTACGTTGGATCGTTGCATTCCCCAGTTTATCTGGTTAGACGATAGGACTGAATTAACAGATGCGTTGAATGACCATCGTTCTATGAGCGAATCTGCCGTGTGCAATCCCACCATACAGGCACATAACGAAATGCAGAACTCAGAAGACGCGTTGTCTAATATAGCAAAATCTTATTCTACCAGTTCACAACATGAAAACTGTTTGGCAATACCAGATGATACGGAAGAGCCAGTGTCAACGGTACATGGCGCGATGCCGACTTCAGGGGCGCCATTATGCACAACTCGTTCTGGAAGAGTGCAACGTCAGCCAAAGAATCATGATTACGTCTATTACTAGCCGTCTTTCTTTGAGAAGGTGGTGTATGTGGAGGAAGATAATTCCTCCGCCAAAATTAAAGTGACATTTACTGATAAATTTAAACCACCTTGGCTGATTGATTCGAATTTTGCAAGTATGTATTAGGTTTTGCGAACCTAGTAACAAATTAGTTCAGTTGTGACCAGACGGATAAACCAAAGGCAGCATGCACGGAAAGTACAATCTCATTCACATTCGTTTCGTGCTTACTGGCGACTCATCAGTAGGAGCCGGTATTACGCCCTTTAACCACTATATATTTGGTAGAAGAATGTGGAATAATAGGACGCAAAACCTAATACATACTTGCATATTCCACATTCTTCTACCAAATATATATTGGTTAAAGGGCGCTATACCGGCTCCTACTGATGAGTCGCCAGTAAGCACGAAACGAATGTGCATGAGATTATACTTTCCGTTCATGCTGCCTTTGGTTTATCCTTCTTGTCACAACTGAACTAATTTGTTACTAGGTTCGCAACACCTAATACATACTTGCATATATATTAGTTCATCGCAACAAACAGTATTTAAATGTAATTGCATGTTTACACAAAACGAGGCTTAACCAGCGCCACTGCATAAGTGTTGTATATACCTGCTTTATAATTATTTCATGCTGCAATACATTATTTATATCTAAATTCTAGTTAGAAATGCAAAAGTGGCTGAACAAATTATACATGACCGAAAGTGCAGTTGGATACCATTGCCAAGTCGAGAAGGTAATCTGTAGATTTCACTTAAATGCAGACGTCGCTGGTACTGTGAAAGTAGACTATTTTATTTGTGGCGCATCGCAAATAACCAAGTGCAATTAGAAAAATGTTAAGACCATTAACATAGTAAGCAATAAATTCTGAGAGCCCGCTACATGGTATTTTGAGCAAACTAGTCTCAGCTTCGAAATCTGGCAACAGTATGCTTCATCCACACAAACTTGCAACATTCAAGATTGCTGTTAATCACTTGGTTATGAATGGCGTTGACAGAGAATATACGAAACAATACAAACATAGTTTTCATAATAAGAATGTATCCATGGAATTTCTAGGGAACACTGACGCGCACATTTCAATTATACAAGGTGGACCCAATCATAAAAGCAGAAATAAATCTTATCACTTGAGCCGAATTTCCGTATATGGTCAAACTAAAAGAACGAGACTTCAGAGATAAGTATAAATGGCACAATGCGGAGAACATATGACGATGTAAGATAATAAATTTCAAAAGTTGGCTTAACTACGCGTTGCCTACGTGAATTTAAAGGCTTGATAAGAGCGATTTGAATTTGAACACAGGGAGCACATATAGGGACCCGAATAATTGAGACACAAAAGCGAAAATGGATTAAGATAGATATAAAAAGGCTACTGTGATGTTCTTATGACGATCAATGATTAAATAAATCAACTGAGCAATGTTCTTAATGATGAACAGAATGTCAAACCGTGACAATAAAATAAACACAGACCCAAAATTAACTAGGATTCAATATGGCGAGCGACCAAAAAGAACTGACTATGCGAATTCCAAAAAAAATAACGGCATACGTCGTCTCAAACAAACAGAATCAATCGATATAAGTGCGGTCAGAATGTAAGGTATGCCGCAGTAAAATACAGTAATTGGTACAGGCCAATTGCCACAATTAAGGCCAATAAATGATTAACCGTCCAAAGATAAAACTGTTAGTAGAACTAGAGCTTATCTCACAACCAGTGAAAGTTAAAATGTCAATATATTGCGCACGCGATAATTTTGACTTCTCAAATAAAGTAAAATCACACAGTGTTAGGAATTATAAATAAATTTATTTAATATCATAAATTTGTTTCGAAACATCCTTGTTGACAAAAAATCACTTTTTCCGTTATGTTCATCGACATAAAATACTCAACATTCCCCATAAATAAAGTTCAACTGAAAATTATTAATAAATGCACAAAAGCTGCTCAACTTTAAAAGGCATCGATGATAATCGATGGAATTTCGATGGGCAATCGGTTAGGATATCCACTACTCGCTGATGTCAATATTTTCCGTCGTGAACGTCAAAACTGCAACAAGTTATGGAACAATATTACCATACTTATCGTAGATATGCTATCAATCCTTTCAAAACCGAAAATCAGTCAAGCGCACTGAATTTCTTTGGCGTCTTAATATTGAGATAGGAATATTGTATAATAAAAATAAACATATACTAAAAGCAGACTTGGATTGAACGACACACCCATTATCCCAGCGCTGCTCCTATTTCCAGAAAGCTAAATTTGATACGAAATTTTGCCTACCGGATGAAGATAATCTGTTCAAAAGTATGTCAATATCAAGACCTGGCGGTGCTGAAAACAACTTAAGAGTAAATCGGTTACCGCGAAAAAGTTGGTGAAGTTGATATTGAGCATGAACGACGACAAAAAGGCAATGAAGCCGAACCCAAAAAAATTAGCAATGTCAGTATGGCTTTTGAAGAGCTCGCATCATCCGAAATATTTACTCGAAAAATTTAAACGGCAGACATCCTATATGCCTAATACAAAGCTGATGTTTGTGTTTACAACAAAAAATGCGAAGGATAAGCTCCGTGCAATCAACCAGTCAAACAATGTTCATTTCCACAAATGTCAAAGCGGCTCCGTGCGCTATGTAGGCCGAAATAGCCCAATTCTAAATACGTGAATTAAATAATGCTTTAGATTAAACACAGGTGGCATGGGGAAGAATTTTTCAGGAATAGCTGAATAAATAGTTTATAACAATCATACACCAAACCAAGCGGATTTTCAGGTTCTCTCCAGAGGACGGAGGAAAAAATTACGCACAGCGGAGATAACTGTAAACAACACTCTTTACCCTCAGCAAAATAACCAAAAGAAGTTTGTACATTTTTTACGCGAGCGGTGATAATAATTACTACAATCAAGGTTGCGATCTTGATATAAACTCCTGACCCATTAAGTACATACATTTGTCAGTATAAAATAAGAATGAGTTCTCAATAAGGACGAAACCAGTCTACTGGATGAATTGACTTTTCTACACTATACAATTCTTAGTTTATGCTGACAATTGTAATTATGGAATGGGTCAGGTGTTTATATCAAGATCGCAACCTTGATTATAGTAAAAGTTGTGATTTGTTTGTGTGTGCGCGGTTATGCATGCCTCAGTTTGTACGTTTTCCTTTTTCTGTTCGTCGTTGTATCATATTTTAGCAAATGTTTTGATGACCTACAAATCGTCTTCTCTATGGATCTCATAGATATTAATTATTTTAAAAATAGCATAACACTACATATGCTTAATCTGAGTCGGCAATTAATACCACTAGGGTTGACGATAAACTGTAAAAAAAGCCAAGCGTTAAAAATCGGCCATATGACAGAATTGAACTATTTTCATTTTCAAAGTGCTGTTATTATGTTTGTATTTGAGATTAAACTTCGGCAAGAAGTCAAGGATCTAGGCACAATCATTCAGTTTACAGCTTCTTACGAGAGACATATTGAAGGAATAGTTTACAGCGCTAAGAAAAGGCGGCGGCAACTAAAAAGATAAATACTATCAAATGATGTAAAAATACAAATTTATATTATTTGGATTAGACCTACCTTGGAGTACACAGCCGTTACGTGGAATCTATCTCCTTCGTAATATATGCTGGCAGACTACAGTTTTTATCACTGTAAACTTTACTATTAAGGAGATAGTGGAACTGCATAAAATTATTCCACTTGAATCATAGGACAGGCGCCTATATGATCCCAATAAGGACGATTCATAAAGCTGTCACTAGGTCTGGAAAATCGGCGATCACTCCTCGTTCGGCGAAGAAGTATATCGAAAATCGTTTTTACCTTCAAACAATTTATAAAGTTCAAAACCAACTACCATAATGGCTTAGAGGAATGCCTCGTTTGAAGATGACTTTGCATGGAAAAACATGCAATCTTAATGAGCTTTCGAAATTTTATAATGGCAACATGTTTTCGAGGTTAATGTAATGAGCAGGAAAACTGTAGTTAGTAACGTTTCATATGGAGAATCGTTTATAATAACTCCTTTTTCTATTAGAATGCACTATAAATTATATCGGTGTACAGACTACCTTTATTAGACGCTGTTTTCAGACATTTATGCATAATCCTGCTCTCGCTTCGTACCTCGATCATTACAATTATCGGACCAGACCGTCTTCGTTGCATAAACGTGTTATCATTATTATTTACTATTAATGAATGTATACATTGTTTGATCGACTCATTACTTCATATCATACTATTCACGATTATATGAATTTAAAATTCTAAGGTTACTAAATTTTATAAGAATAAATATTTAGTTCATGTTCTTTTTGGCGAAAACGTCTTTCCAGATGTAAATATTTTGATCTGTACATTAAATTCACTTGGTTATATGTGGTTTAAAAAAAATAAATAATTTTAATTCCAATAATGCATGTGCGTAGCCGAAAATTATCACCCTTGATCTCCAAAAAATGACTATATGAAGTATTAAATATTACAGTCGAGTCTAATTAAGAAAATAATTGCCATTTGTAACTGTGTTACAAATTCCTGAGTTGTAATAAATTTATACTTCAAAACGTGTTCTATTTTCAATTGAAATTATAAATTAATCATCTTTTGCTGCTACTTTTAATTAAGGCCGCGATCACGATATAGACACCTGACCAATTATGTAAATACATTTTTCAGTATAAGCTAAGCATCGTATAGTTTAAAATAACTTTAGGGTAGCTATATTTAGACGAACATTCGTTGCGCGGGCGGTGATAATATTCACTTTAATCAAGATTTCGAAATTGATATAAAAACCTGACCCATTAAGTACTTACAATTGTCAGTAAAAAATTAATAATTGCGTAGTGTAGAAAAGGCAATTCATCCAGCAGACCGGTTTCGTCTTTATTGGGAACTCATCACGTGCAGTCCAGAATTTGCCGCGGTCCATTACCACCAGATTCCGAAGCAGACGTGCACAGGTTCGAGCCCTTTCCGTAGCAAATTCTGGCCAGTACATGATGAATTCCCAATAAGGACGAAACCGGTCTACTGAATGAATTGCCTTTTCTACGCTATACAATTCTTAGTTTATACTGGCAAATGTATGTAATTAATGAGTCAGGTGCTCATATCAAGATCGCAATCTTGATTACAATAATTCAAGTGGTGTTGAGTTCACTCAGTAGACCGTTTTTAGCTATATTGGGATCTCTTCAATTACTGACAATAATTCTTCTGCAGCCAGGGCTCCAGCCTAGGCACATTAATTATATAAATTTACATATAGTGTGATGCCAGTGCCATCATGAGAGTTTTGATGTTAGTTTCTTGAAACTTATTTCTAAAGAGTTATTAAATAGGCTCCATTTGTTATTAAAACTAAATAAAAGCATGAGTTGGTTTATAACTGAAATTGTTTGTAGCGTGCAGCAGATTGGCGCAGTGGATATAAACACGGGAGGCAGAATCAGACGTGCTCACGTTTAGGCCCTGTTGCTGCAAAATTCAGGTGTTTAAACTATTTCCAATAAGAGACGAAACCGTTCTACTGGATGTATTGCCTCTTATAGTTTGTCCAATATTTATTTATTCTGCAAATATATATATATATATATATATATATATATATATATATATATATATATATATATGCATTTTTGTTTATATCAAGCTCCCAACCTTGATTTAAATCATAAAGTTGGATTGTTTATTCTTTTATCTTTTTTAAATCAATAATTGATTCATTAAGTACTAAGGGTAACTATAGGGTAGCTATAATTAGACGAACATTCATTGCGCGGGCGGTGATAAGATTTACTATAATCAAGATTACAATCTTGATATAAGCACCTGACCCATTAATTACTTAAATTTGTCAGTATAAACTAAGAATTGTATAGTGTAGAAAAGGCATTTCATCGAGTAGACTGGTTTCTTCCCTATTGGGAACTCATTACGTACTGTCAAGAATTTCCCGCGGACAGGGCACGAACCTGAGTACGTCTGCTCAGTGCTCTAACTAATGAGCCACCATGCCGTACATCTGTTCGGATGGGCAATCATTTATCTCATGATAGGACACCGATATTTATTTATGTTAATAGGGGAATCTTACGTTGAAATTGCATTTTGCAATATTAAGAAAATTTCTGACAAAAACGGAAATCAAAAATTTTCTCTAATCAACTGCCAGAATTATTTTTGAAAAGAGGCATCTTAACACCTCTTCTTATATTTAATAAAAGTAAATGGATCCCAGCCCAAAATCGCACGATCCTGTATTGCATGTGATAGCAAGATATATTTCAACGTCGCATTTAAATCATGAACCTTGAATATTGATTATCGTTGAAGAGACACAAAAAATTACGCAATTACCTCGGATTGCCGAATATTACCGGAAAGTTGCATTCTTGTTTGGGCGATCAAACGTATATAGAAGGGGTTTACAATGCTACAATTATGTCTGCACTTAAAATGTTTACGAAGAAAAAAATAGTGAACTATGCTAACGTCAATTTTATTCCATGTTCTATACTTACTGCGACAATTTTTCCAAAATACTTGCAGCAACCGGAGGACATGGTACCATCTGTACAGCCAACCGATCCTTCAGTAGAGGATAATGAGAAGCAATCACATTGTCAAGAGTCGCGCGCATAGTCGAAACATCGGACAGTTTGGCCGATGTGTCTACAACAGCGTCTTGTAAACTGCCTACAGGCAAATGCGCACGTACGCGCGTGTGCGAAAATCAAGAAATAATACATTTAAATAGAAAAGGCACACGACAGTAAGCAGAAACCGTTTACAATAAAAAATATTCTACAGCTAACAGGCTCAGCATAGAACTGATTTGTAATTAGCATGTGGCCGTATAAATGTTTGGTCCGGTCAATTGCGCGTCTTAACAAATTGTAGCGAAACCACGCGAATAGACATTGGCAGTACTAAATATATTCTAAAATAATGCGAGTCAGTACCACCAAACAATACGAGCAAAGGTCATTCTAACATTTAGGAACTTCAGTAAACACGAGTAAGAAATGATTTTAAGTAGAACAGTAGTTTTTTTATGCTTTGTATCTGATTGGATACAATATAAATTATATTGTTCACAAACTCGCAAAGTTGATATAAGAAGAAAATGAATGGTCAAATTATCAAGTCATTAACGAAATAGAATTCTGACTATCTTGCACATCGTTAATCTACAGAGGTCTGTTCTGGATCTTAAATAGTTTAGTCGACATTAATGGTTGATGAGTAAATATAACTCCATGCTCTCCTGGATTCAAATGTGTGGTAGACTAAAAGCAATGCCTATTTGTTAAAATTACTGTAGGAAATATGAGTGTAACCTTGGTAGCATAACATAAGATATGGAACAGCAATTCTAATTGACATCTATCAAAGCAAGCACAAAAAATTTTTGTATGGTTATATATATATATGCCACCCATATAATTCAATTAAAAAAGGATGTATATAAATGAAATATTGTAAAATGATGTGCAGTAGTCTCGAAATAAATGGCTATTATCTACTTTATTATATATATATATATATATATATATATATATATATATATATATATATATATATATATATACATAGTACCCTTTCTATGTGCTAAAATAAAAGAAATTTTTCACACACAAGAACGTTCTTTCGCATTTTCTTTTTAAGTAACTACAAATGAACTTGATAATTTATATAAGGTTAATGTTATTCTGAAAACATACATTAATGTCTTATTTTATAATAAAAAGCGTTTTAGTCGGAATTAAGTAGGTTATTAATGTGAACAATAGCATGGAAAGAATTACGGGTAAGGGAATGTTTTATGGCTAATCAAATGTCTAGAATAAATTCAATAAGTGTACAAATAACAGAAGTGAATTTGACCATCATCAGCTGCGCGAGATGTCACTTGAATTGAATTCGTTGCTTTCGCTAAATTAACCAATGTAAATGTTCTGGCAACACATACTTCCTCAATAGGAAGTGAGTTTACAAGTTTCCTTCCAATCCTTATATTACTCCATGGTTATTTCACAACAGATTCTTTAATTTAGTTTGGTCACGATTTCGTACGGAAATGCTCTTAAAGCCGTTTCAATCCATTTCATGACTGATCCTCGGTGTGTGCATTGCCAAATCCGACATGTACGTATAACCATGTTTCATGATGTTGACATTTCTTCACTTCTTGTTCTGATTAGATGGCTGGTCTCCTTCACGTAATAAGTACAATATGTTAAATGGTGCAGTTTACTCCCTTCGCTTCCGTTATTTACAGAATAGATTGTGCATATTTTCTAACACGGGTTGAATATTAAATTTGAACGTCATTATTATAATACGTTTACTAAATTTTCACACAGAAGATACCCTCGTATTGCGGTCATCAACCTTTTTTACGTGCTTTCCATTCCTGGACTTCAAATCTAGTTAATCTACCATATATACATATATATATATATATATATATATATATATATATATATATATATTGCAAGTCAAAATCTAACAGAAATTTTATACGTGGAGAGAGAGAGAGAGTGACAAAAGGGTACAATCAATTAATCGCGCTGACGTACATCCATTCTCTCCAGTTTTCGTCACTCGGCCCAATTCCATTTATCTAAGTTTCAAATCGACTGCTTTATAACGTTGGAGAACCAGCAATATAAAACTGCATATTTGCCACCGAAATAGAAGTTTTATGTCAAAATTTGGCATACCAGAATCAGTATACTTCCTACGAACATCTATTTAAAGCCAAAGCCATGTTCACTCAGCTTTAGAGCGAGAAACTTTTGCCCACCTATTTTTAATCATTTTAGCCCCAAATTGAATTCGAATATTTTAACGTTGGAGAACCAGCAATATAAAACTGCATATTTGCCACCGAAATAGAAGTTTTATGTCAAAATTTGGCATACCAGAATCAGTATACTTCCTACGAACATCTATTTAAAGCCAAAGCCATGTTCACTCAGCTTTAGAGCGAGAAACTTTTGCCCACCTATTTTTAATCATTTTAGCCCCAAATTGAATTCGAATATTTCAATTGACAAGTAGAAAAAATTATTTAACTTATTATTCGCATGATTCCAAGATTCGAATATATTATTGAAGGCAAGTAAAATTCATACGAGGCCACGACGGGTGAAAGTCGAATATCTTTTCTTTCTTCATAAAAAGCATTGAAACTGTACTCTCAGTAGTTCGTTTAGCGTTGTGGTATAATGAGGATCAATAAAAGAGGAAACACGCTTGTATGTGCGACTAACGGTAGATTTTTCTGTTGTACGAATAGTTAGTTAAAAAGGTATTCGATTTAATTCAAACTAGCAAATCTGATTTAATTATGTGCTATTAGCGCCCGCGCATTAAATATTTCTTCAAATGTATAACGTATATACATGTGGGAAAACCTGAAACCATGTTATATTCCTGATCAAATAGAAACTATGCAACCGGCATTTCCAGGCGTGTAAAATATATACGAGACTTGTGTGAGGAAGAGCTGCACACTTGATTTTGCATTGCGACTCTTATCCTCATCAGTCAGATTTTTATCGAGCTTTGATGTTAACTGTGGAATTTCGAAGCATTACAGTAGGTGTTCTTGACGGTTATTTTGCTATTTAACAATAACTTATTGCGCGGGTGGTGGTAACAATTCTTTAAATCAAGTTTGCGAGCATGGCTGACTAGCAAGATACAATGAAATTAGTCCTTACCTCATGCTAAAAAATTGGGTTTCAGAAATATCATCATAGTACCTTTCATTATGTTCTGGTTCACAAGCATCTTTTCTAGAAGATTATTCTGCAAATAATGCACAAAAACGTTAGCGACCAGTAGCGCCAAAAGAAGACCAATTTCGTTATTTGTAATATTCTAATGAAATACTTTACAGAACGACAAATATCAAAATGAAGATCAGAATCCAATAAAAAGCGATTACATATGCCAGTAAACTTTTCATAAAAATAATTCCGCAGCTTACCACCATGAACAACAAGAATAAGAGCCAACTTTCTAGCGCCGTTGTTCACTGAAGTCGACATTGTTAGGCTTGAGTTTAATGGTGACTGCGCGAAAACTAAACCGTTGACATTCTCAGCTTGACAATCTCCAGTTAAAGTTTGAACAGGACATTGCATACCTAAACAAAACGAAAAAAATAAAGCGTAGTGATTTGAGGTTAAATATTACAAATCATAAGTGCGAAGAAAAAAAAGAAATTTTATCAGATACAAAAACAATTCTATCTTGTTTTCTCATCAAGTATCTATAAATGAACATATATATATATATATATATATATATATATATATATATATATATATATATATATATATATATATATATATATAATTCCCATGCCTTTTAATATTACACAGTATATTTCTAATTAGGAAGAAAGAACACATTAATAACAAAGTGGATAAAGGCCATTTATTTCGTGAATACTAATCATCGCTATACAATCATACATTTATATACATTCTGGGTTTTCAATTGATTATGCTAGTGGTAACATATCTGACTCGCTTTTACTTCTGTTTCTTGTTTTGACTGGTTGGTAAGTGTGTATGCGTTTGTGTTTGTTTGTGTGCGTGTTTGCATGTAAAGGTCATTCTCGCAGTATTGCAAAGTGATGTCTGAGATCTAGTCATTATTGTTTTGATGGCTTGAGAATTAACCATTTGTGCGCATTGTTCGCTGTCACATGTACGAGTGCTATTTTTCCCAGTGTAGTTGATCGTTTCACCTCGTTTATGCACTATATATATATATATATATATATATATATATATATATATAACAAGCGCCCGGCCTAAACATTCAAAAGTTTCATCAACATGATATTTTTATCGACTGGCCAAGAATAAAAAAAACGCAACAACAATTTACAGGTATCCACGCCAGTCCAAAGCACCCACTGGCCCAGACTCAACCAACATTTGATCGTATTGGCAACAAATTGAAGAAGAAAAACAGTTATACATACCATGTCATAACCATTGTTAATAGCGAAAGAAATTTAAAAACAAAATTAGCATTCAACACTGCAATCCAAACACCCTGCGCTGTAATCATGGGCACAAACCAAAATTGAGGAACAAGGCGAAACCACAGACGACACTCGGGGCGAAACATTCGTACACGTAACAGCCCGCAATGCGAATAGTTAATAAACTCCCAGTCCATCAATACAAGAATGACCAGATCTAAGACATATTTTTGCAATACAACGAGTAAGACCCCTAAACAGAGACAGACACACACAGAAACATATACGCATATATACTTACTAATCAGCCCTGACAAAATATAGAAGTAATCCGATCCAGACTAGTTGCCACCAACATAATCTATTAAAAACCCAGGATTTATATATATATATATATATATATATATATATATATATTTGTGTAAAGTATATTGACAGGTTTTGAATATATATATATATATATATATATATATATATATATATATATATATATATATATATGTATCTTTACATGTGCCCTTGCACCTACGAACACTACACGCAATTTTAAATCATATGTCAACTTGGCTTTCTTTATAAAGTCTCATTCAGGTAGAACCTATTTGGAATCTTTCAGGAAGAAATGCCATATAGGCTCCACTAAAAGGATAGTCTAACCGAAGCAGACGTACCCATATTCGAGCCCTTTCGGCGACCATACCAGACAGTACGTGAAGAGTTACCAATAAGTATGAAACCAGTCCAATGAATGAACTGTGTTTTTTACGCCAGGGTGGTTCATTAGTTAGAGCAACAGATTCAGAGGTAGACATTCCCAGGTTCGAGCCCTTTCCGTGGCAAATTTTGGGCATTTCGTGAAGAGTTCCAAATAAGGAAGAAGCCCATTCCGTGTGTTGCTGTGGTTACAGCAACACATACCAAATCAGACAAGCCAAGGTACGAGCCCTGCCTGTGGCAAATTCCAGACAGTAGGTGAAGTTTCGAAAAATAACAAAAGTTGTCTACTAGACGAATTTCCTTTTCTTCATTATACAATGCTGAATTTATGCATATAATGGGGCTGGTCATTACATCAAAATCGCATTTTTGAATTAAATAACTGTTAGCACCCGCGGAATCAATTTTAGTATAATTGTGTATATATTGTCAAACTCCAGCAATTAGACTTCAAACTATTTAATTTCCCCAAGTGGCTTTTTTTTGTTGTATAATGACAGATCGAGAGTAGCTTGTAAGAACTTCAATCCTTGCGAAATTTTTAATAAGTTCCATCTGAAGTGAGGCTAAGTTGAAGCACAAATTGGCATGAATTTAAATTGAGTGTAATATGTGGTACGATTCGCGATGTAAATAGCTCAGATTCTGAAGCGAATGGGCCCCGGTTCGAGTGCTATCCGCCGCATATTCTTGACAGTACTTTAAGAGTTTACAATACGGAAAAATGAACGGTCCGGTGTTTCAATTGCCTGTGCTTCTTGACGCAATGTTTGGTTTATTTGTTAATACCTTTAAAATGAAAAACAAAAGAAACTGAAAGTAAAATGTCGCAACGGTTTGAAATAGGAGCACGTTCAGTCGTCTTTGTGCGTACTCTTCAATTTAACTCAATTTATTGAAGACACTGTATTTCTCATTCTCATCTCGCTTTAATTTTCTTCTTTCTTCTGTCTTTTATAAAATGATACATGTTCAATTATAGATGATTAATGATAAAAGAGAGAAAAAATTGGCTCTATTGGGTGCTACTATTACTTTTTAAACAACGCGATGCATTGCCTCCAAGCTAGTAGAGTTTAGTCAGGTGGTAAAGTCGAAAAGCAAACTGTTACAAAAACAACAAATTGGCCTAATAAGGCAATTATTTAAATGAAGTTTGCGAGCCTAAGTTAAACACAAACCCCATTCACTATTTATTCGTCAGTATATTCCTAGCATTGAATAAGTTAGCAAGAGCAATGTTACCGGTAGTCAGGTTTTGTACTTATTGAGAATTCATCAAGTACTGCCTAGAAATTTGTTGTGGACGGGGCACGAACCAGAGCACATTTTCTGCGGAGTCTGGGACACTATCCACAGCGCCACCTCGCCGCACTCTTCAATGATAGACAAACTTGCGTTTTGGTTACCATTTTCGTTTAGCTAAGGCCTATGTGGTATCACTCTGAACCTGAAGGTAAAATTTGCCAACCAAATCTGTCATCATAGAGCAGACACAAAGTCAACTGCGGAAATGGTGTTGAATTGAAGCTTTATTTAGGAGAACAATCAATGATGGCGCTTTATATGCAAATCAGGATAGCCTAAAACAATTAGACAAGAGCTGTAGCGGTGCCCAGAACGAAAGGCCTTATGAAAACTTAAACTGACAGAAAACCACTGTCCTACTGCCGTTAATAATGCAAAACATCCCTTAAAATGGGTTGGTGGTATGATATACCCATAGAGTACTACGACGATCACCCGCGCCCGCACCATAACCGCCGACACCATCCTTCAGATGAATAAATCAACATCTGAAAAAATATGCTCGCTGCCGCATTCCATGCATAGTTATACTAGCGTTTAAAATACGAGAGAGCACAAAAACAAATGTGCAAACACACACAAATTAGGCAAATAGGTGTTTGATTGATTGATTGCAATTTCGAATAGACAACCAGCGACACTTCAGAAAAGCTTAACTGGATGCTACACTATCCTTAAGCCTTTAGAAATACTTACACAGCATATTAACCAAATAAAAGCCTGATAAGTGAAGCAAAAAAAACGTTCTGTTACTATAGTTCGTCGAATCGAATAACAAAACGTGTATACTTAAAAAAATATAGAGAATGTCTGGCCATCATCGTCACTGAAATTAGGTTGTATTATAGCTTTACTTCAGATAACCAAAACATTTATTACCCGATACGAAGATACGAAATACATTTAAAATTACACAGTAGTGCTTTTGCTAGTTGTTAGTTGGAACTTTGGGTTCAAATGGATGCCATATGAGCTCCACCTCAAGGAAAAATAGAATAACCAAGTTACATTAGTTAGTACATAACGGAAAATTGTGTAGTGTAGTATGCGTCAGGGTGGCTCAGTGGTTAGAGCATCAGATTCCGAAGCAGACGTGCCCAGGTTCGAGCTCTGTATGCGGCAATTTCTGGCCAGTACGGGATTAGTTGTCAATAAGAACGAAACCGGTCTACTGGATGAATTGCCATATCTACACTATACAATTCTTAATTTATACTGACATATGTAAGTAATAAATGGGTCAGGTGATTTATTTAGACGCAACCTTGATTATATATAATAACAATAATAATAATAATAATAATAATAATAATAATAATAATAATAATAATAATGTTAATAATAATAATAATAATAATAATAATAATAATAATAATAATAATAATAATAATAATAATAATAATAATAATAATAATAATAATAATTTGAATGGAGGTATGACTAAAAGGAAACAAAAAAGAAGTTAAATCTGGATAGAAGAACGGTCTAGGTTAAAAATACAAAAATATATCTCTAATAGTCCAAAAAGTTGAAAAAGAGCAAACGCGTCTTAGCGCAGTTTTACATAGGGCCTTGACAACCCCATGATAAAGCCAGTGCACGGACAAATAGTTTTCGCTTTCACAGTTGTGGACAAATTCGATTTATTTAAATAGCTTCCAAATGGCGAAGAAGCTTATCAACACACCCAGCTATTATTTAAGCTGAAAGCGTTATGTTGACATTTTGCAACATTGTTTAGTCATAGACGTACGTGTGACATCAATCTTATATATATATATATATATATATATATATATATATATATATATATAAGATCATTTTATATTACACATCGCGTCTGATATAAATTTCATTTGATCAATTAGAAAAACGTTGCCATTATCGAGCGCAAATTTATCGTCGTAAGAATTACTGCGACTGGAAATTGGTTCAGGGTAATGTAAAATTTTAAATACGCCAATGAAACTGCGCATGGCAGAAACTATTTACTTACTTACCCAATAATGTTTTTCTCGCTAGACTTTACTTCAGGTGGATTATCTTGAGTGTACTCTTTCAACAAAATTTAAAAATTTTCATCCTAGATCTGACATAATATAACAGACGCACACCAACTAGGAAAATGATACTGACGCGATTTTATTATATCCATTTAATCGATGACAAATAAACATTGCATAGTATATCAAATGCAAATCATCTGTTACACGAGTTTCGTCATTTTTGGAAAATTATGAACTTCTGGCCAGAATGATACGGACCGGATTTGAACTAAAGTGAATTTGCATTAGTGACATGCAACTCACTCATTACGCTTTCTACCCGTTTAAAAATCAAATTTTGACTAATCCACCAATAATTCTTCAAATTTTATTTAAAGAAGATTCACTTGAATATCGCTATCGATCTAAATTTCTAATATAGACATACACGTTTTATATATATATATATATATATATATATATATATATATATATATATATATATATATAGCACAAATTTTATGGACATTTTTTTCGTGTATGCAAGGGATATTATTTGCTGTTCAGCAATTATGTTTATTGATGATTGCAAAGCTTAGTTAAGAATTGCCTTCATTTTCGTAAATTGGGTCATTTTTCTATAACAGTCATTTTTGTTCTTCTAAATTCGTCCCCATTTTAAGCGGTAACTATTTTTACTGCTTGATAGCATGTTAATCGAACGTAGGGAAACTTACGCTAAACATTAAAATTAGTTGTGGTGAATCAACATTAATATCCTCAGAATTTGTACTTTATTTCGGAAGTATTCTTTAAACACACTTCACATAATTAAACGTTTGTTCAATATATTATTTATCTGTTATTTTTACCTTGCGTTATCAAGAAGCTAGCGGGCTTCAAAAAGGGACATCGTATATATATATATATATATACGAGCATGTGATCACATAATTGGGAATAGATTCGAATAATGGATTATTTGATATCCGCCAAAAAGAATTGGGAATCTACTTGTTGTATAATGACAGAACATATTCTTGAGACTCGATGATGTTCAAACAGTAATATCCCACTTTTCACAGTTTAGGCGTTCTGGGAAACTTATGACCAGTACGTGATGGGTTGCCAATAAGGACGACACCGGTCTACTACAGGAGTTAACTTTTCCCCACTAAACAATACTTAGTCTATATTGTCAAATGTATGTACATAAAGGGTTAGGTGTTCATATCAAGATCACAACCTTGATTAAAAGTAACATAACTATTATCATTTATTTACCCATATTATTTATATGTTAAGTTTGTTGTATATCATGACAAGTAATTACAACACTATTTTTATAGGGGGGTGATTTATTATAGCTGTTATTTTTGATAATGCAATTAACAATGTATGCGTAAGAGAAAATACACCTACAGTAATGTATTTATATATATATATATATATATATATATATATATATATATATATATATATAAAGATTAATGATAATAAGACAAAATTTGCACAGTTATATGCAGAGATAGTGAAAATTATAAATTAAGTAATAGTAGGGCAATTAATACTGAGATCTTACCCTGAAAATGATCATATTCATTTTTATATTAGAAAAACTATATTTTACTAAAGTTATAAACTGTTGCAATATCACATAAAAAACAAATATAAAGAACTAATCAAACAGGTGATGAATATCGATTAGTGAAATTTTGTACATCATCTATAATGACATTATTAATATAATTTCCATCATATCATGTATAGGTTAACTACAAGATAAGAATATTTGTACTTAATATAATGTTTAGGACTTTTTGTAAAATAGTGAGTCAGTGTTTATTTTTGAGACCGCATCTTTCGTAACTGATTAACTAAATATCAGAAATTCTCCATCTTAACAGCTGGATTGGAAAATTTAAATTAAGTGATTATCATACACTAATAATAAACAGCAAGCACTAACGTCTTACATAACTCATTCTAAATGAATTTCATTTAAGAATATATATATAAGCCGTCTTATTAAAATATAAATAACGCATGAGAGCTAATTAGTGTAAGTTAAAATAAAAATTAAAACTACTGAGTATATGATCATTTAATTATTACACATTTTTAGACTAAAAAAGTTATTGAGCATACATGAATCGTTATGCTGAGAAATTGAACTGTTTATTAGGAGTTATTACTATAAATGACGTGCATATAATGCTGTAGGAATAAAAACCGCGTTATGACAGATTTTGATTAAGAAAACTATTTCAACTGTTAATAAAACAAAAGAAAAAATATCGGCGAAAACATTTATAGAGAATTTGAAATAAGCCACGTTCAAACCTCGATTATGTGGTTATTTTTAGTGGCAGTGGTATAAGCTTTAAAGTAAGAAGATAGATAATTGATAACAATTGCATCGATTAAAATTTTGACAGAAATCAGCAAGAAAGGAACAGTCTATGCATTAAGACCATTCAACCGTATTAGGCGACGTAACGTGCTCATTATCTTGACAATACAACAAGGTAAACGAATAAATCGATAAACAGAGAAAAAGCAATAATCCATCCAGCACAGCAGAAAGCAGGTTAGCCTGAGGTGAGAGAAGAAATGGACAGACTTCTGTATTAGCCCCAGTCTTCCACAAGTTCTACCATTTTAACGCATCCACGTGTCGCAATTGCACGACACAATCAGGCGGCTACTATCGCGTAAATATTTTCCTAACATGATGATGCTGCTGATCAACTAACTAGTCTAGCAGTGCAATACACAATTTTAAAAGCATCATCCTTAAAAGTATTGTTTTAACGACCGTGAAATACAAACCTTAAGCCAAGCTTTTGCTAATAAAGAAGAATTTCAAAAGACAAACAAAAAGATAGACATTAATGAGTAAAAAGAAATGTTTTTGATAAACAGCAAAATAGAAACGGAATACAACATGGTTACAAAGCCATTTGAAGTAAAGTTTAAGCCAGATAATTAACTGATAGTTTTACAAATTAATAAAGGAGTGAATAAATCCAAAACACAGATCAGCTAATCAAATGCTACCGCGAAACAGATTATCTTTAAGCCTGCGAAAATGCAGCGATTCATAAATTGTCTGAACTAATACAGACTCAACGCAAATGCGAAGTGTCCCGCAATTTCGAACTTCATGATATCGAAAGAACTGATGCACCACGTTCCAGATTACTCCGTCAGTGCACGGCTCATTACACAATATAAAAGAAATCTAATTATGTAAATGCAAAATTTCTTCTTAACCGCTTTATTTATATTTATGACTAGCTGATCTCAGAATAGCTACCGAGCTTTTAGTAAATGGGTATGTATCGCGCACACATGTAAACGTGGGCCTCTAACAATATAATTACGTACACAAATATCAAACTTAGTGAAACTACAGTGACTGAATGTTAATTTAGCCCTGGTACGAATCAGACTGATTATTTCATTTATTCCATGCAAAATTTCCAATTAAAAGTTGGCATTAGTGATTAAGAAGAACAAATGCAATACAAATTCATCCGAACTAAAATCACACCAGTTTAATTGATAAAATATACAGTAACATAAAAAAGTTTAATTAAGATGTTAAGCTAAAACTGTAGAGAACAGAACACAATCTTGTTAGATACAAAACTCGCGGTTGAATTTGTCAAAACTTTTATAACGAGATATATGGAACATTTGCCTTGTTATTAAATGTTTCAGTTTTGTGACTGCTGAGCACAACACAGGCATACAGACCATAGAATCTGATTTTAAAAATCTGATTATAGCGTGGCAATTCGTCCACATGCAATGCCTCCAATAGGTATACTCATCGGATAACATTTGTAGTGTATACCTTTGCCAATGCGGTTTTTGAAGATTTTGCTAGGTTACTAAGATAATGCGCGTCAAATATTCTGTTTCATCCTTATCAAAATGCAGAGAGAAACCTACAGGTTGGAGCAAACCTGGAATACACAGTCAGAACAACCTCTACGTTCGCGTAGTCAATATTTTAACTGAAAGCAAACATCGATTTTATACCACTTTACAGATTTAAGAAACAACCAAATTATCCAATTAAACGAACATTGGTTGCGAGGGCAGTGATAACAAATATTATTATAATCAAGTTTGCAATCTTGATATAAGCACCTGACCCATTAATTACTTACATATGCCAGCAAAAACTAAGAATTAAACAATGTATAAATGGTAATATATCCAGTAGACCAGATTCGTTCTTATTGGGAACTCATTATGTACTAGCCAGAATTTACCGCGGACAGTACATAATGTGTTCCCAATAAGGAAGAAACCGGTCTACTGGCTGAAATGCTATTTCTACACTATAAAATTAATAGTTTGTACTGACATATGTAAGTAATTAATGGGTCAGGTGCTTATATCCAGATCACCTACTTGATTATAAAAACCAAATTATCCGTTTAACACAATTAGAATTCAATTCAAATCTATCACACAAATAGCCCGTAACATCGATATTTCCAGAAATGGAGAAAACGCCTATCATAATGTAGGAAAGCGCGAGAACAGTTGCCTTTTCGATGTACAAGCATTCTCGATCAGTGCATTCTAGATCAAAGTGTCATGATACAAAATAAATGGGCACGGGGCAATTAATTTGTTTTATACAAGAGCTAAAAGACATTATTCTTTCAATTTTGCAACATTTTTTGCTTTACGTGGTGACAGTCTCTTGTGTAACATTAATTACACCGAAAGAGATGATACTGGTGGTACATAATACTTAAAAACTGTTCTCGAACACTGGTGTGTCCACCTATATTGGTTTGGTGGTTCACGTGGATTCCATCGGTATTTATTAACAATGTATCATCCAGACGATACTAAATTATACCTAATTCTGCAATCAAATTGCTCATTTGTGCAGTCAGCACTTGAATCAACGTTTCCAACCAATCAGAAGCCATTTGTACAGTCACCACGCATGCTTTATTTTTAATCAAGTATATATATAGGATTTTTCTCGGAAAAAGAGCATCAAATGAGTAAAACAAATTTATAAATAGTAAATATTTTATGTTCACTTCAGCTGGAAGTCGGCTTCAATCATTGTGCTGAGAGCTTCATCCTAATGTGGGAGCTTCTGCGAGGACTTTTTGTTGAATTAATACCAGCCCTATATAGGACCTTTGGTGCGTTTTTAGTCTCAAAGGTGTATATTGCGTAATCTTCCCCTCCTCAGGAATCGGCATTGACACCCTGCTTAAATGATTAAATGCGACAGCTCGTGATCCATCGGGCATGTTAGCAATAACTGTATTTTGCTTTGAGTCCACCCTGTCCACGCGATACAGCCCATCATTGACAGCCTGCAGTGCTATGGGCTCGACCTTAGCGACCATGGCAAAGTCGCTGACTCTTAGGCGAGTGCGTATCGGTCGCCTTGCATAACCTTGTCACTGTGTGGCGCCCACATATTCAGTTAACTGTTTTAGTCGCTCCTGAATATCCCGCTATGCTGCAACTCCGCAAGGCTGGACTACAGGTCGCCTGGCGGTCTTATATGCCCCCCCAAAGAGCGAATCCGAAGCTTTTGATACAGTAAAGCGCATGGCCCGCTCGACCAAATGTTATTTATCTTCACGTCCCCAGGCTCTCGTGGCACCAACATGGCAATACCTCTTTCATCGTCCTATGTGCTCGCTCAGCCGTCAATTTAGACTGCGAGTGATAAGTGGCTGTAAGGAATGCTTTATTTTAAGATCTTTGCACCACTGATTGAATTCTCTCATTTTGAACTTTGTACCTTGGTCGGTAACAATAATTTGTGGTGCACTAAATCGACTGAGCCATCGTTCTTCTAAGCATGCTATAATTTTGTCTGTTGTGATTTTCTTCAGTGGTAAAAACTCTACCCATTGGGTAAACTTATCAACCATAGAAAACACATAGGACACCCCGCCACGATCCACCGACAGTGGACCTACTAGGTCGATATGCAGAAACTCGTTCCGTGCAATGGCATTGAAAGCAATCGGAGAGACCTTCTCTTGTTTGTGGCTTTCAACGTTGACATGTAATGCACTGCTGACAATAACTGCGAATTTCTTTGGACATGCCAGGCCAATACAACCGTGACTGCAATGCCTCAATGAGTCGCCCGGCGCCGGGATGTCCCGTTGCATGCCAAAAAGCCATCAATTCTGTTCTTATAGACTCCGGCACAAACCATTGCACTGTTTGTCTTTCTTTTCACACAAAACAGGCCGATTTGCAGGCTCAACATTTTTTTATGGTGCGGAGACCATTCTGCCATTTTTTACTGATTGACTATTTCCTCGCATGTGGCATCCTTTCCCTGTTCTTCAGAGACTTTGATAAGTGGCGAAATCCGCAGCGTCATTCTCGATCCCGGCTCTATGATGAATTGATATATCGTATTCTTCCAACTCTCCAATTGCTCGGTGTACTCGTTTCTACTCAATACTCAGAGATCTCCAATGTACTAGTGCTTTGTGATCGGTAAAGACGTCTATGTGTCCACCAATGACAAAATACATAAACTTCTGTAGAGTCCATTGTATGGCAAGTAATTCTTTTTCTGTGACGATATAGTTCTGTTCCGCCTTAGAGGATGTGCGACTTATATATTGCGCAGGACATCCGTCATCTTGTAACACCGCTACTTTCCCAATATCTGACGCGCCTGTAACAATTGACATATTACCTACCGGGAAAGTCAAAATAGTTGCGTCTATTAATTTCTGCTTGCATAGCAGAAACACTTCTTGAGCCTTCTCCGTCCAACGAAACGGTAGCTTGGCACTAGTTAATTTAGACAAGGGTTGCTGTGTAAACACCAAATGGTACCCGAGTAAATTAGAAATGACCTTGGGGTACCTACACTGCCAACTTCCATCTGTCTTCGGGCCACACGCCTATTTGCCAAAATCTGTGTTTATGATCAAGTACGGCAAACCATTTGCCTCCCACTAACTGTAGGAACAGATAATGCAGAGCCGGCATGGGATACGGGTCAAGTTTAGTCACTGAGTTTAATTGCTGGAAATCAGCCGCCGGTCGGAGCGAACCATCTTTTTTCGTAACGTAAACCATTGGTGCTCGAAAAAACTGAATATGGTTAAAAAACGCCGGCTTTTTTTGGAGAGGCACCATATAATTTTAGGTGGTTCTTAACCTTCATTTAGTCCTAGCCATAGTTTAAACTGGTCGACGGTTGGCCCTGGACATTCGCTGCAATCAGGCAGTTGGAATATAATGTTATATTGGGTTTGACGATTCTTCCACCACCCGGGCAGACACCTGGTTTCCTCCTGCACCTTAGGGTGTACATATAGACGTTATTGAATTTTGCTTTCAGGACTCGATATGCATATACGCTTATTTGGACAGTCTATCGTCTTAACCCATTTTCTAATGAAACCAAATCACAATAAGGGTGTTTGCGTATTAGCTACAACAATAGAAATATGGTAGATATTTTGATTTATTAATAATTTCGTGTCCCATTCGCCCGCAGCCACCATCGACGCACCCGATGCCTTACACAAATTTGCTCTCACTGGTTTTACGTTGTTTAATGACTAAGTCATTGGTAATACCGACACATCAGCTCCCGTATCCAATTGCATTATTACTGGCTTTCCGTTGAAAAATTATAAAAAATTTACTTTAATAAAAATCCTTTCATGTGGAAACGTTTCCTATACTTCTTTTTCTTCGAAGGCTATCTGATTCGAAACATTTTTAAGGTTGTTCTGCTGGTCTTCACTGGATCTACCCATCGGAGTCTCCAAAGTATTAATATTTTTGCCCTGATCTCACTATACTGGTTTGGCTGACGCTTAGACGATGTATTCGTCGAAGCTAGTATCCTTATATATTTTATTTGCTTCCACGCCACTGGCTGTTGCCGTCTGTTGCGGACTTGCTGATTATGCCGCGAAGAATTCCAGTAAGATGTGTCGCTTCTGCTAAATATTGTAACCGAACCCATGCGTGGAGTTGCAGCTGCTACTTTATTTGTCATCATGGCCAAACTTTGAAGAGCCTGAGGTCTCTCTTCCAGGCGTCCCTGGGCGCTGGATATTGCACCATATCTGGTAGGATCCAGCAGCATAATCATGGTGGCCTCATGCGGTTGCAACCCGGGTAAAGACTCAGTTAGCTTCGAGAACCACCGTTTGATGCGTGCCATGGCATCAATGGGCATCTCACCTAGTAATGATTTAAGATTGTACAATTCTGAAAACGCCTCCTGAGGCCTGGCTCGGATGTGATCCAACACTCGTTTTTTGTATTCTTCATACGAGAGGTCAACCGGCAATTCCTATTGGATTACTGCTGTCCGATCAATTAATTCCTAGACAGTCCAATGTGTTTGAACTGATGCTTCAAATGTTTCGAACCACAACTGTGTTCTTTCCACATCCAGGGGTACCAGCATTGGCCTAATTTCGGATGACGGTCGGAAAAACTCGTCGATTCGGCTGAAAACACCGGCATATTTCTTTCTGATTCCTAATCGGCGCGGTCGTAATTTATGTGTCCACCTATATTGGTTGGGTGGTTCTTGTGGATTCCATCGGTATTTATCGTCCAGACGAGACTTAATTAAACCTAATTCTGCAGAAAAATTGTTAATTTGTGCAGTCAGCCCTGGCATCAACGTTTCCAACTCATCAGAAGTTATTTGTAGAATTACCACACATGCTTTATTTTTAATCAAGTATATATAGTATTTTGCTCGGATAAAGAGCATTGATTTAGTAAAACAAATTTACAAATATTCATTTTTTATGTTCACTTCAGCTCGAAGACTGCTTCCATCATTGTGCTGACTACTTCATCCTAATGCGGGCGCTTCTCCGAGGACTTTTTGTTGAATTAATGTCAGCCCTATATAGGACCCTTGGTGCGTTCTTCGTCTCAAAGGTAGCTATTGCTACAAATACCTCATTTCAGTAACGTGGGGATTAGCATAAGACTCACAGTGTGAAAATAATCATGTAGTGGAACAGTTTGCTGACAGCTAAAAAATTGATCCATACAGATTTTAATTTAAAATAGATAAAATAAAGTCACCTTTAGCACCACTGCTAGATATTTCCAAATTGGTCGGATCATTTCCACATCCTACGTTGTTGAGCGCCATAAAACTGCAGCAAGTGGCAAATGACATATTGTCGGAAGTGCGGTGCTCAGAAAGTTGAGCATCATCTAAAAGATCAAAAACAATACATACAAAACCATACTTCATTAATAAATCCACAAAGTGAAGAAAGACGCAAACAGGAAGAGCGCCATTGCAACGTGTGTTATTTAAATGAATCAAGTACACGTTCTTCGATAAATCGGTAAATTAATGTCTTCAAATCACATTCGTCGACTTGTGACAACCAAGAAACAAGTGTAATATTAAATCATTCCTGCAACACAGAAAAGCCGCTGCGAGTTTTGCAAATTGACGCGTTTCCACCTTTTTGATCAGCATCAGAATGCGATATAAAAATTATACACAGCAATAAAAGCCTAAATAATTTGACGAAAGTAGCTGCGTCTCGTAGCCTGTAGAGGTGACTAATAGATGGGTGTGACCAAAATATTTTTAGTGCGTCATACTTTATTGAATAATATGACGATTTTAAGCAAAAGGATGTAGGGCTACAGCAGTCTCTCTCTATTCTCTTGCTATCTCTCTATCCGACAGTCTCTTTTTATACATATCTCTCTCCCTCTATTCTCTTTCTATCTATCTATCTCACTCTCTTTCTCTATTTTGTCTCTATTCTCACTCTCTCTCACTATTCTTTCTTTCATTAGTCCCCCTGTTTATCTCTCACACTTTCTATTTCTCTCTCTCTCTCTCTCTCTGGTTATACTATACGCTATTGAAACTGGGCCTCTTAGAGTTGATGATTTGAGACGTTTACAGGCATTCGATCATCGTTGTTTGAGAAGTATAGCACATGTTGGTTACCAACAACGAATAACTAACGTTGACATCCGTAGACGTATTTTTGGATCTGACAATAAGTGCTCGTCTTTAGAAAAGCAAATAAGGCTCCATCAACATCGTTGGCTCGGTCACGTTTTGCGTATGCCCTCATTTCGATTGCCCAATAGAGCTCTGTTCTCTCATCCAGCACCAAATTGGCGTAAAAAACAAGGTGGGCAGATTTTGACATGGCAGAAACAATTAAAGTCACTTACATCAAAATTGGGTAGTATAGGATCCACTCGTCTGCCGGGATGGGGTCCTCGTGCACATCACAGTTCTTGGTTAGAAACCATTAGCGATATGGCAGCGAATCGAGCTCAGTGGCGATCTTGTTGCAGATGTATAGTAGAATCATCTTCGTAACTTTTTTTTCTTAGTAGAGCAAAGTTAGCTGCGAGGTTCGGTTTGTTTATGACGTGATACGGTGAAATCCGCAAGGAAGCTGTGTTGCTGATGTCGCCTTTCCCGAATGCTAAATTGGCCATAATGGTGTTGTGGAGAGGTTTAGTTTGCCTCATTTCTGTGAGTTATCCTGATAAATTTACTCATTGTAGCAAGGTATTCCTTCTCTCTCTGCCTCTTTCTCTCTCTCTCTCTCTCTCTCTCTCTCGTAAAGTCTCACTGAATTTTATTACAAATTCACTTATATCTTTTTCACTCATTATGATTATATGGCAGTGAAGTATTGTTCACTGACTTTTGTATGGCTGGACATGATGATGATGATGATGATGATGATGATGATGATGATTATGATGATGATGATATAAAACATTCTTTTTCGGACTTGAAATTAATCGTCATTCAAATTTTCCGACACGTCGCCTTACGCAACCAAAAATGCATCCGTTGAACGCACAGATACGTTTCAAACTGCTTTCGACATCATTAGACCGCAGCGGAAAATTTTGACTAATAAACATTATAAATATTGTTCATTTTTCTTAAAATAAGCAATCCTAATAATTTACATGTCTTTCTCTACTTCACCAGTCGATGTATGCTGAATGAAATTTATTTTCGAGGGTAGCAATATTACTATTAATTGAATTAAGTCCAGATTCGTAAATATTTAGATGACATCAACTCTTTTCGATGATGGAAAAAACAAGATGCCTTTAACCAGTCTTGTAACACTAATATCCACTTTAAAACATATGAAAAAACAGAAATCGGAGACTATCTAAAAATTTGACAACAAAAGAAACCTACAATAAAGAGAAATGCCATAGCAACGAATACAGGGATATGTTCACATTGAAATAAATAAACCTTCTGTTACATTACTGGGCAAAATTGTGCAACATATATGCCCAATAACCAACCTAATTAGCATAATATTGGGCATCTTTCTCGGACGAAGTAAGAAAAATATTCTTTGTTATAATCAATAAATGACTTTTTAAAGTTATGCATCAACAAAATAGGATAGTGATAGATTTTATAAAATCAATGAAACTTAACTTTTCGATAAAAAGTGAAAGAAATTAAACTAATGAATCATTGGATTCAATCCCACCAAAACAAGGGTCAACGACATTACCAGAGGCAGAACCTTACCGTTTGTGTGCCAATTGGTATGGCTTTACGAGCCATTAATGCGCTGCTAGAGTTTCTTATACAAGCCAGAGCAATGAAAAGAAATCAAAATAACACAGTCCCAATCCTCCACTAAGAACGATCAAACTAGTGTTCATTTACATGCAATTTATTAGCACAAGCTGCTTGGTTTTGAGGCAGTAATGCATCAGTATACTATTGTGATGTAAGGCAGAGTAGTAAAAGTAGTAGTATTAATGCGTCCAAAAACTTAAATATGTGGTCTCGTTAATGTAAGTTTGGCTGCGATTTTCCCGCACCTTTTCATGGTCCTACTTAGTAAGTAGGTTATGGTTAATATTTAGCAAAGTTACGTTCGAGGCTCTAGTAGATCCATACGTAATTGCAACTTGAATTCTCAACACAGTTTAAAGCAAACACTTAACGTGAAGTATCCCCTAACACGGGCTATCAAAAGTCAATCAGTTAGACTTAAATAAGACCATCGAAAAATAATGAACGTGTATTGATGGTCGATACTTGTGTATTTTAATGTAAAATGTATACAAATTTGTAAGCCCGTTAGCATTTACCGCATTGAACATGCTAGTTAACGCCAGTTTGGCTGACCCTGTTGAATTCTAATTGGAACCCGTAATTCAATCATTTGTAATTTGTAATGTGCGTGATAAAAATATCAGTGAAATGAGAAGACAGGAGATTCGTCACTGCCGCAAATGTAGCGGCGAAATTTTGTTAGGCATTTTCAACCCGCTTTAACATTCTTTAATCATAGAAAAAATAAAAATTAAAAGATTAGCCCAAAAGTCTCATTTATAAATTTATTTACGACAGATTTATAAATAATCTTGTCCGTGTTTGTGTCACAAGCTATAGAGAATCGTTTCTAATCCACATACAGATATATATATATATATATATGACGGTGATTCTTCAAGCGCATATAAGTGTGACAAGTAACATGCACGACTGAGTTATTACTTTTAATTTTGGCAAGATCACGATAAGCATCAATGAACACTGTTCATAACTTGACAAAAGGACCAGGAATAAATTGTAATGATACACTAATATATAATTCTATCAATTTAGAAATAAAAATGTCTCTAGGATAGGCCTACGTAAATGTAACTCGCTACATCATCCGACGTCAAAACTGAACTCATCTATGTTAAGTTTTAATCGAGCTCTTCGACGAGGTTATGTTCTCGTTTCTTGAGTACGCTCTGAAGTAGTTTCTATCATGCTACATTTCCTTTGATGTTCTGACGTACTAGTTGACGATAAACATAATGATGATGAAAGATTTGTTCGTCGTCATTTAATATTATAATGGGTTGCACATACGGATCTCAAATGCAAGCTACCATAGATCGAAGTAAATGGTTCATGACTCCCGTTGAAGTCGATATCATTTGATTATCGGGTGAAATACGATGTACATTAACTTTAGTGTAGACTGTATTAGGTCCACTGACAAATAAATATTTTTACATTTGTCCATGGTCTTAGAGATATAAATGAGTGGATGGTGTTCTCTAGTGGGATGCAAACGCCAACTGTTTAGAACACGCTGGAGTTGCCAATGTGCCGTGTGTTAGATTCGTTTATCTGATTGGCGCCGAATTGTAACTCGAATTCTTGTACTCATCGTTGTCCGTTGTATATTTTTTCCGAAGAATTTTTTTTGGTTTTCTTTGCGTCAAATCTTTAAAAATGCCCCTAATAGTGGCTTAAGCAAATGTGACTTGCTATATACATATATATATAGTATATATATATATATATATATATATATATATATATATATGCATATTTGTATTTAGTTACTTGAAGATTTGCCTCCTCGCATACTTGGATATCTACGACTGTTTCAAGTATCTCGACTACTCAATCTTAGTTTAATTAACTTTTAAGGAGTAAAACCTGAACAATCCAATGATGTACGATAATAGGGTAACATGTTAACGGCATATAACGCGTAATCATTTTGGTAGAGACACAATATATATTTTAAATCAACACATGTCATAGAAGTAAGATACGTTCTAATAAACTTACTTTACGAAGAGAACCATGCGAAAACAGATAGCGATATGATGAAAATTAAAAAAATATATTAGAAATGAAGAAAAACTTAGATAGGAATAAAATAAAAAGTATCGTGGTACAATTTGCAGGCTGGTATATATTATACATATTTAATTAGACGAGTTACACGATCGGAATAATTTGTATTAAGTTAACTCCATTGCTTCAAATCAGGCTTACACTGCAATCTTCACATTCTATGTTGTTACCAAGGCCAAAAAACAAAGCTTATGAACAACGCGGCATGAGAGACAATATGTGGAGCAAAATATTGGTACATGCAAAAACCAACGAAGCGAAAGGCTAGTCAACAAATAGTTCATCAATACAATAATAATTAGATCTCAAAAGGAACTTTGTAATGAAATAAGTATGATGCTTATACGCAGACCCACACACTCACAAGTGACCACACCATTAACGGCAAATTCTTCAGTGACTGCTGCACAATGAATACAAAACTGACAATTGAACCAAGTCAGCTGAGAATCCAGAATTGATATAAATGTAAGATTATAATGTGTGGCTAGGCAATCACGAAATAAGTCAGCCATTTTTTGTTTTTCCTACAAAAATATATTTCTTAGTATTCAATGGAAATAGAAATTAGAAATAAGTATACAAACTTTAAGAAACACTGCTTTATAGATTTATTTTGTTCAAATTTAGTGCATTAGTTATGTGAACATAGATCGCGTCTTCTAATACTAATCCAA
>JAQBSW010000575.1:0-189091 GCA_029291075.1 Eudiplozoon nipponicum
TAATTTCATGTTCACTTAGATATTATTCTCACGTGTCGCGCTTCCTTTCTTACTAGAAAACATTCAATATAGAGAATCATTTCAATTATTTCAATATTTTGTCAAGCGTTATTGTCCATAATAAAATCTAAAAAAGTCTATTACAGAAAATTTGTTCCCGTTAAAAGTGAATATTTGAGAAAATTAGGAAAATTGACTCGTTTTTGCACTACTAACTATTTAGAAATCCACTTATTCAAGTTTGCAATAATTGCATTTTCATACTGACGGCATCAAGGATTTATGCGTTTTGCTAAAAGTCGCATCATCTTCAGGCGTTGGTTTTTTGGTGAGCCAAATCGCAAATGGCATTCAATTCAATTTTTTCCCTCAATAACTATCCGAGTCATGTGATCTGTTTCGCGAGATCTTTTTTTTGTGATAGGCAATTTATGCCCTGCATGAATAACTGCCCAGCAGCTACGAAGGACATGTTATGTAAGCTAAATATTTGCTTGTCACCTTTGACAATGTAGACCTGGAGATTCGTAACTTTTTATCTTTTAAATGTATCCTAATGATTCTAATTTGTAAATAATTATTGAAATGATTTTGCAAACGGGTCGTAGTGTAACATCCATATTGTTTTATATTAATTATATCTTATTAAATGTCATTAATTATCGCAGTGTTTAAAGAGTAACATGGAAAACACTGTAACTAATTATTGTCTAAATAATTAGATAAATAATAATATTTTTTTCGGAATAAAGTGAGCGTTGCATTCATCAGCAAATCTAATTCATTAACTAGATAGGTTTCGGTCTTTTTAGGCACTTGCCAGTAGTGCTTGAACCGAATGGCCGTGATTTATACCTGGTAGAAGTTGGTGAAGTCTTGCAACGCATTCCGTACAGGCATTTTAAATTATATACCATTTTGTATTTTTGACAAAATCTTCCTGCTAGATGAAATTGGTTGTTGCTTAAAGCTTCAAATTCAAATTTTTAATACGCGGTCATTAATATTGAAAGAAGTATAGCAAAATATAGCAAATGGAATTTATTAACTAGGCTGGTTTCATTATTACCGAATATTCATCATTAATTTCTAGAATTGATATATCCGGGTTTTGAAACTATTCTCTATATAAGAATTATAAAAGATCGCCAGAAGAAGCCATCTTTCAGACAATGGATCATTTCTTCTAAGCCACACTATATAGCAGACTGTCAATTACGCCAAAATTTTACACGAAACAAAATTTATCCAAACATTGGTAGCTTGAAACTTGGAATCGCTAGAAATGGGTGAATTTCGTGAATGGGTAATGGGTTATACAGTTCTGAATAATATGAAATTAAATACGATTTCAGCATGAAGCAGTGCTGATTTCGACTTTTGAGTTGCCCAGTAAGTGTGCGGACACATTAGATGTGTTAGTAACATGTCTAGGTTATGACTATATATATATATATATATATATATATATATATATATATATATATATATATATATATATACATACACCTATATACTCATCTGTTTGATTTAAAAATGCATGTTAAATGAAACTTGCCGATCTGAGAACACATTTACAAGAAGATTTTCAGTTGAATATGTGATAAACTTTGGTACATACTGATGAACACGGAAATGTAGAGTTAAAATATTTTCGCATATGAATTTAGGCTGTTTGAAAGTTAATTTTGGTACAACAAAAAAACAATAATACTCAACAGGAAGCAGCTGCCTGTTCAAATATAAGGTAATTGCATAATTTTAAATAATTTCATAATTAAATCGTAACTTATTCCATTCAAAACTAATGTAATATATGACGAGTTTAATATTGAGTGCTTTACGAGAAAACCGTTTTTTGCCTTTAATTTTCTTATTTTCAGTTATTGCTATACCTTTGTTTCTGCATTACGTTGTTTCCTCATATATTGAAGCGTTGTATATTTTGAATCTACATAAAAATAATATATTGACCTTTTGAGGTTTTTATGGCTTACCAACAGCTATGGCCATTATATTCTTTTATTCGCTGCTTCTTATCTGGCATGACTGGGCAACATACGTTGTTTGAAAGTGATTGATAATGAATTAATCTGATTAATTTGTTGAGATTTTATCACCTTTATTATTCTATGCAGGTGTTTCTTGTTACATAACCTAAACTAGTTAAGGAGCGTTCGCAAGTAAAACACGGTATTTCGTAGCGGAATAGGGAATTTTATCACCGTTATTGTTACAACCAACATCACAATCTTAATTATCATTATTCGCGTTTTCATTGTTTAATTTTCCCCCTTAATTATAATTAATATTAGGATTATTATAAATAGTTGTATTATTTTTATTTTTATGGTTTCTTTTTGTATATGGTTATTATCGTTATAATTTTGGCATGACCACCACAGTTATTAAAATTAACATTACACTATTCATCTAATTATCATAATAAACACGCTAATAATATTTAAAATGAGCATTAGCAAATTTGCTTATTCAGTAGAATTCGTTATCTTTGTTACCATGTTACTACTCTTGAATATTACTATCAACACAGTCCTCTTCCCACTTCTCATTATCATCATTGCCAACGTCATCATCACAATCATCAATTAAAATGTGATTATAAAGCTCAATTGTTATTTTGTGTGCTATTATTCATACAATTATCATCTTATCCGCTGGAATAAACATCAGAAGCATGCTTATTTCTGTTGTCATGACCTTTTTCATGAAAATAAAAGTTTATTACCAATGCCTTTTATACTAATTTTAATTAAAATGTAATTATTATATTTTAATGAGTATTATCGCGCGAACCAACATAAAAATACCTTGTACGACGATTTAATATCATTAATATTTTCCTCAGGCTAATATGGTGACAGTATTTATTTCCATTTCTATTTAGTTCTCCGTGTTAATTCTCCGCGATTTCAATTCTAATAATCATTGTTAACAATAATAAATTAAACATTTTTTTGCATCTACTTTAATAAATAAAATGCTATCCGTGAGAAACTCTAATGATCGTTTATTTTAATGGATTACTCATTCGTATACATCATTTTCCCAGCTGTTCATGAATACTTAGAGGTTACATAAAGCGCTTTGTTCATGATTGTATTTTATGCATTCTAGAAATGAGCTTTTGAATTTCCTCTCACATTTATGCTATTTCGAAGAACTCAGTTTGTTTTATTTAAGTTACCTTACCAATAATTCGGTATTACAATCAATTTTGCAGAATCTTTTATAGCTTTACAGGCTTAAGGTTCGTTTTGCTTGGTCAAGTAAATCTTGCGTTAAATAACCACCAAGCCACACAACAAATGATATGGAGCTGAGGCTAGCTTTGCTGCATTGTTTTACTAATTAAAACAGGTGGTTTTTCTGTATAATTCATATTTATAAATTTGATTTACATAACTTTTATTACCACTATCTCAGGTAATTAACGCTTAATTACATAATTTAATTGGACTTGCTGAAAGCAGGGTGCAAATTTCAAATTTGATTATATGGAAATTGTGTGGTCAATATACCAGTTAAGTTAAATATAAATGACTCATCTTGGATAAAATTCCGCGATTCATCATTTTAGGAAGAATACAGTCACTGCGGTTTTGTTAATGTTAGTTAGTTTTCCATTCTGATGCTATGATACCGATGGAAGCTCGAAACGTGTCAGTATGTGTGACTGACAGGCTGATTTGCAACCTTTAACATTTACACAGTGCACTTTATCGTAAAGTTACCATACTAGTGGTTAAATATCTTGATGTGTTTCGATTTAATAGGATGTAACCGAATTGAACTACTTTTTACCTTTGAAGTTAAATAGCTGAGGTCTTGGATTTAACTGTGATTTTGCGCAATCTAGAATTTTACACACATTGAAGTGTGTCAATTTATTTTTACTCAAGTAGCAGATTAGCTATTAAGGCTTCTTTTGATTTCCAAATCGATGCACTTATTATGCAACTATTCTTTGTATATTAAAAACATAATTCATTTCTGCGATAAATGAAATAAATCTGTAAAAAATTAACATTACTTTTGCATTTAAATAGGAATATTGTGACACTGAACTCTGGCAACGTTATTTTCTGTGATAATTTTTTCCATGTCAGCTATTCTATCTTTCTTTAGATTATACTATATCATTAACGAATATTCAGGTATGAAATAATTTAATCTATATCCTATTTAACGTTAATTTTTGTGAAATATATCGTTTCAAGTACGCAAAAAAATAATTGCAGATATGAATAAAATCACGTTAGATATAGAACAGGGGCGCTTTCGCTTCATTTTAGCAGATGGGAACATACAAATCAGAAATTTTTCAACTGGCGTATATTTAATAACATCCAACACAAAACTTCTATTACTTAATGTGAAAAGAAAAATTCAGTAGAAGATTGAATTCACGCTTGTCAGAGCACAATACGACTTGCTGTGGGCGAAGCAAAATCGGGGTTGCACCTACGTCTAGAACTGAACATATCCTTCTTTGTACAGTGTGGCAGAGCAGGGCTTGCTTCCCAATTTTTGTTAAGGCGAGATGTGCGAGCATGCTTCTTTATTTTTAGACTATTGGTATAAAGAGACGTTGCCCAGAATTGTGATCTAGCATCACCATAGGGTATTCGGAGCACTATGCGAAATGTTGCATAATTGTATTTCTTGTATTTGAACATTTTGGCTAAAATTATTTTGTGTTTATTTATGAACCATCTTTGCTAATTATATAAACTCAAACGGTGTGCTTTTTGCTTCAGTACATCAATCGACAAATGTTTTAGACATTTGAAAATTAAATAGTTTTCATCACGAAAGGAAGCATACAAACGAAGAGACTAGTTTTGTGTTTATGTTTCTGGTTAAACGAAAGACCTAACATTGAAAACCTATAATGTGGGCTCAAGGTGTCGTGCTGGTGTCTTCTAATGAGCATTCATTAAGTGCAATATTCACTCATAATTTGTAGCCACTTAAGCTGAAGGAGGTCATTATTGTAGCTGTTGATGACGGTTTCTTATGTTTCATTTTGCTTTAACACATTTACGTTCTCAGTTAGCTTTAATTTGGTTCATTTTTGCCTCTGAAATAACTAACTAGATATCACTTCATGTCGCTAACAAAGCAAAATGAACAGGAAAGCTTTTTTATGCAAAATAGGTAGTCAAAAGTGTCCCTGTTGAAAGACTAAGCTTGGCTTTATTATGGGCTACTCACATGCATGCTTAATGCTCACTAGGTTAATCAATTCACCTATTCTTGTATTTATCCGGAAAGAGTAAAGCATAATTTCGCATTGGGCAAATAATATTTGTTCAACATTGTTTTTTTCTTTCAGTTTGTAGGCGTAGTTTATTCGATTTTGCCTTCATGTTACTGTCTGTTGGCAAATGTGGACATTTGTTACGCATTCACAGAGTTCTCAATCTCAATCCCAGCTTGATTAATATTCTACGATAAACTAATCACTAAAAGTTCTCATCCCTTGCTCCGCAAGTGTTTTTTTAGGACAACCCATGCCAATTTTAGATTTACTGCGGGATAACAACGCAATGAAAATAAATGCGGAAATTCTGTTATCAGCAAACAAGCTGACCTTTCTGACAGGATAAGTTAACTAATCATTGTTTCTCATGGCCAGCACAGGTGCAGAGACACTACAGATGGAAACGCCTTATTTCGTGCTTGACTAGAGCGCAAAGCAATAATATATATATATAGTGGTGTGTATAAGAAATCACGTTTAATTCGTATTATGAAAATCTGCACAAGATTTGTGAGCAACACCTGCCTAGTATAGTGAGTTAGAATTTTTGGACATTTGAGATAAACACCAATCCCAAAACATTCAAACAGTCGTACATCTTTGCCAAACTAACCATATTCGCACACGTTGACGTGTTTCGATCTTCTATCATTATCAGAGACGCATGACGCCAAATTGACTAGCGATAATTAGTCCATAGTTTATAAATATATTTTATGGAAAGCCAGAAATTTGGTTCACATTCCTAGTAGTCTTGCATGTGTTGTATTTGAGGGAAAAAATCGGTCGCAAAAAAATTTAGACAGCCACGAATTGAATAGTCCGCAACTTTCGCCACATGCATGTTAATTAAAAAAATAGCAATCACTGATGCGCGCAAGTGTTGACAAAAATCTTTAAACATATTTAGATAATTCAAGTAAAACCAAAGTCATTTTGCGTAACCAGTCGCACAACATAACAAAACTACCGCCAATCACACTTGATGACACGCGTCGACTTTCCCTGTTCATTTTCAATGCAAAGGCGTAACATTGATGCATGAGGATCAAACCACGGTGCATATATAAGTTACGGAAACTCATATCTGCGATTCTAACCCTTATTTGTCTAGGTATTCGAGAAATTTGAATAGACTATGGGATACACAAATTTAAATCAATTAAGTAAGTAATGCTTGTTCAGTTGTATTTCCTACAAGAAAGTAAGTTTTGGGCAACATTCACGTCATTCAATTAAGAAATCAGTAGTTGTGTCAGTGAAGGTAACACTTGTTTAAATTAATTCTGCGGACTTGAGAAGAATTACAATCTTATTTCGCACAAAAAGTCGCATAGCACTTATTACTTTTGCATCTACATGATGAGTTCCCAATAAGGACGAAACCGGTCTACTGGATGAATTGCCTTTTCTACACTGTACAATTCTTAGTTTATACTGACATATGTAAGTAATTAATGGGTCAGGTGTTTATATCAAGACCGCAACCTTGATTATAATAATTGTTATCACCACCCGCTCAACCAATGTTCATTTCAATACCGCTTACACATGTAACGTAGTGCCTTTTCTATAATGACAGATTGGGGATGGTTAGTTGAAACTTTGGGTCTAAATGGATTCCATATGAGCTCCACCTAAAGGAAAAATAGACTAACCAAGTTACATAAGTTAGTATATAACTGAAAACTGTGTGCAGTGTAGTGTGCGGTAGGATGGCTCAGTGGTTAGAGCACCAGATTCCGAAGCAGACGTGCCCAGGTTCGAATACTGTCCGCGGCAAATTCTGGCCAGTACATGATGAGTTCTCAATAAGGACGAAACCGGTCTACTGGATGAATTGCCTTTTCTACACTATACAATTCTTAGTTTATACTGACATATGTAAGAAATTAATGGGTCAGGTGTTTATATCAAGACCGCAACCTTGATTATAATAACTGTTATCACCACCCAGGCAACCAATGTTTGTTTAGTCGCATAGCATGGCTAACTTACTGCTAGCAGACGTACTGACGCATTTAGATTTTTCACTATCATCATTAGAGCACGACGACAACCTGAACAACGAGGACTTAACCACAATTCATATACAAGGAATGGCATTTGAGAGAGGTGATTATTAGACATCACTTTGCAATCCAGCGAGAAAGACCCTTACATGCAAACAGGCACACACACACACACACACACATACACAAACGCATACAAACTTTCCAATCGGCCAGAACAAGAAATAGAAATAAAACCGAGTTAGATTTGTTGACACCCAAATAATAAAATGAAAACCCAGAATGCATAAAAATGAAAGACTGTAAAGTGAATTTTAGTGTTCTCGAAATAAATGGCCATTATACACTTTGTTATTAATGTTTTTTTTCTTCCTAATTTGGAAAAATAATATATACCCCAACAAACAGTATCTAATTGTTATTAACCGCAAGCAATATTCATATAAATGTAGGCTACGTAGCTCAGAATTCGTACAAATAAATAGAAAAATTGCTGTTTTCAGACCCGCAAACTTGACTAGAATTAAAGTAGAGATTAGAATTAGATACTCTGATAACTCATTTCCAAAAAGGTGCATCTCCATTCTGAGATATTTCGTCATTTCGTGTATAATATGCTAAATATTTTGCATAGCGAATAGGCCACAATTGTTTGGCTATTCGATAGTTTTGGATACAATTTATTTTGTGTATAGTCTATCATGCTCTAGTACATAATATCTCTTTACAAATCGGATTTACTTCATAAGTACAAGTTGAATTATATTGATACAGGTTCCGCCACGCCTGTCATTTATATGAATGTATAGTATTTGAACGCAAACAATAAAACATACATATTGTACTTCTGTATTAGTCCAAAGAGAACCATCAGGATAGACCAAAATATCATGACTCATCAATATGTGCCGGTACTACGCTCTATGCACACAATATATATAAGTTTGGTATATACTTCTGATGCTATTTAGTCTATTCTTTTACACGGTGCATAATATGTCATACAGTATCTCAAATATATTAGTTCTCAGAAAAAATCAATATATAACTACTAAACATATACTAAGTTGAATCATATAATCTATTACATTATCGATATTGTCATTGTGATCGACGAAAAGGGATTAACACTTTGCCTTCAAATTTTAATACTGTATACATTACGGCATTTGACAATCACACTTTAATTGTATCCGAGTTCATCCTATGCATGTTTATTTTATATTTTGATATGAAAGAGTGGCTGTCATATATGGTTGCACTAGAAATGATTAAACTGGTCCGATCCACTGTCATTATTTGACCGTCACCATTTTAATTTGCCGTGGCAGGATTTCAGATTTGTATCATATTAGAATAATCATAGGACGGTTTTTCCTTATGTGAGTTTACAGCAGCTTTTCAGCTGCAGTAGTTTGCTTCAATCTCCTACACCTGAGTCTTCTAGCACCTATCCATCTCTGAGTAATTTATTGAGTATATTTCCTCTTATAATTCATTTATTGAGCACGCATTGCTTATATATATATATATATATATATATATATATATATATATATATATATATATATATATATAATTCATGCCTTCCTTAATAGATGAATTTAAATCGTATTTTGCACATTAAAAAAAACAAAGGACCACTGGTTCGACTATTTATGCAGAGATAAATAATATAACAAATCTAACCCACTAAAAAACATCGCTAGCAATGCTGAGTATGTCTTCTAGATGGAAAATATCATAATGCTTTAAGAAGACGTAATGGTTGTGGAACCGTATATTTTATGTATATATTGCATTTAATTTTTTGTTGGATCCTAAAGAAGTGGTCTCTCTTTGAATTTAGACGCTAATAATGGCAAATATAGCGAAATATTTCCCTCTTAAAATATAAAGAAACTTTACATTGGAGATAATTTTATCAAATAAAAGTTTAGTTCAGTTCTAATGACTTTCCATTAATTTATCATTGTGGAGATAAGTCATCTTGATATAGATTTGTAATTCAATTACGAAGCAGACATATCTCGTATGACATATTATGCATTTTGCAGTTTCTTTACTTTGATCAATTTCGGCATCTATTTTTTCAAACGGTGAATTTTCGCTTTTTTCGCTCATTTAGAGTTCATTTTGACCTGATGTTTCATTTAATGTAAGTAATCTAGTTTAATTCGGTTTCACTCTATTTGCTTAACTGCAGATTTCGTCAGAAAAAGTGTGATTGATTTGAAGAGCGTCTGAATGAATTGAAGCTTTTTAAACTTGAAGAAAATCCGCTGAAACATTTTGAAGTAGCTCCAAATACTGTAAATGTGCGCGTGATGATTGCCGCGAATACAATTCTGCCATTGGGATTGCTTTTAATTGCTAAAGAATTCTGCCATTAAAAATAAATAACTTAATGTATTTTCTCATTTTGTCGGCTCCCATAAATTGGTACGCGACAAATCCGTTTTCTGTGTTATGAAATCAGTAAGATGAAAATATAAACATAATTGTTAAAAGGAGGCTAACCACTTGTTCACCTTTGTTTACTTTGTTTTTCTGAGATGATAATTGTCGATACGATGAATGCATCAACAAAGTTCATAAATGTTGAAATTCGTCGAAGTTACTTTAAACCCCTTAGAAATATGAAACCAGTGTTGAATCTAACCTGCAACGTGGGTTATAGCAAACCCATTTTGCAGTTTATGATACTTGATGCGACATACCCCTAAGTTAAATACCCTTTGTTGCGAAGAACTAATATATATGCAAGTATGTATTAGGTGTTGCGAACCCAGTAACAAATTAGTTCAATTGTGACCAGAAGGATAAACCAAAGGCAGCATGAATGGAAAGTATAATCTCATGCATATTCGTTTCGTGCTTACTGGCGACTCATCAGTAGGAGCCGGTATTACGCCCGCCCTATATATTTGGTGAAGACTGTGGGATAATAGGACGGTACTAATCTCCTAGGCGAATGTGTAAACCTGTAGTAGTGAAGCTAACATCATCTAAAGTCAACGACAATGCGACTTCAACGCTAACTCACTCTATTAGATATATATATATATATATATATATATATATATATATATATATATATACCGAGTCTGTAAAAGATACTCACACTATGGCTATTGTGTTACAATCTCCTAGACGAATGTGTGAACCTGCAATAGTGAAGCTAACATTATATAAAGTCTACGACAATGCGACTTCAACGCTAACTCACACTATATAATATATATAATATATATACCGAGTCTGTAAAGGATACTAACACTATGGCTATTGTGTTAGTAACCGATACCAACATTATTGTACCGAAAAGGTACATGGTACTAACACTATGGTTTCCAAGTCGGTACATGATACCAACCTGATGGATATCAATTTATGCTAAAGTTCACCGAAATTGAGAATTACAACAATTTCTGAACACCTGTTACTCCAGTAAATCCATACACTCTGGCCTTGATCGATATCCGTTATCACATTTCGCGGTAAGCGTGACATCATTCAATTCAATATATTACAGTTAAATACTGTTTGTTGCGGAGACCTAATATATATGCAAGTATATATTAGTTGTTGCGAACCCAGTAACAAATTAGTTCAGTTGTAACCAGAAGGATAAACCAAAGGCAGCATGAACGGAAAGTATAATCTCATGCACATTCGTTCGTTCGCAACACCTAATATATACTTACATACCCCTAAGTTAACTAAAGTTTCCATGTGTTGAAGCGCTTAACTGTGAGTAGAGATTTTTTAAAAGTGCTCATAATTTGTCGCTGCGAGGCAGACTGCTACTTGCTCATTATAAGTTTATCATAATAATTGTTCTAGATACTGGTAGGTATGATAAATGCTGTAAATAATTCTTTAAATCAAGTTTGCGAGTTTTTAGTAAACACCAATCCCATTTTAGTTCATCAGTCGTCGAACAACATAGCAAAACTACCGCCAGTCGCACGCACTGACGCGATTCGATCTTCCATGATCATCAGCAGAGTACAACGGCAAACTGACTAGCGACGCTTATATATGGAAAGCAAAATTAGACAACTGGTAAATACATTTGTATTGGTGTTTAATTCAAGCTAGAAAGCTTCATTTAAAGAATTGTTACCACCACCCGCGCTAACATTGCTTGTTAAATTTTATTACCTATTTATATTTGTGACGAAAGATGAAATAAGTTAATGTTCGTGACTGCATAGAAATTATGCAGCAGAAATTTACAGTGAAGTACAATGTAGGCGAGGCCACTGGAGGTAAGAGCCGCATATCTAATTTAGCTATCCATATATCTAAATTGCGGTTAAATCCTCGTTAGTCAGTTTGCCGTCGTACTCTGATGCTGATCATGGAAGATCGAAGCGCGTCAGTGCGTCCGACTGGCGGTAGTTATATTATGTTGTTCGACGACTGGTCTAATACAATAAGATTGATGTCTACTTGAGGCTCGCAAACTTGATTAAAGAATTTTTACCACCACCCGCACAATCATTGATAGTTTAGCTGTAAATAATGTTAGTCCGCCGAAAGCATATGCTGCAAGAAGACGTTCTGTGAATTAGTATTCCTATTTAGTTCATCGATATCCATGTTTGGCATGGATGGCTCTCTAGAGTGGAACTTATACGGATTCTGGTGGTCAAAAGACAGTTTTCTGATCGATTTGTTAGATGTTCGTTGCACTCGTTTTACTCTCTTGTGTTCAAAATAATTAAAAGTCATGTCCTGTTTAACAGAATGTGGCCTATTTGGATACAATGATATATACCTGTCCAATATGCCTGTTTAACGCTGTTATATCTTGTGACAAGCTATCACAGGTGAAGCTGGAAGACTTAATTTGCCTCAGCCAAAATAAGGCAAACGATGATATAGAACAGTCTAACTCAGTTGATACAGATATTTTAGTGCAAGAGCATCTACCAATATTTTTGTGACGCATAACTTCTTGAACTCGTTTTTCATTTAAATCAGCTACGGCCACTCAGATTACTTGTGAGTAACACACTGTTGTTCCCAGTTAATTGTTAATTAATTGTATAATTAATATTTATGATAATTTTGTCGATATCATCCAGCATTTCACAAGTATTCACTAGTCTTAGGACCAACCCAATAATGCGCAACTAACAATTGTTTAAATAGAAAACACTTTAATTCAGTACCACTTCCCCAAGAAATTTGGTGTCTGTCCTATTATGAAAGTTGGAAGATGGATAGTTGAAATTTAGGTCAAAATAGATATTACATAGGTTCCACCTGTAGGGAAGACTAATAATTTTTTTTGTATAGAACTGAAAATTGTGTAGCGTCTGACCGGTGGCTCAGGAATTAGATTTAAGAACTCCAAAGCGAACGTTCTCAGGTTAGAGCGCCGTCTACGGCAAATTCCGGATAGTACTTGATGAGTTTCCGACAAGGACTAAACAGTGCTTAGTTTATGCTGATAAATTTATATATATATATATATATATATATATATATATATATATATATATATATGATTGACGTTTAAATCAAGATCACAACCTTGATTTAAATAAATGAGGACGTTGACACTACACTGGAAAGCACAGGAGCTACAAAATAATCGATTAAGATACTCTTGCATGTGAAAGGAAGGTGGATCGCTTTTTCCGTTGTGTGTGTTCTAGAGACTAGTAAAACGAAAATTGGGTTTGCACCATTCACCATCTGTGAAAAATGACTGATTTGAGAGCTAAGTGTTCTAACGTTTCAAAAGCGAATATATGCTTTATTCTTGGCCATAAGCAACACACTTACTATCGAGGAAACTTTAATTTTATCGTTCATATAATGGTGTATCTTCGGCTATTGTACAATCACCTTCCTCTCGATCCTTTACGATGCTCATCCACCTGTGCATAGTATTTTAAAATGCTTACATAAGCAACGGACAGGCGTATCATGCACGAACCGGCCTCCACCTCGAAGCCTAAAGTCAGAACTGCTTTTATTTATCATTCCGTCAGTTCGCGATGATATTGGCTCATTCAAAAAAACACCTAATATGCCCTCAGTCCTGGGGGTTTCAAATTCATGGTCAGTTATGAGAGAATATTATTGTCAAATAAATTCATTATATTAGTTTTAAACGAAATGGAATTAACCATCGCGTTTATCAGTTCCTCGTTTTATCTTCCTTCACAGATTTAGCTCCAAGGCACCAACAGGTTGTAAATCTGCTTTAAATCAAGTTTGCGAGCTTGAAGTAAACACCAATCCCATTGTATTTAACCAGTCGTCGAACAACATAACAAAACTACCGCCAGCCGCAACGCACTGACGCGTTTCGACCTTCCATGATCATCATCAGAGTACGACGGCAAACTGACTATCGAGGATCAAACCGCATTGAATATATATGGAAATCAAATTTAGATATGCGGCTCTCACCTCTAGCAGTCTCGCATACATTGAACTTGACTGGAAATGTCGGCTGCACAGTTTCTATGCAGTCACGAACATTAACTGTTTGCAGCTTTCGCCACATATACATATATAGGCAATACAATTTAAACAATAATTGACTGCGCGGGTGGTGGTAACAATGCTTTAAATCAAGTTTGCGAGCTTGAAGTAAACACCAATCCCATTGTATTTAACCAGTCGTCGAATAACATAACAAAACTACCGCCAGCCGCAACGCTCGATTTAGGATGTAAAACTATTATACATACTGTCAAGGCACCGTATTCTTTCTTTTTTGAAAACATACATTTACAAGGAGCTAAAATGTTGAAATTTGAATATATTTTTTGAATTTTTGCTGGGTGCCAGCATCATATTCTGCAATGCCGCATTTTGCGTAGGCGGGTTGTAGCTTTGCACCCAGAGTTTCACAAATACCCGATTGATCCCAATTTCCTTGTCCGTATCTGTTTTGTCTTCGATTGGGCTGGGCGTGCATTCATCCCTTTCTTCCGAAGGCTTCAATATCGTTCATACTAACCAATGAAAACGCGGTCCTATCCAATCCTTTGAGAAATTTAAATATATTCGTTTCAAATTATACACATACACATACAATTTCGTGAAAGCATATTTGAGCGCAATTTTTAAACAAAGTAATATTGTTCCAGATACCGAATTAATTAAGTTAAAAAACAATCAAATATACAGCTAAATAAATAAAAAGTATACACATCAATCCATCCATACATTCATCCGTAGAAACTTACATGCACACAAATACACATAAATACACGTATACATACTTGCATACATGCTTACATAAATGCATATATACAACACACATACATAAAGAAACACATAAAAACATATATACATACTTAAATGATTTACATACATACATACATACATACATACATACATACATACATAAATACATACATACATACATACATAAACATAAATAAATACATACATAAATACATAAATAAATACATACGTGCATACATACATACCTGGATACATACATACATACATACATACATACATACATACATACATACATAAATGCATACATACATACATACATACATACATACATACATACATACATACATACATACATACATACATACATACATACATACATACATACATACATACATACATACATACATACATACATACATACATACATACATACATACATACATACATACATACATACAATACATACATACATACATACATGCATACATACATACATACATACATACATACATACATAAATACATACATACATACACACATACATACATAAATACATACATAAATACATACAGACAAAAATATATAACTCTAACATACATACATACATACATACATACATACATACATACATACATACATACATACATACATACATACATACATACATACATACATACATACATACATACATACATACATACATACATACATACATACATACATACATACATACATACATACATACATACATACATACATACATACATACATACATACATACATACATACATACATACATACATACATACATACATACATACATACATACATACATACATACATACATACATACATACATACATACATACATACATACATACATACATACATACATACATACATACATACATACATACATACATACATACATACATACATACATACATACATACATACATACATACATACATACATACATACATACATACATACATACATACATACATACATACATACATACATACATACATACATACATACATACATACATACATACATACATACATACATACATACATACATACATACATACATACATACATACATACATACATACATACATACATACATACATACATACATACATACATACATACATACATACATACATACATACATACATACATACATACATACATACATACATACATACATACATACATACATACATACATACATACATACATACATACATACATACATACATACATACATACATACATACATACATACATACATACATACATACATACATACATACATACATACATACATACATACATACATACATACATACATACATACATACATACATACATACATACATACATACATACATACATACATACATACATACATACATACATACATACATACATACATACATACATACATACATACATACATACATACATACATACATACATACATACATACATACATACATACATACATACATACATACATACATACATACATACATACATACATACATACATACATACATACATACATACATACATACATACATACATACATACATACATACATACATACATACATACATACATACATACATACATACATACATACATACATACATACATACATACATACATACATACATACATACATACATACATACATACATACATACATACATACATACATACATACATACATACATACATACATACATACATACATACATACATACATACATACATACATACATACATACATACATACATACATACATACATACATACATACATACATACATACATACATACATACATACATACATACATACATACATACATACATACATACATACATACAAACATACATACATACATACATACATACATGCATGAATACATACATACATACATACATACATACATACATACATAAATACATACATACATAAATGAATCTTTTCATGCATAAATGCACACATACGTAACTTGAAATAAACTTAGAACAATATAACTATCATACTAATATACAAACAAAGGTTACTGCTTGCATATATAACCAGGTTAAATAGCATTATATATACCTCTTTTGATATACCTCCTTTTTGATAAAGTATTTAAAACAATTTTCTAAACATTCTGTTTTTCGCGGCAAATTCTAGCCAGTAAGTGATGCGTTCCAAATAAGGACGAAACTGGTCTACTGGATGAATTGCTTTTTCTATAGCATACTGGCATATGTAAGTAATTAATGGGTCAGTTGTTAATATCAAGTTCGCAACCCTGATTATAGTAAATATTATCACCGCCCGCGCAACCAATTTTCGTTCAAATATATAAATGTTCATTCCATTTAAATCTTTGTTTTACCTATTGCCATGCGATGCATCTTGTGTAAAAAATGTAGATTTTCTGAAAATTACGAAAAAAAGGATTGCGAATATATTGGCAATCTTATTCAACTGATATAAGCAATGATATATTTAAAGACAGAAATAACATTAGCCAAACAAAAAAATTCCAAATGACAATCAATTGGAATTTACCTGATCAATGTTTTGACTAACGAAAATCATATAATTTTGATTAATCAAAACATTTTTACTTTTAATCAACTGGACTTTTAAATAAGTTGCTGTTAGCTGATTTAGCCAACTTAAAAAGTGAATTTTGATAATTTAATTGGTAAAAGATTTTACGGACAACACGATGAGCATTTCCCATTTTCGTCCAGGACAGGTACAAAATATTATCATTAACAAAATCTATTTTAAAAGAAAGATAAATTACAATTGCATATCATTACTAACACGAAACAGTCAATTCAGTATTCCCCAAAATATTTTAAATCTCGCCCCAAGTGTAATTAAGTGGGAAAAAAATTATTAGTGTATTAATGAACTTTTAGCCCGTACACGAAGAAATACAGCAGATCGAACAAATTTGCCTAAAGCATTTTAAAATTGATCAACTTCTAGAAAAGAAGCAAGAATAAATTTATTTAATACTTTAAATTTATCGAACGAATTTTTGATGGAATTGGATTCTGTGTGCAATAATCTGAGTTATAAGAGTATTGAACTAGCTAAAGTTTCTCCATTTCTCTTGTGAACATTTAATTTGATTTCAAGTTAAAAATCTAAAAGAAAAATATTTCAAATAACATTTTGCATTAATTTTTTCATTTTTAGTACTGTAATGTAGCGTCATATTTGTTATATATATATATATATATATATATATATATATATATATATATATATATATATACACAGTATATTTCTAATTAGAAAGAAAAAAATACATTAATAACAAAGTGGATAATGGCCATTTATTTCGAGAATACTAAACTTCGCTCTACAATCTTTCATTTATATACATTCTGGGTTTTCATTTGAATATGTGGGTGGCAACAAATATGACCCACATATTCAAATGAAAACCCAGAATGTATATAAATGAAAGATTGTAGAGTTCTGTCTAGTATTCTCTTGCAAATGGTCATTATCCACTTTGTTATTAATGTTTTTTCTTCCTAATTAGAAATATACTGTTTAATATTCGAAGGCAATGGACATAATAAATATATATATAATTGTTTTTTTCGGCAGAATACTGCACATTTACCTGATTCGTGTTTAGCTGCATAATTTAGTTAAACTTCTTACTTACTTGCACTAGCTTTTAGATCAGTAGGACATATTTCTTTACTTCACGTTAATACAACTTTTATTACTTTGCCTCATGGTACGAAGAATCGAATTAACTTCGGAAGAATAATCTCATCAATGCTCTAAGTGAGTAGACTATTTTCACACACACACACACACACACACACACACACACATAACCCTAACACTTATTATGACGGTTGCAATACGAAACTGATATTAAGTTACTGGAGTTTCATTAGGAGGAACGTATATGTGCTTTTAATTATATTTAGATGAATGCTTATGAGTTATTAAAAAACGCGCAAGTATACACGATGCAGGTCTAACCTGTGAAACGTCAGTAATTTTTCGAAGATCAGCCAATCAGAAATGCATTTCACCACAGAGCTGTGTTGATAAAGAAAGTTACGTTAATCGACGTGTCACAGATTTCAGCTTTACAAGCATTCTCTGCTACTACTTGCGAGAATCCCGATAGGGGCGATTCCATTATCAAGTTGATTGACGGTCTTATTTCAAATTAAGCGTCAGAAAAACAACTGTTTTTGGTGATTTAGATGGATTGGCCAGCCAGCTAACTGACGTTAAATAAATATGCTGCATTAATCAGTTGCACGTTTGCAACCAGACATTCGAAATTGTCACATAAAGGTAAATAAAAATTGCACATGCATAAGACTTCGAGAGACATCACTTCATGAAATGTCTGTGCAGAGACGAAAAAAATGATTGTAGTCAAATCTTTTTAGTTAATGTATTACCTATTAAATATTTTTTTCATTATTTCATCTTGTCTGCATGATCTTTGCACGGTTTGCCATTTCGCAGTCTAAAACACTAGACTTAACTTAATAATGAGTAATTTAAAACCTGAAATTTATGTCAAACGAGTGAGAATTATTAAAAAGCATTTTGAAAAGGGTTTTACTTTTTTGCCCTATCGTAAAGCATATTCAGCATTTGTGTTAATGACTTGTGTGAGTCATTTCTTCGGTTTTTTATTAAGGTAGTACGATGAAAATAGGCACAAATTTTTGAAATGTCTAATTAAAATTTGGTTAGACTACGGATAGAAGCGGGAGTCTTAATTTCATTTATTTAACTAATAAACTGAATCTATATATGTCAGCCAAATTTAATACACCTTAACCAATATAAATCAAATCAAACATGTCACATTTTATTATTTTGGATGAAAGCAATTTAAACGCAATAAGTCTTCCGTGTATACTTTTAACAGGAATACTTTTGAAAAATACACTTTATTTGCATTAAAAAAATTTAAAGAATAACAGATTCATCAATAGATCGAAGCTGTGTACACACACAAGTATAATAAAGTCGCAAACTAGTTGTTTTTATGCAAATAAACCAGAACATATGGCCTTGAATAATGTAGAGGCATACAGAAAGATTACAAACGCAAATTTATGAATTCCACTGGGAGCAGACAGGATAATTATTCATATTTTTCCATGTGGCCTGTTTAACACTTTACCTGCTTGCTTAGTTCATTCTAGGTTGTTTTAATATTTGTTTTTCTTAGCCTAAACAAAAGCAAAACAATACAAGAGATATAGCTTCGTAAAAAAGTTTATTTTTTGCCATAGATAATGCTGACTAATTAGAACGACTATCGTCGGCACTGAAGGAGAGAGAAGAAGTTACAGGTCACCGTTTTGTTGCTCCGCTTTAATCAGGTTGGTCTAGTCAGGTAAACACATTTTTTATAAATAGTTCATTTGTTATACTACTAATGATAGTTTCAGTTAGCGAAAAACGTTTAATCAAATGGATGCCAAAGTAGAGCTAACGGAATAAACTGTGCAAAGATTTCCCTCTGGTAAGGGGACTGTCAACAGTTAATTTAGTTTCGATTGTTCACGTTTAAGTAAACATGGAACTGGGAAAATCCAGATAATACACAGATGTTTTAATGCAAATATTGAAACATTGATTGAATTAGCTTTATGCTGTACTTGCGCCATATTTACGTTTTTAAGCTATACCTCCAAGGCTTTACAAAATTTGCAGGATAACAGACTGTAGCGGTAGCCACATTTCAGTAAGGCTGATGTGAATACAGCAGAAACTCTTCGTAGAACTGCACGCATTAAGATGAGGCGAAGTCAGGAGAATGATAAAAACAGAATTCGAGACGCAGAAGTAAATAGGAAATGAAAAATATTTGTACTTTGTTTGAGCAAAATTGCCTTATCTGAGCACTTAGAAAACGTAATAAGATTATATTCTGCTCTAAAGAACACTCTGACTGTGGAGTTAGAGACAATTAGTCTAGGCTGGACGAAACCATTATAGTAAATTCTGAGGGAAGCCGCATAAACGACCCAACCGATATTCGTGAATTCCACAGCGATCTGATTCGTGCGAACTACGTGCCTCTGTACAAAAGAATCAACATCATCACTTCATCGGCTTAAATGTGCCCGTATAATAAAAGCAGTTCTACAGATCCAGATATATATATATATATATATATATATATATATATATATATATTTTCTGTGAACTAATTTGTTACTATGTGCGCAACACCTTATAAATAATTCTAAACTTCCTTCCATGACTTGCTTTTTCTTCGCGATTCGGTTCATGGATGATATTGAACAGGCATTGATTAATATACTGGCCATCAACATGTTGTAGAGTGACTGACAAAAGCCACATACAGTTAGTTTCGAGCATACCTAAAATAGTCCTTCAATCAAGTTTGCGAGCTTGAAGTAAACACCAATCCAATTGTATTTAACCAGTCGAGGAACAACATAACAAAACTACCGCCAGTCGCAATGCACTGTTATGTTGTTCGACGACTGGTTAAATACAAAGGGATTGGTGTTTACTTCAAGCTCGCAAACTTGATTTAAAGAATTGTTACCACCACCCGCGCAATCAATTATTGTTTAATACTTAAAATATTTTGCGATTCAGCATCCTGTTTACTGAGTCATAAATAGAATGGCTGATTTTTCATAATAGTTATAGCTACAGAACAGCCATTAGTTGGACGCTGAAATTTGGCAACATTACCGAGCGTGCCACGGCTCACCAAGGCCAAAACTTCAAAGATTTCTGACATAGAATTCAGTGCTTCACAGACAACAACGATATGGTCGCCTTCACTTGAGGTTGTCCGTAGATTTTAAGCATTATCTGCAGAATTAGCATTGTTAGCATTGAGCATTCCGATCGAATTCGAGTTGTAGTTAATCTTATCTCTTGGTCCGTAGGGATTACTTGTATTCTCTCCGTTTACAATCGGTATTCCAAAAGCAGAACCTGAATTTCCATTAGCTAGTGGCAAATTAACCACGTGTTTTCCGTGCTAGTGGATATCTAAACATCATTAGACAGGCTATGGCGTTGCAAAGCAGCATGGGATTTCAGTGTATTAGCCAGCATAACGCCGGAATTCTCAGATACTAAATAACTATTAGAAATATATAAATCGAACTCTTTTGCTTTACACTACTTGCTGTTTACAATAACAAGTTGATTTGTTATATATTAATCCGACTTTTCCAGACACAATAAAACATCGCAGCGTGTATTTGAAAGTTTGTAGAACGCTAGGCGTGTCCATTGTAGTTGTCAATTGATGGTTCCAAAACAGATAATAGAGCTATTTGGTGACTTAAATGACAAGTCAGACCATGCGTTGCACACAAAATATCAACCAAAGTTGGATAATTTTATTGAGGATGGTTGGCTAAATGTTTAAATCTTTTTATTTAATTCAAAATCTTGTGCAGAATTTCTAACATTTATCGACTTGAAGTTCGTTCATGAAGCTTGATCAACTTCTAATAATCGATCTCCATAATTCCTATCACAAGTAAATTGTTCCTCGTTATATCAGGCATGTGTAAATTGTTTTCTCGCGATTATTTACCTGTGAAGAAGGTGAACTGGCCGGTTTCGTGCTAGTGCATTTCATAGAGAAACTGTTAATAAAGCAAGTAGATTCGGTAACATATATAAGTGCAATGTCAGGTTTATATATATATATATATATATATATATATATATATATATATATATATATATATATATATATACATGCATATATATATATATATATATATATATATATATATATATATGAATCAATTTTCTATTCTATGCAACGATTAGTTTATATTGAGAACATATATATATATATATATATATATATATATATATATATATATATATAATAAAATCTTGAAATTCTCAGTATAAACTTATCGTTGCATAGAATAGCAAATTGATTCATCACGTAGGTTGGTTTCGTCCATTTTCGTAACTTATCAAGTTCTTGTGGGAAATGGCATGACCGGAGCTCAAAATAGGGCACAATGGCTTCATTGTTTTGCAACTAACTCACTGGCCAAACCTAGCAACCTACTACATGCAATTTAGGTTATATGCCAAGATATGATTTCGGTCAATCTTTCATCCAGGTTTAACATATGAGACATCACTTTCAAAATAAAATTCCAACTATTCCTCACCGATAGCTCATTATAAAACACGATGCTAGCACTATTAATATATATATATATATATATATATATATATATATATGTATAGATTATCAATATTCCTCTCCTTGCTTTTTAAAATATATCAGCTTTTTATTATTAATTCCTACGTTGTTGTATGGAGACTTCCGAACAATTCATGATCTTAAATTTATCAGTCGATCTATCTTAATTTTTGTCTGTGTAACTTTCTAACTGGCATCCTTAGAAGGCACAGGACTAACAAATTTTTATGCATATATCTTATACAAGTCTTTAATAATTTGATCTAATTACCAAAATATGGTTCCCGAAATTCAGTTGTTTCTATGTTAAGTGGAATTATCAGACTTTCCAATGGTATCGGAAAATATTATCGAATTAATTTATAATTATTTATCAAATGAAAAGGTATTCCTTTTAACAAACTAGAACGTCGAACAACTCACCAGTAGAGTATTTTGGTCAGAATCGCAGTTTGTTACGGTCTGTTCTGGGGTTTAGGCGTCATATTTAAAAAAAAGTTTATTTCATACTTCGAAATAGTTAATTTAATTGGTTGTTTGTTCGGTCAAAATTACAAGGATTTTAAATAGAGTGTATATGCACTCCGTGACTCACACAATCAAGTTTAGAGACAAACATATTTAATAAGTCGCACCTAAACAAAAAAAATATATTTACGATTTCTTTGCTTAGTTTTTGAAAAAATGTTTACAAAAGCGATAAAAAGATTAGGCACCGTTCATCACGCCAATTATACTGTTGTGTGCATAGTCAATTCACCAGCTTCTTGAACAGCTTTGTATACAGTTAAATACTGTTTGTTGTATACATTTGCTCTGCGCGTTCAATTTAAGATACTTTGTGTTTACGATTCTAATCATCGATCAATGTATTCTGAGCCATTTATATTTCGGCACAAATCATCGCAGGATATAATCAAAATTGAAACTAACTGCGAAGAAAAACCATGTGTAAATCAGCCTTGATCCTATCACACGAATTCTTATGCCGAAATAATGTTAAATTTAAAAAAAACCCGTTAAAATGGCCAAACGTTTGAATCAGGCCTTCCTAATATAGGAAATTTATTATCTTCTGGCAGAAGTAACATCATATAAATGGAGATTACCTGAAAATTAGCAAATTATTAATAGTTGTTGAGTGATGTCTTAGGATTTTGCTTTAAATCACTTTTTTACGGTTAATTCCTTTAGCTAAGAACACCTCGTTTTTATGGAACATGCAAATGGACATTGACTAATTTTAACTGTCCTTTTAAAATAATACTATTATTGATATTAATAATAATATTATTATTATTATTGATAGTAAGAATAATAATATTAACAAAAGCATAAATATTAATAATAACAACAACATAAGTAGCATTATTTCGGCAATTAGACAGTCAGCTCATGGTTGAAATTTAATTCGGACGTGAACATCAGAATTTTTTGCGTAAATGTAGTGTGGAGATGTAAAATTTGCCAAATACAACATTTTGTGATAATAAAGGAAATGTAGCTTATGCTAAAACAAATACAATAACAGCAATAATTTCGAACAAATAAGTGAAAATAACTTGATCTCAGTCGTAGTATCTATATCTGCTAATGTAGCGGTGACTGAAGCCCTGAATGGCTTTCGACGTTTCGTTGCTGATCACCCGTTAATATTCAGAGGATGTAAAATGGCAATTGAGCACATTATTGAGATTATGTTTAAATGTATATCTTCTAGCTATTTTAAAATTAGAAAACAATATTTTAAACAAATTAGAGGTTTCCAATGGGACAACCTTCATTACGTATTTGGAAAATAAACTTTTAGAATAGACACAATTAAAACCTAAACTGTAGATATAGATTAAATGGTGAATTGCTTAAATTTACCAATTGAAATAAACGAGCTTCAATTTTACATTGAAGGGGAGTTATTAGGTGAATTAAAGTAGTTTATATAGCATGTTAATTAGAAATGGTCAGAAATTATAAAGTGATATTCTTAAGAAGGATACTTACTAGGGTATCCTTGTTAATTTCAAGTCCATTCACCTAAATCGCATGAAATTTGGTATTTTCAAAGCATTAACAATAAGAAGCCTTGGATTAACAGATATAAAGCTTAAGAAGTTCGAATTGCACAGAATGTGGGATATATTTGCGGCTAATGGTTACACTCTTAATTAAAAAAAACAGCAATAGTGGATGCCATAAAAATTTTAATCTTAATTTGGGGCGCATAAAAGCTGATAGAGCGAACGGAGATCGTAGGATTATGGTATTACCGGAATCTAGAAAAAACATGAAATCAGTATCAGAACCATTTTAAGACCATCCCTTACCCTGGGCGTTAGACTTCCTAATCAAAAATTAATTATTTAAACCTTAGATATTTCAGGAGTATAAGAAATCCCAAACAATGATTTTAGTCTCAGTTACGACGGTGAAACCATAAGTCTAATAAACTTAAGAAAAGAAGAACATGGAATTAAATTTGAGTATGTACATGTTACTAGATCTGATCTAGCCCGTCATGAAATGGAGACTGTACATGGTGTTATCTGGGATAATTTTAGACGCATATTGATAAATGATTGTAACAGGATGACGAGATTGATTAAAGCATCTATCGAAATTGAAAGAATATGAATGAAACTGCTCTGGGAATCTCATTAGGCTCAATTTGTAATATAGCATTAGCTAAAGGAATGAAAAACGAGTGCATGAATCAGAATCTAAAGCTAGCTCCAGTAAAAGATTAGGAATATCGGATTCAGACGGGCTTATTAGTTAGCTTATCAACTCACTACTGGTCAATCATTTATTTAGAGTAAACATCTTCCACATCTCATCCTTCAGCTGCTTGGTTGTTATTTAAGGTTCATAATAATTTAAACGCTTATTAGAGAACTAATAAATTTTCATCATATTGATTATTTATTTATCAATTAATTTTCATAATTTTCTTGTCTAATCATCACCCATTTTATTTAATATCTTCAGTAAGCTTCTTATTTTACTACATTTGATCAATTGCCGGAATATAATTTTCGTGATTTGCTCCCACATTATCTACTGAAATCATTTTGTTGTTACATAATTTTAAGTGTGAAGGCAATGTGAATTAGCCTGATGTTCGCAAACGGTAAATTAAAATCTATTGTCTGCTGTTTCACTAAGATGGATATATTTGTGTAATAATCACATTAAAATAAATAATTTTTAGTTATAGATACACACGAACATACAAATATGTGATGTGCGCCTGTCTAATGATGCAATAACAGCTGTTACTAAACAAGCCAGTCCGAAATATACCTTGAGCGGTTTGATAAAAAATTCAAACGTGCATGGTAAATCTGCTTTCTTAATTTTTAAAATTAACTTCGTATGCGTTATGAACTGAGTATCTGATTTATTGGGATCTGTGCCCCTAAATGTGTTGGCAGCCTCTATTACGTTTTTTCGTGTGGTGGTTATAAAGCAAATAATCTAATGCATGTAATTTGTAAAATGGTATCTAGCCTCACTGGTATCACTAATTTGGTTGTACATCACAGTCTTGGTCATACACACGCACATACGTGGCACACAACTATTTAGTGAATGGACAGTTAGAAGTCTAAATTATATGGTAAGAGGGATTATCATACTTGATTCATTAATTTGTTTTTAAAACTTGCTATGTAGCGTGGACCAAATAAGGATTCCATCAGCTGTATTCGAAATACTTCCAACAAACAAAAAATTGAGATTCAGCCTTTAAAGAAATAAATACACTTTAAAATTTTTAATACAAATCTACATCACCAAGTTGGCAATATTCCGCTTAAATTTACTACCTAGCGACACAAAAAGGAATACTCCTAGACCAATAGTCTCTAAAAACTGTTAGTGCGCTCATTATTGCAGAAGGTTTTTGACATTAAAATTCGACCCAGACAGTTGAGTAGACTCGAAACCCATATTATAGAATAAGTCAGAAGCGTACAATTAACCAATGACTACACAATTTGACTAATTATAAAAAAGGACCTGTGGAGCCTATCGAAAGTAACCGTTTACGTATACAGTCCAGATTGTCCTCTAGGTATACATAAATAATGATTGAGTTTTACGTTATTAACGCCATTAAGACATCAAATGAATGCAAAGTCTGCATAGAGTTGTAAATCGATAAGAAAAATTTAGCTTAATGAATAGAAGTCAACACTTTAGTGGGTCTGTAAGACCAAAACGGAAGTTATTTTGACATTATTAGTCTATACTTGTAATGAAACGCATCTGGATAGACTCGTTTGGGAAGTTTTTCGATAAAATTTAAAAAAATGAAAGTTGAATTAAAAAATTAAAATTTATATTTAATTTAATTAATCGAACAGTCAATGTAAGCACTTTAATTTAGAAAACCGAGCAAGGAATATCAACTAGTCCCCAATTAAAAATAAATAACCAATAACTGAGTAAAATAGTTATTTGGCAGAATTTTAAATCTGCCAAAATATAATTCGATTTTTACTCATTTGTGAAAAAGCGTTGAAATTAATTCAAAAAGGGTAGAGCACATTAAAAATGAAACAGTATGCATGAATATTTCCATCTTATAACGGGTATTCGTCCAAATTTCTGCATTTTATACCATTGCATATTTCATTCACTGCTGCAAAACTTGACTGGTTTCCTATAATAAAATTGCCAAGTCTTTACGGTGAAAGACCATTCTAAATGAAAGATTATTTTCCTGTAGTATAACTTGATTTGTATTTCTCAGCATTTTATTTTCCATGACAAATTTAATTGTACACTGAAGTTGTTTTTACACGTAAGAGACGATCGATTAGTCCTAATTCAATTCCCCATTTCTTCGAAAACTCGAAATATATTGACTGGTTTTGTACAGTCGTGAAACAATGTTCCCCATTTGCTTCGTGCTTTTTACATTGCACACGTATTGCATTGTATACATACAGACGAACAATTTCTTCTTCACCGATGTAGCCATATACAAACGTATTTAACAGTTAATGATGTATATACTCACGTGTGTAAAGTACCTTTTTGTGCGTTAGTGCTTTTTATTGCTCTTGAAATGCTTTCAGAAGTGAGAGTCCACTTCAATATTTGTCGAGCTAACATGATTCAGCGTCATTTCGGATTGGTTGAAGAATCAAACTATTCTCAAAGAAAGACTAATGCCAAAGAATAATTAATTTACTAAGTAAATTACATTTTGGGAATTAGTTTGAATCAAAGAGAACACTGATGCGTAGCATAATCATAGTGAACATAATTAAATTATATCCATATTCATCAAGGTAAAAAATGAATTAAAGCACATTGAATAGAAGTTTAGATATAACACCTCACATAAATTAACGGGCGGAATTTTATTACGCGAGGACCAAAAGATGATTTCATAAAGTAGCTACATTCGTACCTACCATTGATAGTGAGTAATAATTTTATAAATGGTTTTGCTAACTACTACAGAATCCGAGGCTCGAGTGCTAACCACATGCCTGCATCGCGGAATTTGTTTAAGTTTTACAGGTTAACATAGTGCACCTGTATTACTTATCCAAATAAAACTCGACAAAGGTAAACACAACGGAATGAATCAGAGCAAATAAATTGTTTGAAATCTACCTGCAGTACCGCATAGATGCGTAGTCAATGGAAGATTCTTAAATTTTTTGTTATGCACACATGTTTTCTTTCTGTCAGCGATAATGCTTTATTGCAAATAATTCAGTTTAAATGTAATAAATATTTTTCCATCTGCATAAAAATATAGATAAATCTCATCAAATATTGCACTTAAATATTTTGTGTCAGCCGCGGCAGTATTAAGAGAAAATGAGTGTGATGACGAGAAAATATGATAAAAAATGTTTGTTTCTGACGTTGATGATAAAACCGATAAACATAATGATAATCTGTGTCTATATACTGATTAAAATTTGATAATAATGAAAAAGATTTTAACTTCAAAAGTCATTAAAATACAGCTTTGACTAATTCAGATTATTATTATTATTATTATTATTATTATTATTATTATTATTATTATTACATATGGCTAATTTTCTGTTATCAGTATTTATATTATTATTGTTGCTTTTGCTAATATAATAATGTAATTAAAATATTAATTTTATTAATATTATTATTTTCAGTATTTTTATTATTATTTATTTTAATATTATTGTTATTAATCGTATTCTTAGTATTGTTGTTGTTGTTATTATTAGAATTATTATTATTAATGCTATTATTATTCGTAATAGTAATATTATTTTTAACTATTTTATAATTTTTGTTATTATTATTACTATTGCTAATATTATTAATAGTAATTTGTTATTATTTCTTCTATTAAAAATAATAAATTATTAGAATTATTAATACGGTTAATATTAATAACATTATTATTATTAAAAATAATATTGTTTTTTCTGCTATTGTTATAACTGTTATTTTTATTATTTAAAAATTACTATTATGAGTATTATTATTATAATTATTATTATCATTAATAGTATTATTTATATAATTAGTCTTATTTTATTATTTTTATTATTGAAAACAATACAATTTTTGATATTACATTCTTCTCTTATTATTATTATTTGTAGTAGGAGTAGTAGTAGTAGAAGTAGAAATAGTAGTATTATTATTGTTATTTTTATTACATTACCTTCCGTTCATGCTTATTTTGGTTAATCTATTTGATCATATTTGAACTATTTTGTTACTAGGATCGCAACACCTAATACATAGTTATATATATATATATATATATATATATATATATATATATATATATATATATATATATATATATATATATTAGATATAATGCAAATCAAACAACATATAACTGTTATATTTGCCTGTTTGAGAAATTTTTAAACATCTGAATTCATGCTAAAACAAAAATCGTTCCTGAAATTCATTATGGGAATTTTTATTTTTGGTTTGGGTTTCTTTGTTGTTTGAAGTATGAATGAAAACTTAAAATTCTATCTGATGTCAATGGTGATGTGTGGCAGTTTTATAGCTATTATATAGTGGAAGTTTTCAAATTTAAGACGAACATTCACTCCATATCTTAAGCTATTACAGGTTATAGTTAACTGCCTTAGCTTGAAAATGTTATTCAACAGGTGAGAAAGGGAATTGGTGATTGTATTATGATAAATAACGTGACATAGAGTTAAAAATTTGACGCATTTAAAAGAAAAAAAACGCTATTTATTTAACAGCGTCAATAAGCTGATTGATCTCCAAAAAAAATTGATTTAAATATTTTAATTATATTTGCTTACACGTTTTTCATGATGACTTGCGAAATTGATTTGGCCCTATATGAGCTATATTTAATTTGTGATTGAATATGGAATAGCTCTTCACAACATAGAGTATTTAATAAAGGGTGACCCTTGGTATGACGTCAATGTGCTTCCTGATGTCAGGATATGAGGCATTTTATTAAGAAAGAAGTGTTTTAAATAAAGTTAACTTTATACGTGCATGTTTCTTCATGCCTACATATTGTTAACCAGGCAAATTTTGCAATAACCAAGTGATAAATTACAGCTTTCTTTCATCAGATATGCTTTCCAATCTTTCTAAAATGAAACAGCAATCGGCTTATTAGACTGTGATGTCGCTTAAATTAGGTATTTATTTCATGTAAAAAATGACTGTTTATGAGTCTAGAAAAAATGAAACATCGCTTCGAATTAAATCTTATTCGTCTGAATTAGCACGACTAGCTAAGCCCATCACAAAAGTATACTAATTGTAGTAAGGAATGAAGTCTTTGGCCCCTATAAATATAAAAATATAAATATGTACATATGTATATACATATAAGATATATATATATATATATATATATATATATACCTGTATACGTATCCATGCGTATACATATACATATACATATACATATACATATACATATATATACATATACATATACATATACATATACATATACATATACATATACATATACATATATATATATATATATATCATATACATATACATATACATATACATATACATATACATATACATATACATATACATATATATATATATATACATATACATATACATATACATATACATATATATATACATATACATATATATGCATATATAATTATATACATGTAAATATATATATATATATATATATAAATATATATATATATATATATATATATATATACATATATATGTAAATTTAACTATGTATGCCAGATTACCATAGTATAACGATGTTGGACATCGCGGCCAATAAGAAAACAGCCCGAGACCGTAAAACTTTATCAAACAATAACCGGACCAAGAATTTATATATAATTTAAATAAAGATTGCGATCTTGATATAAACAACTGTACCATTTTTTAATATAAACTAATAGGTGTATAACGCGCAAAATGCAATTCATCCTATACGTTGTTCATCGGTGTTGCGATGTGCGATCATTACATTTCAAGTTTGCATCGTTTTCAGTCGTTGGTTTTAGATTAGCACAAACAATTTCGAGAAAAGCCGATGAGTCCCTATTTCCCAATTAGGCATCGCGATCGTCTTCGTGTTGGTTTGGTAATGATTCGTCCCTTTCCTCCGAAGGCTTCAAAATCATTCTTAAAAACAACTGGAAATGAGGTTCGATCTAATCTTTAATAGTCAATGTAAAGTAAATCGTGGATATTCTAAATTCATCCAGTAGATCGGTTTCGTCCTTATTAGATGCTCATCATGTACTGTTCTGAATTTGCCGCGGATAGGGATCGAACCTTAGCACGCCTTTTTCGCAATCTGTTGCTCTAACCACTGATTCATCCTTGTATAAAGAAATAATTTAATTAAAACTGTTTTCACTTGCATTTCACTTGACTTAATTTTCTTTTGTATAAATAATTTGCGCAATTGGACACAGTGCAACCAATGATTGTTTATTTATGCAAACATCAACTTTTTGGTAATCAAACTAATCATAATCAATTTAACAATAATTGATTGCGCGGGTGGTGGTAACAATTATTTAAATCAATTTTGCGAACTTCAAGTAAACACCAATCCCATTGTATTTAACCAGTCGTCCAACAGTAGTTTTGTTATGTTGTTCGACGACTGGTTAAATACAATGGGATTGGTGTTTACTTCAAGCTCGCAAACTTGATTTAAATAATCATAATCAAGTTTAAATTCACCAGCAATACATTAATTGAATAGTTTGTTTCATTTCTATTAACCGAATACGATCAACACCATTGAATTTGGTTCGTATTATTTTAACGAGTTGCAATTATTCGAAAAAAATATTTACTTAAATTTGTACCAGAAATTTTAAATTATTTATTCACATTACTGAATAAAAATTATTGCTCTCAAAAGAGAAAAACTTGTTAAACTTGTATAACCGCCTGAATTAATTTGATTAATTGGAATATTTAATAATGAAATATTTCCAATTTATGAGCAGTCCGATTATAAACGAAATGCAGTCGCGCGGTTCTATAATTTGGTGAGCTGAAGAACCCACTTCAGATACTGATTAGTATAGCTTCGCTGAAATACTATGCGATGTGGCACGTGCCTGTTTTTCAATTAGATTGCTCTTCACTATTTTGGCATTTTTCGTTAATGAATTAGTCCAAATTGTCCCCATATAGTGAGGCTATTGTTTCACCAATAAATTTAAGTGGCCCAGGGATCTAGACATTTTGCAAAAAATTGAAACATTAAATTACTCTGAAGGCCGTGAAATAGAACACAACTACATTCGCATAAGTTTAAATTTCAAAGAAAATAATGGATAAGCGTCAATTCATATTAGCGAGTCTGATTAGCAGTTAAATAGAGCAGATGTATTTAACAAGATTACAAAAGACCCAACTAATAGGCTACAAGGATGTCTGAGTTTATTAAACATTAATTTGATTGCATGTAAGTAATTGGGTCCGGCACATGACATAAAGAGATATGGATTCACTCATAGTATATGTTTGGTAAAAGTGCATTAATCTGGTAGATCATTAAATATAATTATTAATACCTAGTGCTCTTCAACATATAATGTTTCTCTGTTTCTATACTGTAAGACAACAACCTATCCAAACTTCCTAGGTCTTATATCGATAAACTCTTATAATTTGGTTAAAATTGTTGAAAAATACATACTAGAATGGTATGATAATTTGGCGATCTTAGAAGTTGAATATGTGTACACAAATACATCGGCACCCGAATAGTTCTCGACGTTTAATCTTTGACCATCCTTTAATATTAGGTAATTAGGTACATAATGGAGTTTATGGCTGTCCTTGGTTTATTTTACATCTTTGAAGCAGTTTTACAAACAAATTAAATATTTTCTCATGGCACAACTTTTTCGGTTAATGTAGTAAACATTTCACGTATTAATTGGAAATTTACCTTATGAAAAGACGTGCCTCAAGCCAAAGTTTTACGTACTGCCCTTGAATGATATTTTGTTTATTTAGATTTGTGTTGACGAAAATGGGAGAAATTTTTGAGTCTTAACTTCTTAACTAGGTGAACTATAATTTCCAGCTGTAATGAATCATCGTGTGAATTACTTTTTTTTGGGTTCAAAACAAATCATAAATTTTCAAAATTAGATAAATTTGTTTATAGTGTACCTTCCCTGGTATACTTCTAAATTTCAGAGTAGAATCATCGTAAACGAATGCAAATCATAAAATTAAAATCGATATAAATATAAAGCCTTAGAGTTAATGATATAAAACTTGGAGAATTGGAAAAAACGTGACTTCGAGAAATATTTTGTGCTAATGGTTACCCTCGTCAATTAATAGAAGCGATGACGATAGATTTCGTATGTAAATTTAACCCAAAGATGAACAGATCGAAGGAGGACTGTTGGGTCATGATATTACCGGACTCCAAACTAAACAGAACAGTAAAATTATTAGAATTAAAATAATAAGTAAGAGAATTTTTAAGACAGTTTCTTACCCTGGGCAGTAAACTTCCTTACCAAAAGGAAAGATTTTATCGCTTAGGACACACCAGGGATGCATGAAATTCCCTACGACATGAGTAATCTCAACAATGTGGGTAAAACCATGCGCATAATTAAGGAAGGAATAGGGGACCACAAAACCGCAATTACATATGAACATATATTTAGATCTGATGTTGGTTGTCATTAAATGAAAACCCGACTTAAAATTAACTTTTATGGTTATAGACGTATATCGTTATGCAGTCGTAACTGAACAACGAGACTGATTAGGGAATCCTTTGAAATACATTAACGAAATAACATTATGAATGAAACAACGGTGGAAAACACCCTAGGTTTAATTAAAAACAAAGCACAGACTAATGGTAGGAAGCGACATTTACACGATGCGGAATTATGAATTATGAAAATTGAATTAAGATTAGCATATTTCGACTTTATAAATTAATCAATTTTTAATCAATTTTGGGCTTACTAACATTACCATCGTTCTAAATTTCACTCTTTATTTCCTGTCATATGTTTTTATTTATTCAGTTTAACATTCACTAATGAACATTTATGTTAATTATCAAATCTCACTACCATATACTATGAACTTACATTTGATAGGTCATTTTATTGTCTATCCTTCATTTATTTAAATTTATTATCCTAATTAATATTATTATTTCGCTAACTTGTTAACGAATTATCCTGACATTATTTTACTTCTGGTAAGATTTTATTTATTCCCCCCCCCTACACAAACCACAGAAATTATCCTTAATAGAATCATTTGCATGGTTAGATTAAAACAATTTGACCGACGCGTGAAAATGCTTAACTCTCATTCAGTCATTGTAGTTTCACTTAAATGGATTTGACATGTATGTTATTATATTTAACTGATGCATCAGCAGTTCCAGACGCACAAATGTCCGACGCACGCCAATCTTGTGAAATTTCAGCTGCTATTATGAGGTTAGCCAATCATAATTATATATAGTGGTTAAAATGAATTTTCGCACGTGCATTATTAAATAGTGTTAATGTCTTTCGGTGAGTTGCGTATAATGAAGATACTCAAAACGAGTACTGACAAACAACAATGAGATCGATGGAAAGAAATTAATCTTTGGAGACCATTCAAGGATCAGAAATTTTTTTCTAAATACGCATTACCCAAAACAAAATTAGATTGATACGCACTCACAAAAATTTTGAAAGTCGTGCAGGTTATAGATAAATAAATGTATTATTTTAATAAGTTATGTATGTATATGTATATGTATGTATGCATATATATGTATATAATAAGTCATACATGAATATGTATATGTATATGTATTTGTATATTTATATTTATGTGTATATGCATATGTATATGTATTTATTTATTTATATATATCTGGATATATATAAGTATATGCATATGTAAATACATGTGTATATATATGTGTTTATTTTCATGAGTAATATATTATTAAATATGTTAAATAATCCTCATATCGAATTTCAATTACTCAGGCTTAATATGATAATGGCAGCCTCATTAAATTTTGTAGCGATTCTCCTTTAGTCAATAGGAAATCGGTTGACAGTTGAGGAAGACCGCTTGTCTGATTTATTAGACAATTCATAATAACTTTTTTTAAATGTCCCGACAGACAAAACATTGATAAAATCAATGCATATAGAAATGTAGAAATTTTTAAATTATCAATACTATTATCAGAGAAACCATTTTAACAGTTAAATGTATTCTTGTCATTACCATTCGCATCATAATTCTCGTCAATATCAGCATTATCAACTCCTTTGCTTTTATTAGCACTACAATCGTAATTCGAGTTATAACAGTTCTTCTATCATTATAATTCCAATTATTTTTTCCGTTTTTATCCTTATCAGCAGCATGACAATGTTTGTTATACTTCTTTCACCAATTTTCTAACACCAATGTAATTGTCAATGTCCTTTTCTCGTCTTTTAAATTATCACCCTCGTTATTGAAATCACTAATAATATCTATTTATATTTGACGAAACTATTACCAATTGCAAAGTGCTAAATTAAAATAAAGTAAACTTGCTCTTCGGGCGTTGTTAGCTGACTCAGTATGCCTTCAACAGTATCGACCGTAAAGGGAAAGGCAAACACTAGCAAAATTTCCCAAGTAGCAGACAGTCCCGTTTCTTATCGGCAGTCTCATCAATTAAAATCGCATTCTATTCATTCTACTACTGGCCTAATTGTACGCCCCTTTAATTTTCAGAAATAATCACACATCATTATGCTAGATGAGAATTTTTATTTCACAAAATTAATATTGATTTTGCCCATTTTTTTATTGTCGAAAGTATAGCTTATCACCTTAAAAGTAGAAATATTACATCTACGCGCTTGTGTGAACCGAAGCACATGGAAGACATTAAACTGCAATCAGTGATGCTACCAGTAAACGTTTTGATTAATTATTGCTAGAAATAAGAGAAATTAAGCGTTTATGATTTATCTTAGTTTATTATTTGGCTTCTTTCTTTAAAATATGTGAAAATATGACCACGTATTTATCGTAAATATTGCAACATGTAATCATTTTTGTTAAATCGTTGGAAAATTAATCTAATTTTTGTATACTTGATTGCGGAGCACTGAAATACTTGCAATTGTGTATTAGGTATTGCGTGACTATTGATTAAGTTAGCTCAAGCAGAACCAGAATTGTGGTGGTCAAAGCTAATTTTTTTTAACCAAATAACATGGCTAAATAATTTATAATCAATTGTTTCTCTCTATGCCATTTTGGTACTTAATTTAGGAGTTAATTTAAATGAAATTACAAAATTCTATTTATATCGTCCTAAGTCCAAGTAGGAACATCTAATTGAACCGATTACAGCGTTTATAGCGTTGACAATAAAAAATGAAGCACAAAAAAATAAATTAGCTCAGCAGTTCGAAAGAAATTTAACTTAATCGCTTCTAACGCTAATAGATTTAGGAGGACTTGAATTAATTAAACTAAACCACATAAAAATAGATAATTTTTCTTCAGTGATTCAGGAAATATAACAAAACACATTAGCGCGACGTCGGCGACAAGTCAGGCAGCCAGTCAACTGTGGATCTGCATTACCATTCGTTGATTAAGTCTGGTGGTCAGCTCATTCTATTCTAGTAAAAGGGTATGCCAAAATTAGCATGAACAATAAGTATAATCTTATGTACACATGTATCTTGTGGTTACTGAAGTCTCATCTATAGGAGATGGTATTACGCACTAATCCCTTCACATATTTAGTGAAGGAATAATGGCCTAATACATAATTAATCTAATTAATGGTTGGTAACTAAATTACTTCAGTCAAACCGCAGGTTAAAAAACAGATGATGAATGCCATTGTAATGAATAAAGATATTTATGGATTTATGCAATTTATAAAGTAGACCGGATTTGTACTCACCGTGCTGTAATCAAATACTTACTAGGTTTTCCTCGACCGAAGCTCGTGCTGCTTCATATATATATATATATATATATATATATTTGATTTCCTGTGTATTCATGGACAACTTTGCATTCAATTATATGCGCACAGGCGAGAAATATAATGGCCAAATTAATAAATATGATATTAAATATTTCGATTGATGAATTTTCACATCGACTGAGTGTCAGTTTTTCTTATTGCTTTTAGTTTTTGTAGACTGCAATGAGCGCGATTCTGAAGGCTGATATATAATTAGTTAAAATAATCAATGAACTATCTAGTTATGGTGCTGTAATTAGACATACCTGCACATGTTTTCCAAAAACGATTATAGCGTACACAAATAGCATAAAATCACAGACAATACTCTTCAATAGATAATTATAATTCTATTCAGTCAGTTGGAAATCAATCCGTCTGCACGACGTGTTTCTCTGTGAAATCTAGATTATTATTTTCGCATGCTAAGTTTAATCACTTAAATTAATTTTCAAGTCAACTTTACCTCATTTTGAAAAGATAATAATCAAAATGCAATGTGTTCAAATAAGTTTAGTCTAGAACAAAATTAAATAATCTTTTATTCGAGTTTGAACTATAAAGGAACACAGTTAAATGCAACTATTTTAGTTAAAATTCAGAGATGATATAAACACCAACCCCACTGTATATACACTTATTATAATCAAGGTTGCGGTCTTGATATAAACACCTGACCCATTAATTACTTACATATGTCAGTATAAACTAAGAATTGTATAGTGTAGAAAGGCAATTCATCCAGTAGACCGGTTTCGTCCTTATTGGGAACTCATCATGTACTGGCCAGAATTTGCCGCGGACAGGACTCGAACCTGGGCACGTCTGCTTCGGAACCTGGTGCTCTAACCACTAAGCCATCCTGCCGCACACTACACTACACACAATTTTCAGTTATATACTAACTAATGTAACCTGGTTAGTCTAATTTTCCTTTAGGTGGAGCTCATATGGCATCCATTTAGACCCAAAGTTCCAACTAACCATCCACAATCTGTCATTACTGAACAGACACCACACTACATGGGTAAGTGGTATTGAAATGAACATTTATATAATTAAACGAACATTGGTTGCGCGGGTGGTGATAACAATTATTATAATCAACGTTGCGCTCTTGATATAAACACCTGACCCATTAATTTCTGACATATGTCAGTATAAACTAAGACTTGTATAGTGTAGAAAAGGCAATTCATCCAGTAGACCAGTTTCGTCCTTATTGGGAACTCATCATGTACTGGACTCGAACCTGGGCACGTCTGCTTCGGAACCTAGTGCTCTAACCACTGAGCCACCCTGTCGCACACTACACTGCACACAATTTTCAGTTATATACTAACTAATGTAATCTGGTTAGTCTAATTTTCCTTTAGGTGGAGCTGATATGGAATCCACTTAGACCCAAAGTTTCAACTAACCATCCACAATCTGTCATTACTGAACAGACAACACCCTACATGGGTAAGTGGTATTGAAATGAACATTTATATAATTAAACGAACATTGGTTGCGCGGGTGGTGATAACAATTATTATAATCAAGGATGCGGTCTTGATATAAACACCTGACCCATTAATTACTTACATATGTCAGTATAAACTAAGAATTGTATAGTGTAGAAAAGGCAAATCATCCAGTAGACCGGTTTCGTCCTTATTGGGAACTCATCAAGTACTGGCCAGAATTTGCCGCGGACAGGATACAAACCTGGGCACGTCTGCTTCGGAATCTGGTGCTCTAACCACTGAGCTATCCTGCCGCACACTACACTGTACACAATTTTCAGTTATATACTAACTAATGTAACTTGGTTAGTCAATTTTTCCTTTAGGTGGAGCTCATATGGCATCCATTTAGACCCAAAGTTCCAACTAACCATGCCCAATCTGTCATTACTGAACAGACAACACATTACATGGGGAAGTGGTATTGAAATGAACATTTATATAATTAAACGAACATTGGTTGCGCGGGTGGTGATAACAATTATTATAATAAAGGATGCGGTCTTGATATAAACACCTGACCCATTAATTACTTACATATGTCAGTATAAACTAAGAATTGTATAGTGTAGAAAAGGCAATTCATCCAGAAGACCGGTTTCGTCCTTATTGGGAACTCATCAAGTACTGGCCAGAATTTGCCGCGGACAGGATACGAACCTGGGCACGTCTGCTTCGGAATCTGGTCTCTAACCACTGAGCTATCCTGCCGCACACTACACTACACACAATTTTCAGTTATATACTAACTAATGTAACTTGGTTAGTCAATTTTTCCTTTAGGTGGAGCTCATATATGGCATCCATTTAGACCCAAAGTTCCAACTAACCATGCCCAATCTGTCATTACTGAACAGACACCACATTACATGGGTAAGTGGTATTGAAATGAACATTTATATAATTAAACGAACATTGGTTGCGCGGGTGGTGATAACAATTATTATAATCAAGGTTGCGGTCTTGATATAAACACCTGACCCATTAATTTCTTACATATGTCAGTATAAACTAAGAATTGTATAGTGTAGAAAAGGCAATTCATCCAGTAGACCGGTTTCGTCCTTATTGGGAACTCATCAAGTACTGACCAGAATTTGCCGCGGACGGGATACGAACCTGGGCACGTCTGCTTCGGAATCTGGTGCTCTAACCACTGAGCTATCCTGCCGCACACTACACTACACACAATTTTCAGTTATATACTAACTAATGTAACTTGGTTAGTCAATTTTTCCTTTAGGTGGAGCTCATATGGCATCCACTTAGACCCAAAGTCCAACTAACCATGCCCAATCTGTCATTACTGAACAGACTCCACATTACATGGGTAAGTGGTATTGAAATGAACATTTATATAATTAAACGAACATTGGTTGCGCGGGTGGTGATAATAATTATTATTATAATCAAGGTTGCGCTCTTGATATAAACACCTGACCCATTAATTACTTACATATGTCAGTATAAACTAAGAATTGTATAGTGTAGAAAGGCAATTCATCCAGTAGACCGGTTTCGTCCTTATTGGGAACTCATCAAATACTGGCCAGAATTTGCCGCGGACAGGATACGAACCTGGGCACGTCTGCTTCGGAATCTGGTGCTCTAACCACTGAGCTATCCTGCCGCACACTACACTTCACACAATTTTCAGTTATATACTAACTAATGTAACTTGGTTAGTCAATTTTCCTCTAGGTGGAGCTCATATGGCATGACCCAAAGTTCCAACTATTCAATAATGACAGATTGGGCATGGTTAGTTGGAACTTTGGGTCTAAATGGATGCCATATGAGCTCCACCTAAAGGAAAAATTGACTAAACAAGTTACATTAGTTAGTATATAACTGAAAATTGTGTGTAGTGTAGTGTGCGGCAGGATAGCTCAGTGGTTAGAGCACCAGATTCCGAAGCAGACGTGCCCAGGTTCGTATCCTGTCCGCGGCAAATTCTGGCCAGTACTTGATGAGTTCCAATAAGGACGAAACCGGTCTACTGGATGAATTGCCTTTTCTACACTATACAATTCTTAGTTTATACTGACATATATAAGTAATTAATGGGTCAGGTGTTTATATCAAGACCGCAACCTTGATTATAATAATTGTTATCACCACCCGCGCAACCAATGTTCGTTTAAGTATATACACTTGTCGATATAAACTATGCATCGAGTAAGGTTGAAATAGCAATACATCGAGTAGAACGGTTTCGTTCTTATTGGGAATTATTCAGACACTGTCCAGAATTTTACCACCGACTGCGCTCGTACCTGGGCACGTCTTCTTCTGAGACTTTGACTCTATCCACTGCGCTACCCCGCCGCAAGCTGCACACTATTTGCTGTTTCAGTTAGCCATTCCTTGAGGTGGAACCTTAATGCATTCACTTGAATCTAATGCGACAAATGTTCGCAGCCTTGATTTAAATAAATGTTATCAACGCCCACGCAATGAATGATGGTTTGTTTAGTTGTATAAATGTTTTATTCTCTATCACTTCCGAGGTTGCGTGGTGTCAATTCTATAATTATGGAGTGTGGGTGGATAGTTGGAACTTTAGGACCGAAGAAATGCCCTTAGGCTCCAACCGAGGGAAAGGCAAATTTAAATCATTAATTAGCATATAAATGAAAAACTTTTGTAGCATCCGGCAGTGTAGCGCAGTGTTTGGCCACAAATTCGGCTGAAGACGTGTCTAAGTTCAAGCCCTGTCCGCTACAAAATTCTGAACGGAATTTCAAGAATTCGCAATAAATACGAAACTGGCCTAAAGGAGGAATTGACTTTTCTATATTATAAACTGCTTGGTTTATACTGGCAAATGTATATCTTTCGTATATAGGAAAATGTGCTTGCGTAGAATGCCAGGTCGCACTCTACGCAAATTGTTTACTTAACGGGACTGGCGCGCAAGATTGATTTAAATCATTTTTATGACCGCCCGCACAATTAATGATCGTTAACTCAATGACATCCTGTTCTGTAAGTGGCGTTAGCAGTTAAATGTTTTCAGCCCTGCTCAACTATACTCAATCAGCTTATTAATGTAAATTTTATATTTATATTTTAAAATGTTTTAACTGCGGACCTTTTTTATTTGCTTTCTCCGAAAATTTTATTTTGTGCTATATAAATTTCATTAATATTCTTTTACCGACCTGTAAATAATTATCTTCTGCAAAAGGTGATCTTCTGTTGATTAAAAGCACATATATTACCTCTTCTCCAAATCAAAGTTAACAAAATTTAGATAACCTGCTTCACATAACACACAAATACACTCACACATAAAACCACTTAAAAATTACTTTTTTTCCATAAAGCAATTAAGGATGCGAATAATTGTCTCAACAGGCGTGCAATATATTGTTCATTATGCGAGTGCATTTATTTCTCACTTGTATTCTCACCGTCAAACAATGATGCTATAAATACTTGAACTATTTTCCAACTGACATTGTCAATTCCACCATTTCTGAAGAGATTTTAAAATGAAAGCCCGCGTTTTTGATACTTGTCATTCGTAAAGTTTTCAAACAATGATGCTATAAATACTTGAACTATTTTCCAACTGACATTGTCAATTCCACCATTTCCGAAGAGACTTTAAAATGAAAGCCCGTGTTTTTGATACCTGTCATTCGTAAAGTTTTCAAATTTATAGGCGAAAAAATATATTATCTATACTGTCTTAGTATGTAACAGCGGTCAGTTTACGTAAAGTCAAATCTATGAAGTTTATTTTTTGATAGGCCATTAGCTCCTCTGAATGTCCAAACGAATGCAAAGTTCAACAAAAATTTCACTTTGGTTTATGTATTTTGAGTTTTGCGTGATATTCTCCTGTTTTCATAATATTCAGAATTTACTCCATCATCCATGCTCAGATTAATGTAGAATATTCAGAGATCTTATGGCGCGGTATAGACCTCAAGTTCTGAGATGCACGTGTACACCAAATGAATAGACCTATGCAATTCCGAATTGGATGGCTCTTAGCATTGTAAAAAAAGTCATTATTTATTAATATTCAAATTATTTTGTAACATAATTTGTGGCTACGAAACCTTCTGCATTTCATACATAATTTTCTTTTGTTTAGTTCTGGTTACATAGTGGTCAACAATACCTGTATTATTCTTTATTTGCCAAATGCATTATTGATTATTTCATTCAAGGCTGTTAGCTTGATTTAAATACGCATCCATTTATGTATTCATTTGTCAGTATAAAGTAAGCATTTAATAAGTCAGTACGAGAAATACATCCAGTAGAGCGGTTTTGTTCATATCGGAAAATCTTCAAGCACTGCCCGGAAATTTGACGCGGAAGGGCTTGATCTGGGTCACGTTTACTTTACAGACGGTGGCTATATTCACTGCGTCACCCTGCTGTACATAATATAAAAATTTAAGTTATATAGTACCTTATTTATTTTGGTTAAATTTTACGTCATTTGGAGCTTAAATGACATACCTTAGTCCAAAAGTTCCAAATAACCACCTACAATCTGTCATTGTAGAAATGAAAAATTCTGGACAGTACTTGAATAGTTCAAAATAAGGACGAAATCTATCTACGGCCAGAATTATAATATAATCATCAGTGCGGGGCGGCAAAATGACTAACAAGGTACAGCAGATGGTTGAAACTTTCTGTAAATTTTCTAAAATGGGTATAGTCAGCTCTTTGTTGGACCTCATTAGTCAGTTTACGTCGTTCTTCGCTGATGATCATGGATGGTCGAAACGCGTCAGTACGCGTGATATACGGTCGTTTTATTGTTGTGCGACTTGTTAGAAACAAATTGATTTTCATTTATCCAAATCTTGTAAATTGTATAAGATTAACTATTAGCACTACACGTGTAATCAACGATTGATTAGTAGTAAAACCAAAAACGAACAAGGGTTGCGTGGGCGGTGATAACAATTTATTTCAATCAAAGTATCGATTTTGGTATAAATACCTGACTCATTATGTGCATTTCTTTCGCAGTAGACATTAAGTATTGTATAGTGTGGAAGAGGCAATTGATCCAGTGGACAGGTTTCGGCTTCATTGGGAACTCATCTTGTACTGTTCAGATTTTGCTGCGACCAGGGCTCGAAGCTTGGTAAGTTTGCCTCGGAATCCCTTGCTTTTACCAGGGTGGTTCAGTGGTTAGAGCAACAGATTCCGAGGCAGCCGTGCCCAGGTCCAAGCCCTGTTCGCGGCATATTCTGGAGATTACGTAATGAGCTCTCAATAAAGACATTGAACCTTCTACACTATACAATACTTAGTTTATGCTGACAAATCTGGGTGCATAATGGTATTAAACTCAACGTTGCGGACTTGATATAAGCAACAGACCCATTAATTACTTACATATGTCAGTATAAACTAAGAATTGTATAGTGTAGAAGAGGTAATTCATCCAGTAGCTTTTCTACGCTATACAATTCTTAGTTTATACTGACATATGTATGTAATTAATGGGTCTGTTGCCTATATCAAGTCCGCAACCTTGATTATAATAATTGTTATCAGCGCCCGCGCAACTAATGTTCGTTTAATTATGTGTACATAATGTGTCAGGTGTTTATATTAAGATCGCAATTTTCATAAAAAATTAATAGTTGTACCACCATTTTAAATATTGGCCGCTTGAGATAAGCCATATATATTATGGCCAAGATCGTCATCAGTTAATATATCAATTTAAAGTTGTTAATCAATATGCCTTTAAATTAATGACACAGGATGAACAAATTGCCTCAATTAGTTAAATTATTCCATGTTACAGATAAATTAATGTGATTAAATCTTATTTCAAGTTAGACTTTGGGATTTCGTTTGACGTGCACCATTAATAATTTATGGCCAACAAACATTAATCGTATAAATATGCAAAAGGTCTCGTTTTAACGCAATAAAGTTGTAGAAAGGTAGGGAATTAGAGCCTCTTTCTTTAAATGACAGCTTCTTTATTCTCTCTCTATCCATATTTATATTTTTGATAAACAGTTTACATTTACAGAAATTTTTTTAACTGAAAGTTTATCAGGTTAGCATCAATTTCGTTTACCTACACAGAAAATAATTGATTAGTTTATATTTATTTTCGTGTAAGCCCAAGGAAGCGAAATTCTAGGCTAACGGCAATTAACAACAAAGTGAAAGATGAAACAAACAGAGCGTATAGATGACCTGCGTTGACCGGAAGCATTTAATAGAAAAACGTTCTAATTTCTCCGATGCATTGAATTTACTTACTGGCTTAATTGTGTTTGAGCATTTCGTCGTTAGTATACCATAAATAAAAACGACAAATAGGACAGAGTTGACACAATACGCACAGGAATAAAACAAAACTTGTGGCCACAAGTTGTGTTTTATTCCTGTGCGAATTGTGTCAACCCTGAAAATGAGACTGGAAATTAAGTCCCGAAAATTAGGAAAAATAAGAGTGGAGAATCTTGTTTCAACTTCATTTGCAAAAAATCATCTGATGATAGGCTTAAAAAAGAAGGGACAAGTGAGAACCCACCAATCAAGGACAATAATTAGAGCACCTGAAAATTTTCAACATTCAAGATTTTACCGACCTAAGAATGCTATCAATTGTCCCGCACAATAAAAATGCGGTTAAATACACAATAAGAAGGACAGCACTACGCAAAGGGATTCAACATTTCAGTAGAACAGAGAGCACGCTAGATCGAGGTTGGCAACATGTTTAGCATAGTTAATTACGTAGTTTAAAACTGTTCATTCACTTGGCTAAAACGAAATCAGCTAGTGAGGCCTGCAGAACTTATGGATTCTATTTGTTTAACATTTTGATACATTATAGGTTTTTGAGCCAATATAAACAAACTGCAGAGGCATAATGGGACGGACAATAATTTATTTCTATATTTTTATTAATAAAGAGTCGACGCAAATTTCTTGAATTTTTTGTGGAAATTATATGGTTACATGTTGACACAATAAATGTTTTTGCAATTCTGCTTAAGTTAATTTGGTTTGGAATATTTTAAAATGAAAAATTCTAGAATTTTTTGTGAATATTATTTAGTTACATGTTGACAAAATAAATTATTTTTTGCAATTCTGCTTAAGTTAATTTGGTTTGGCATATGTTAAAATGAGTCAAATTATCCAAATTAATAATGTCAAATACGAAATAAGAGAATGCTTATCTCGGAGATATACTTTACCGCATTGTAATTGCTGGTATCACTATAAACTTTTAATCGCTAATTCGTTCTTAGAAGAGACGCTTTTGTGTATATGTCTAATTTTAGCCAAATGTAAATGCAAACAAATATAGGAAAAAAGTTCTTTTTATTTTAATTTATTTTAAATCACAGAAAATTAATGAACTGTTACAATAAATTCTAAACAAACACATTCTTAAGAATAGCATTATTAATGCAGAGGTCTGTTTTAGAAGCACTTCTTATTAGAATGATGTAGCATCAACACATATATATTTTCGAAAGTTCAATATATATACAATTGTGGGTTAGGAATTGCGTACCTAGTAATAAATTACTATAATCAAGGTTTCAATCTTGATATGAACACCTGACTCATTAAGTACATATATTTGTCAGTATAAACTAAGAATTGTAAAGTGTAGAAAAGGCAATTCATTCATCTACACTATACAATTCTTAGTTAATACTGACAAAAATATGTACTTGATGGTTCAGGTTTGTATATCAAGAGCGCAAACTTAATTTTAGTAATTGTTATCACCGCCCATGGTGCCAATGTTCGTTTAGTAACAAATTAGTTTAAATAGGGCCAGAAAGATACACGAAAGTTTAAATGTGTGAAATATACAACCTCATGTGCACATTTGTTTTGTGCTTACTGACAATTCGTTAGTAGGGGCCGGTACTTCGCACAAAACTCACTATTTATTTGTATTTGTAGTTCTGAAATAAATCGTGTACGGTGGTATTAACAAAGAATGCGAGCATGCGCGATTTCTTTATCAGTTACAATTAAACATGCATACAATTTGCTGAACAAAAAATTATACACTATTTATTTGTTCAAAAAATGTTGAATGTTTGGACACAGCAATCTCCCACATAAATGTATGCTCAAGAAATAACTGTTGGGGGTGTTTTGCGCGGTGCCGACTCCTGCTGATGAGTCGCTTGTAAAAAAGAAAAATGTCGTTTAATTTATTGTTATATTCATCAAAATGTTAAAATTCACTTAATCATTATTTATGAAGTTAGTTTGCCGTTTGAACCAGTTGTCTGGTGCCTATATGAATCTATTTAGAAAGAGTCATGAAGTTGGAACTAGATCTGGACATTTGGCAATATCTCCTTCTTTGGTGGGGAATGTTGCGAGCAAGTTATTCTCTTTTTCGAAAATTTACAAAATTTACAATCAATTGCCAAAGGGGCTAAGAGAAACACCTCCATCTAAGATGTCTTTTAAATTTTTATCTACTGAACTAGAAAAAGTCTACAATCCTGCTGATATTTTTAATTTTGATTATGATAATTCTTTCTCATGGTTGAATAAAAGACAAGGAAATTGTAATCAGCAACATACCTTCTTGAGATTTTTATTAAAATTGAAATGTTATGCATTATATCATCACACAACCAATTGCTAGTCATTAATACAGGATGGCTCAGTGGTTAGAGCACCAGATTCCGAAGCAGACGTGCCCAGGTTCGAGTCCTGTCCGCGGCAAATTCTGGCCAGTACATGATGAGTTCCCAATAAGGACGAAACCGGTCTACTGGATGAATACCTTTTCTACACTATACAATTCTTAGTTTATACTGACATATGTAATCAATTAATGGGTCAGGTGTTTATATCAAGACCGCAACATTGATTATAATAATTGATTGTTATTTTTCTCATTTTTTGCATAATGTTTCACTCTAATTATACCTTAATTTTTCCTATTTTTGATGATGAATCTAGTACTCTTTACAGCCGAACATTCTGATGTTGATATATTGTACAGTACAAATAGTGAGATTTACTTATCTACATGAGACTAATTGCACTTATTTATGTGATGTTATATCGTTTTATGTTGTACATTTTCCAATATTATTATTTGATGGAACATGTGTGGTTTGAATCCAAATAAAGATATTCCATTCTATTCTATTATGCATTATAAATAACTGCGCAAGTTACATGTACAAGGTATATTTTTATACAATCAAATGTAAAGTAACGGCTAAGAACAATTCGACGACATGTTGCCTAAATGAAATTCGAATTTCATTTACGCCGTTCCAATTAAAACAAGTGGTATTTGTCTTCAACCAATGGCGTGCGAGCTCACGCTTGCACAAGTATATAAGCACGGAGCATTTACCATGCATCACCACACACGTTTGACATTACCTACTGTGCAAAACGCGTGATTTCTGTCGCACTACACACTTGACTATTTGACCTACGCTGACTTCTTGACTAGCGTAAGTTACGCTGTGTCACCTAGTCAGTTTGCCTTCAGTCACGACAATCTTCTTGTTGCTATGCCACTAATCATACGAATCGATTGTTTATTAATCGGACTTGTACGTGTGCCAGCCACCACGGTGTTTCCACAGCTCTTCAACAAGACAATTCTGAGCCGTTACAGTAATTATGATGAAATTAATCTTTTGAAAGCATATTTAAATTTTGATATTATGGAAAATCATCTATTATATTAATGGCAAACATTGATATTCCTTATTACCAAGGCTAACAGCATTTGATTTTACAACATTTTAAATAAGACACCCGATTTTGTTGTATTCTAATAGTCGTAGTATCATGCGGACGAAGAGATCAATGCATTCGGCATGGATTCGCCAGTTAAAACTTTTACATTCAGAGGTTGCTCGTCGGTTCATGGTTAATTGCATTTACAAATTTAGAATGTGACCTTAATTTACCACTAAACGAAAAAGTCTTTCCTCTCGTTGATATGTTGAATCAAAATCTGGCTAATCGATGCGTAACCTGGTAAGTGCAGGAGGACAATCTAATTATAGAAAAATAACGCATCGTTCGCATAACGTGCAAAACAGACAAAACAATCAGCTAAAAATGTCATTAAATATATATCCATGACCATACCGAAATTTACGTGTAGAAATTTGCGTTTATCTATAGTTATCGTAATGACCAAACAACAATGAATGAATGTTGGTGCTTATTCCTTGTTGTAATAAGTGCAAAAATAAAGGAGGGATAACACAATGTACGCAAGCTTATCTCTTCACCGAACAAAACAATAAACTTGATACCCTTTCGAGCCGGTGAACTTACCATGTTTAAATGACCTCAGAGGTGAATTGAGAAGGTGTGGGTCAAATAAAGTACGCAAACATTTTACGAGACAGGTGTGAAGCTAGATTGTAATTAAACAAGTGAAATATTTTGAAATTTGAGAATGGGCGTGAAATTGAACAATTTAAAGAAATATTTTTGTAACTTTAGGCCTAATAGCATAAAATCGATTATTGTAACTGGTAGTTAACTTTTCAAAATATTTGTCTACTTATCCGCATGGAAGGCAGCTCCACGCGTCAGCTGAAGTAGAGCATAAAATTGAACTGTTCGTTGTCCTTTAATTTTCAAAGTGGAAAATGAAGATCAAATTTAATCTGTTTTCGCAACGAACATATTCTAAATCATTACTTTTAATGAGTAGTTGGAGTTAAATCGTTATAATTTGAGCACAGCCTTTCTAACTGTCATAACTTTATCGTGAATAATTAAACTCATCCGACAAACGTAATCAAATTTAACGTAACCATGTTGGCCTTTCGTGGGTGGCCGATTTGCCCTCTCTGTTCTGCAGCGCTCCAATTGAGCTCGGCTTCATGGAGGGTGGGTACTGATTCGTCCACTCACTGCGAAGGCTTCTATACAATTCGTTAAATCAAGTTTAGGGTGCTTGAAGTAAACACCAATCCCATTGTATTTAACTAGTCATAGAAAAAACAACAAAACCACCACCAGTCGCAACGCAATGACGCGTTTCGACCTTCCATGATCATCATCAGAGTACGACGACAAATTGATTAGCGAGGATCAAACCGCATTACATATATATATGGAAAGCAAAGTTAGATATGCGGCTCTGACCTCTAGTAGTCTTGTATACATTGAAATTGACTGGAAATGTCAGTTGCACAATTTCTGTGCAGTCAGGAACATTAGCTGTTTGTAGATTTCGCCACGCACACACACACACACACACACACACTATATATATATATATATATATATATATATATATATATATATATATAGACAATACATTTAAACAAAAATTGATTGCGCGGATGTTGATAACAATTCTTTAAATCAAGTTTGTGAGCTTTAAGTAAACAACACAATTCGTACATACTACTAAAATAGAGGTTCGATCTAATCTTGGTTGTATGGCGACGTTTCTTTACCTCATTTCCAGTACCATCTTCAAGATTCTATTAACATACAATTCACTGCTCACACCATCAGATTTAAGCCACTAACTTAGCACATATTTATTTAATTACGACTGCTACTAGAAATGTTTACATTTTTCATCCGCTTAATTACATACTTGTGTGTGTATTCTTCTTGCTGTGAAACCAGAATCTAAACTTCAAGCTCGTTTGGTTAAGCGAAAATGATATTAACAAATACTTAAGGAAGTATCAAGCGACGGAATATATGCCAGAACCCAAAACCCTTAGTTTTAATAACATACATTAACGTAATTTTAAATTATCTAAAATCGATAGATTATTGGGCGCCATTATGTGTTTAGAAACAATTAGTGGTTCTGGCTACATCGAATGGTTTTTAAAACATTGATTTATTTTCGTGCTTAAATGTATTATAGATTGCGTCATATAAAAATTATTGTAATCATTATAGTTTGGGCTACGTTAATCATGACGTTTCTAGTAGCGAGGTAGTTAATCTAGGACGAGGAAATATGCCAAAGTGAATCTGAATAAAATTTCTTATCTCATGTCCGAATAAGTGTTGGTACAAGGTTGAAGTATGTTTAAATAATAAGTTGTAGATTAAACTTTAATTAAACTCATTCATATACCGATTTCAAAGTAAACTCACTTTTCCGCGTATGTGTCAACGCTGCACAGAATAGCCAAAAGAGCTGTAATAGTTTACATAACAAGATGACATAAATTTTCGTAACGAAACATTGAAACAGCTCTGGCTCCCATGGTTTCAATACATACAAGTTAATATCCATTTTAATTCGTACTGCAGTTCAGACTATTTTTGCAAAATAAAAGGCGGAATAACGCAATCAAATGAATGATTATAGTTGTTACTAGCAGTATTTGTTTTTCAACGTGTCTGATTTAATTGGAATCATTCATCCTCTAATTATTCTTAGATTCGTTATCAGTCAAGACCAACAACTGTGTGCAATTCCGCTTGAATGCCACCTCCTTTACCTTACAATTCTTATAGATGCATTCAATCAAATAGAAAATCTCGATTTTTCACTTAATGGAAGTTTTGTATGCGCCCAATACGTATTTGACTATGTGGACAGTATACCGATGTTATCATATGAAAAATTGGTATATAAGTTAATACATGGGTTAAAACAATGTGTGAATTCGCGTAAATACTTGTTGTGTGTTAAATTTTTACTTTATTGTTTAGATTCTTGCGAATTGATGAGATAATTGTATTTTCCTGTCAGTCAACTTTTTTCTTGTGTTGTTTTTTATGTGCATTTAGGATACACACACAAGTATGAAAGCATTCATTGTGGCAATCTTTAATTTGTGTTTGTGTGTGTTTATATGTGTACATTCAGTTTAGTGTTTGATTTCGCAGCAAAGTGTTCAGTATATACAGTTACAACTTTTGCATTAAGCACCAGTTGACACATTTAAACAATAATTGATTGCGCGTGTGGTGGTCACAATTCTTTAAATCAAATTTGGGAGATTGAAGTAAACACCAATCCAATTGTATTTAACCAGTCGTCAGACAGCATAGCAAAACTACCGCCAGTCGCAAGCACTGACGCGTTTCGACCTTCCAGGATCATCATCAGAGTACGACGGTGCATATATATGGAAAGCAAAATTAAATTCTCGAGGCGAGAGCCGCATATCTAGTTTCGCTTTCTTGTATATGCAAGGCGGTTTAATCCTCGCTAGTCAGTTTACCGTCGTACTCTGATGATGATCACTGAAGGTCGAAAAGCGTAAGTGCGTGCGACTGGCGGTAGTCTTGATATGCTGTCCGACGTCTGGTTAAATACAAAGGGATTGGTGTGTACTTCCATCTCGCAAACTTGATTTAAAGAGTTGTCACATTTCTGTAAGCAATCATTTGTAAATATATTTTTAGATGAAACAACTGGTAAAAGACTTATGGCGCGGAAGCAACATACGAAAGTTAATATTAAAGCTAATGATATCCTTAGGTATATATGTTTCTACATATGCACATATTTAGTTATATTTATGGAAATGTTGCAGCCAACATTTCCAGTTAATTACAAGGTATGCCAAACTACTAGGGTGAGAGATGTAAGTCTGATTTACATACCTTATATATATATACATTGCAGTTTGATTTCACTAATCAGTATCCCGTTTACTGCTGCTGATGATGATTAGGTAGGTCGAAACAGTTCAAAATATTTGAACAACGGTTGCTTGGATTTATATTTTTACGATTGTTTAAATACAACGGGATCGGTTCGCAAACTTTATTTTTAAGAACAGTTATCACCACTCGCTCAATCAATTATTCTTAAATTATAATTATATTAACCGAATTATTTATACTTATTTCCACCCTACTTTTATCTTATAAATTCGGTCGTTTGTCCTTTGCCCTCTTCTCTTTCTTTCTGTGACTTATAGTTATGTTCTTATTTCACTTGTCTAGTTTTATTTAGTCGGTTGTTGTTTTTTTCTAATTAATTATTGTATTGCCTCTCTAAATTCAATTTTGTTTGTAGTATTTCATTCTATTTATTAAATTTAGATCAGCATTCCGTTGCCACTTGTGCATTTATTTGTTTCGTTATTTATTCGAAATACTTCAAGTTATTATCCCCAGTTACCTAGCCTGAGCATTACGTAAGACAATTGAGCGTATATCTCGGTCTAGTTTTAGATTAATTATAGGTTTTTAGTACCAATTTGTATGTTTTAGTAGTATTTCCATGTGAGGCTAAATAATAATTTTAGTTTTATACTTAATGCCAGGTTAATAAATGTTGCCAAACATTTAAATTCTCAAAAGAAATGGAATGATGCATATGAGCTTTAGGAAACGTGCATAGATCACTGATTGCAATTTACGTGAAGAACACATTTTTCATTTCCAATTTAAGTTGTAAGCGTACCAATTTATAGACATGCACGCACCATCCAAACACACACACTTGTGCGCACGTAATAAATTGAGCATTTGTTCGGCGATTAACCGAGGCCAATATGATTAATTAATTCAATCATTATTTAATTAAATTAAAGTGATGAACGATTTATGATGAATTACTTACACATTTTCTGGATCGAATAGAACATCTTCAGTCGACATTCCAGCCAATTATATAGTGAAAAAAATAGGTATAAAATTTAGTACGATCTATGCGAGGATACTAAGTGTTAGAGCCGCGTTCTCGCATTTACTATATTGTATAAAAAATTCTATTTGATAACCATTATATAATAAAACGAATATTGGTGCGTGGGTGGTGATAGTAATTATTGTAATCAATGTTGCCATCTTGATATAAACACCTGACCCGTTAATTTCTTACATATGACAGTATAAACTAAGAATTGTACAGTGTGGAAAAGACGAATCATCCAGTAGACCGGTTTCGTCCTTATTGGGAACTCATCACGTATTGTTCAGAATTTGCCGCGGAAAGGGCTTGAACCTGGGCACGTCTACTTCGGAATCTGATGCTCTGACTACTGAGCCATCCTGCCACACGCTACACTGCACACAATTTCAGTTATATACTAACTGAGGTAACTTGGTTAGTCTATTTATCCTTTAGGTGGAGCTCATATGGCATCCATTTAGACCCAAAGTTCTAACTAACCATCCCCAATCTGTCATTACCGAACAGACACCACACTACGAGATTAGTGGTATTGAAATGAACATTTATGTAATTAAACGAAGATCAGTTGGTATATAACTTAAAATTGTGTGCAGTGTAGTGTGCGGCATGGTGACTCAGTGATCAGAGGAATAATTCCCGAAGCAGACGTGCCCAGGTTCAATCACTGTCCGCAGCAAATAATGGCCAGTACATGATGAGTTCCCAATGACGACGAAACCGTTCTACTGGATGACTTGCCTTTTCTACACTATGCAATTCTTAGTTTATACAGACATATGTAAGTAATTAATGGGTAAGGTGCTTATATCAAGATGGTAACCTTGATTATAATAATCGGTAACCATTAGTCAGTTTTCCGTCATGCTCTTAGTAAAAAGACATCCGTACGTTTTACCAATTGTAGAGTTGTCATGAATCTTGAATGAATATTGTTTCTGCGAAACTGGATTAGTTGAAATTACCTGATCGGCGTTTTGACTAACGCAGCTTTTATTGTTCCAGTAGTTATCTTTCATTAATATATTTCAGACACCTTTATCAAAACGCAGTCAATACACAGATCAGGTGATTTGTCATGTAGTTAGATAATTTTTATCCTAACTTGTTCTAGCATTGATTTAGTATTCTGTTATATGTGTTTTAGTGCGCTTTTAATTGTGTTTGTGCATATGGACTGTGTAAAAAATTCCCGTTAATGTGTGTGATTACGTAGGTGTGAGTAAGGTGGTGGATTTGATGTGTGTATTGCCCATAAAGTAAGTGGACGAAATATATTGCGACATTTAAAATATCAAGTAGTGATTAATGCATGCTGGTCTTATTGGAGCACGACGTGTCTTTAGTGGATTTGGGCAAATACCCTCAAGAGACAAATTACATACAAGAGCTAAAATAATTATTATAATCAAGGTTGCGGTCTTGAAATAAACACCTGACCCATTAATTACTTACATATGTCAGTATAAACTAAGAATTGTATAGTGTAGAAAAGGCAATTCATCCAGTAGACCGGTTTCGTCCTTATTGGGAACTCATCAAGTACTGGCCAGAATTTGCCGCGGACAGGATACGAACCTGGGCACGTCTGCTTCGGAATCTGGTGCTCTAACCACTGAGCTATCCTGCCGCACACTACACTACACACAATTTTCAGTTATATACTAACTAATGTAACTTGGTTAGTCAATTTTTCCTTTAGGTGGAGCTCATATGGCATCCATTTAGACCCAAAGTTCCAACTAACCATGCCCAATCTGTCATTACTGAACAGAACTATACAATTCTTAGTTTATACTGACATATGTAAGTTATTAATGGGTCAGGTGTTTATATCAAGACCGCAACCTTGACTATAATAATTGTTATCACCACCCGCGCAACCAATGTTCGTTTAATTAGCTAAAATAATTAACTGAAAGATTCTTTTACAATGCGAGCTATAATAAATTTCATAAAGTCATTCCCGTGAGCAACGATAAAAAGAAATTTTATTAGATACCAGTACGTTTATTCCTTATGTTCTCCTTAAATATCTACAATTAACTATATATATATATATATATATATATATATATATATATATATATATATATATATATCTGTTTTTGCCTTTTATTTTATTTATGTTTGTGAAGGTGTGTGGTCATTTGTAGGTATTTCACGAAAAATTGAGAAAAAACGGGTTCTTTAATTTGGTAACATTTATTACTCTGTGAGTTCTTGGAAAACGTGTGCCAACTAATTAGCTGAGCTAGTCAATGGAATGTATGCAGCCGTTTCAGATTTGATGACGACATCGGAGATTCTTAGTGGGAAATAAAGTTATCTAAGAGATCATCGTTTCATTTTTATTTTAAAACTCAACTGTAGTAAACTTGAACGTAAGTAAATCTTGAGCCATTGTTGAAACGTGTAACAGTTAGCAACTTTACCACAGCGCAACTAAAACAATGGTTACATTGTAACAATTGTTTAACCCATTGTATTTTAGAGTGTTTGTTGTTCACATAAAAGTTCTTGTCAACTTAAAAAATCTTCCTTCTTTCAGCTGACTTGGTCCCGAAGCTTATTAGTATGCATTATTAAGACAGCCACATAGAATTTCCAAATTTTGAGGATGTATTTATCGTTATAAATTTCGAGCTTCTTTTCTTCAGTTACTTTAGATAAAACCTAGTTAGCCATTGTACTAAATGCAGATGAGCCTATATAACTCAATTGTTTTGTCGGTTCTCTTGTTTAAGTAAATACATGGAGTCTTCAAGTTCTTTGACATACAGATATAGAGAAATAGTAATCTCATAACACTTTAAGGAATTGTGTCATTAGTGCAGTAAGCTTTAGCTATATTCTATTAAAATAGATCATTCCTATAACTTCTTATAATGTTAAAATAAATTTATGATTTACATTTTCGTGTTCAGAAACTGGAAGGAGATGACAACACTGAGCCGTCAACAACAAACGAACAACGTTAACAAGTCAACAAATTCTCCAAATACTGCAAGTTCACATCAGAAACATTCTGATGATAATCAGCATAATGTCTGCTTCGATCAAAAGGTTAATGCTGAGTATTTATCGAAAAACTTGCTTGTTTGTAATTTGGGCGAAACAAATGAAACTACAATGCCTCGGGTGGTTAACAGTCTAGACTCAGCATGGTTCAGTGGCTTTGGTCAACAGCATATTTATTCAAATAAACAATGTTTACCTAGCATTGCTATTGAAAACACAAGATCATCTTCATACACAACACATACTGAAACTAAAACAAATCAGGGAACACAGATATCAGCTGGCCTTCATAAATTAAATGCTACCTGGCCTAATACTGGTGGCAACGCTGATTTTAATAGAGGCTGTAACGAAACAATTGAAAGTTTGCCAATGCCAAACATAATTATTGGCAAAAGATTACCTACAGAAGCTATCCTCGATTCGAAATCTCAAATTCACAAGTGGCAATCAATGTCTTTTATTGAGCATACGCCGTCAAATCAATATGAAGCACATTTTACTCCACCTATAGGTAAGCTTCAATGTTGATACAATTTTAGCTAATAAAGACTGCTTTTCTAAATTTGGAGAAAGAACAAAATTATTAATTAATCCATCATAACTGCTACTGTTAGAAATTTATTTAAGTTTCATTTATCTTGTGCCTTTTTTTCAGTGAACTGCACGGCTGTTATAAAGTTTCCTTTAAGAATGCAGATTATACTGGGAGGCAAATAATTACTTTGTTTTACGTTTAAGTAGAAACTATACGTTGAAAATTAGTATATATCAGTTTCAGTGACAACTCAAGGTTTAAATAAAACATTAATTTATATTATTTTAAATGTTTTAAACCAAAATTCAGTTAACCTCAAAATTGGTCAAAATATGTAGGAATAACTATTCAAGGAAAACTTTTGCTTCTGCTTATGACCGTATTATTATGCGCCTAGTTGACTCAGGAGGAGTTAACATTCTTCACTTCCAGGCCACGAGGTCGATAAATCTATTCTTGCACCGTTGACGCAGTCAAATATACCACGGTCAAATCATCACAGGAGAATACCAATTAGTTGAGTATACTTTAAGTGCGCGTTTGATGAAAAAAATTATTTAATTCAAATTTTTGGATCCGAAACTAAAACTAATCTAATTTTTAACCATTAACGAAACATAGAATAACTACCACAACTTACAAATATTTATGGAATGTGACTTTCTTGATCTGCGTTAGAGCGCGATTACAAATTATCTAATGACAGTGTGTATATGGTGCAGCCAGTTTTCCAATAAATTTTAATGTGTGTGAGAATATTTCGCGTCGGAACTGCATCTCTGCCATTCAAAACTTGTAGTTCGATCCCCAATAGTCAGTTGTGATTATGGTAAATATATCCAATGTGCTTATTTAAAATAGAGAATCTTGATTTACAAAACACAGCATGCGAAAATTGGCTAAAGAAATAATCTTAGTTCATTTAGGTAAGCCCATTTCTATACCTCTTGAAATATTATATGTTAGAGAAATATCAGTTATAGTTATATACTGTTAGTTGCGGAGCAATAATATTTATGCAGTCGTGTAGTGAGTTTTGCCCACCTAGTAATGACAGATTTGGGATGGTTAGTTGGAACTTTGGGTCTAAATGGATGCCATATGAGCTACACCTAAAGGAAAAATAGACTAAACAACTTACATTAGTTAGTATCTAACTGAAAATTGTGTGTAGTGTAGTGTGCGGCAGGGCGGATCAGTGGTTAGAGCACCAGATTCCGAAGCAGACGTGCCCAGTTTCGAGCTCTGTCCGCGGCAAATTCTGATCAGTACACGATAAGTTCCCAAAAAAGACGAAACCGGTCTACCGGATGAATTGCCTTTTCTACACTATACAATTCTTAGTTTTAACTGGAATATGTAAGTAATTAATGGGTGAGGTGCTTATATCAAGCACGCAAATTTGATAATAATGATTGTTATCACCGCCCGCGCAACCAATATTTGTATAATTATTTTAATAAATAAGTTCAAATAGGACAAGATGGATAAATCTAAGTCACCTTAGACGAAAGGTATAATCATAGAAGCACATTCGTTTCGTGCTTACTGACTTTTCATCAGTTTAAGCCAGTACTACGCCATATAACATCTGTATATATAGTCAAGGAATGTGGGGATAATTGGACACTACAATCTCCCATATGAGAGAGTATACAAGCAGTGATGGAGTTAACTTCATATAAAGACTTCAACAGTAAGATTTCAAATTCAACTCAAGTTATATCATATATACCGAGTCCGTAAATGGTAAATGGTACCAAGACTATCAATGTAGAGTCTATCTAATTAAACCAAATTCTCTGACCACATGTGTAGTAGGTATTAAGTGTAGTACAGATTCAATCTGATTAGTTGACAGTAAGCACAAACGAATGTGCACAAGAGATTGTACCTTAATTTCAAACTAAATTTGGTTTAACACTTTAGCTCTATTTGAAATAAATTGTTACTCGGTGCGCAACAACTTAAAAAACAATTGTCAATCGTCTTCCTAGGTTTGCAATAGTTTTACCAACTGGATAATATATATATATATATATATATATATATATATATATGTGTGTGTGTGTGTGTGTGTGTGGAATTACATCCTAAATCCAACTTTATTATATAACTCCTTATTTTATTGTATTTCAACCAGTCATTGAACATAACAAAACTACCGACTGGTTACATACAATGCGAGTTGGTGCTTTACTTCAGGCTTGTAAACTTGGATTTAAAGCATTGTTACCACCACCCGCGCAATCAATTATTGTTAAATTTTATTGCCTATATATTTATTTATTTGTTTGGGCAGATGACAGATCAGATGCATAGCTTTATGCTTACAATTAATAAAATTGATCATTTGACGAAAGAAAATCTAATCGTATAACAGGAATGGTTAACCTTGGATAATGCAAATTGAAGATATTTTAATATTTAATACGTACTGTGCACACACACACATATATTTATAGTATATATATATATATATATATATATATATATATATATATATATATATATATATATATATATATATATTATTTTGAAATGAGCCCAAAAATTCATATTCTTTCCATGTGCAAAAATAAAAAGAAATTTTATCAGATACAAGAAACGCTTCTTCCTTATTTTCTTCTCAAGTATCTACAAATAAACATCTCTTTATATATAAATTGAAAGGCAAAACAATATAGAAATATGTAAACATGGAGAGAGTGTGAAAAAAGTAAACCAATCAATTGCGTGCGTCACCTCCAGTTCAAGCTCAATGCCTGAACATGCTTATTCTGCTTGCATAAATCCGGCTGCAATTTTTTTATCCATAAGGCTTCGTATGTGGTTAGCTTCCTTTTGTTATTGCATTTAGTAATTATTTTAAATGCTACGTCTGGAGAACATACGTGTGATGTTTCAATGATGTGTTGCGCAATTGCAGACGTGTATTCACCATTTGATTTAAAACGCGTTTAAGTTACAATGCTTCCTCATTCGATAACAAAAATAATAAAGCTATTAACGATTTATTGTCTAATGGCTATCCTAGAAAATTAATTGAATCAATTATTAAACGGAATTACAAAGAAACATACGTATTACATAATTAAACGAACATTGGTTGCGCGGGTGGTGATAACAATTATTATAATCAAGGTTGCGGTCTTGATATAAACACCTGACCCATTAATTACTTACATATGTCAGTATAAACTAAGAACTGTATAGTGTAGAGAAGGCAATTCATCCAGTAGACCGGTTTCGTCCTTATTGGGAACTCATCAAGTACTGGCCAGAATTTGCCGCGGACAGGATATTACAGGCCTGAAAAGAAAACAGTCTACCTGAACATTGTATTTAAGTGGGATGCAGTTTCCAGAATAACACAAAAAGAATGTTGAAGCAGCATTAACACGCACATTTTATGCAGTTAAACTACGAGTGTTATTTAGAGTAACACACTTGTCGTTACCAACAATTATAGAGAATCAGCCGTTAATGTCGACATCAAATATTATATGCCAATATAAATGCGCAAGTTGTCGATCAACTTACTTAGGCCTATCGACCAGACGGTTAATTACTCGAATGAGAGAACGCTGTAACATAAAAGCCTGTTTTAAATCAAATGGTGAATACACGTCTGCAATTCTGCAACATCGCACGTATGTTCTCCAGACGTAGCATTTAAACTAATTACTAAATGCAATAACAAAAGGGAGCTAGCCACATACGACACCTTATGGGTAAACAAATTGCAGCCGGATTTATGCAAGCAGAAGAAGCATGTTCAGGCATTGAGCTTGAACTGGAGGTCCCGCCCACAATTGATTGGTTTCCTTTTTTCACACACTCTCCATGTTTACAAATTTCTAACTTGTTCTGCCTTTCAATTTATAAATAAAGAGATGTTCATTTGTAGATACTTGAGAAGAAAATGAGAAAGAAGCGTTTTTTGTATCTGATAAAAGTTATCTTTATTTTTTGCTCATGAAAAGTGTTCAATGAACATATATATACATATATATACTTGTATTAGTATATGTTTACATACATATAATGTTATGCATGCGTATTAAATAAATATTTATTATAATAATATAACACTGGTAGACAAACTAAGATATCTGTAAACAAATCTTTAAATAGCACTCAAAAAATATCGACTACTTCTGAGATGTTTATTTTATTAACTTCATTATTAATTAAACATTTACATATTCTTCATTATATTGAAGTTGTTATATTTGGATGTCGCAGATATGCGAAAAATCAAAGAAATCTCGCCTAGGAAAAGATACATTAGCTTATTTAATTCTGTGTTCGCATAATCGTTTAATGCGATACAACATCAAAGGTTTCAGTCAGGCTTTCTTGTCAAATCTCTCCTATATGAGCAAATTCTAAATTAATGTAAATAATTTTAAACTTAGAATCGTGAACTCACTTCAAATAATCTAACCTTATTGAGGAATTAAATGCGACTAATTAAGCTAATTTTAAAGGTAAGTTTCTAGAAGCATCCTAATTTAATTTAATCAAGTTCATCGTTCAGTTTACCATCTTACCTATGTGTGATAGATACTTTACTTGTAAAATCTTTAAAAAATTCTAATTAATAGACTATGCATGAAAATCACAACTTTTTTCCACGGTTATGCAAAAAGATGTTCTGCGCAAAGTCACTTGTCAAATGTATTTGGCAGAAATTTACTACGCGTGTTTATACTATGGAGACCTCTCTGCAACTAAGACTGTTAAATCTTCATAACCAACGAGCAGTTTACTAAACACCATCTCTAATATTCCCGATAGTTCAGAAATTATTGCTTACATGCTCAGCTTACCAAAAAATAGCACGCTCGGTTGTTAACGTAATTCGATATTCAGTCACGCATAATTTATCTTTTTCTTTATGAACCTCGACATAGAAAGGGCGCGCATTTTCTAAGATCTAACACCCAATCCTCAAGCATAATATTTTGTCACTTCTGTATTTAAAATATTCCGAACGACCTAATAGTAATATGAAATTGCCACCTGTGTTTGCGCAGGTAATAGTTTTTAATTAAGGTGTAAGCATCTGGTTATAACCTATATGTAGACTCGATACATATTCGTATACGATGCTTAAATTTATGTTGATGGTAGTCTTATCGTTGGATATAGCTCCTCAATAAACCAATTTAATTCTTTTCGGCGCCTCATCTACAAGCACAAACCAATAAATTATGGCAAAGATATTTCACCGCTTCATTTATTGTTATCGAAGACATTATGAAGTTTCATTGGTGTATATTTCATTTATATACACTTAAGCGTGCACATTTAATACGTAGCTTTGGTGATATCTGGTGAATGTTAATTGAACACCGATGCGTTAATCACCGAATGATGATTACCGAATAATGCACAATACTTTGTCAAGTTATTACAACTTTCAGGTACTATTTTAGAGAATCCAGTCTATGTAGGTAATTTTAATAATTTGAGTAAGATGTATTAGTATGCCATTTCAGCATTCATAATATCTCTAGTTCTAACGCTCAATTAAAAAATTAAATTAGTGCCGCTTAAACCACTTTTGTTGAAAGTTAAATAGGAAAATGCGCAAAATAGATTTTAAGTTCGAGCATAGGAAATCAGATTTTTCCTGAAGTTTTGTGTTAAGCTTCAATGTAATTTGATATATCATTAAGTGATTTGTGTACAAATTGCTACTCCGAATTCTGTTTTAATTCTTCAGTATACTTATGGATAAGTCCAACTCGTTTTGTGGTATAACTTTTTGGATTTTTAGTGACGAAAGATGGTGAATGCATTTTGAAGCCAACAGGTATTGAACGTATGAGCAATCAGAGTATCAATTGTTGTTACAGTAGCAGAAGTCAGGATTCTGCTAAACTCAGCGTTATTTTTGCAAACAATCTGTTGAGCAGCAACCATTCAACCTCATTGTCCGACTGCCTTCTAGCGAATAACAGCATCTCAGAGGAAAATTGCAACAGTCCTTTCCTTTCGGCGAGTCACTGTAATGCAACCGACCGCGGGATGCCTGTTTCACTCGAAAGGGTTGCATTCACCGCATTATCTAACAATTCCCCGATAATTCCATCAGATGTTTCCGAAGGTGGAACAAAAGCGAGCTGCAAACCGGGTTTAGACGACTGCGACACTCTCAAAAAAGGGGAGAAGCTTGATTTCGTCCAGTTAGATGCTACAACCTTAGACCGCATTCCAAAACATGCACAAGGTGACCAAGTTAACAGCTTTATTGAACAAATTAAGTTTTAATTTTCCATTCTAGTTGAAAAGAACCTGTTAATTAAAACATTTATTAAGCATTTTTTCCGTCGTACTCTGGTGATGATCGTGGAAGGTCGAGAAGCGTCAGTGCATGCGACTGGCGGTAGTGTTGTTATGTTGTTCGACGACCGGTTAAATACAATGGGATTGGTGTTTACTTCAAGCTCGCCAACTTGATTTAAAGCATCGTTACCACCACCCGCGCAATCAAGCATGGTGTACCTACTTATAAGTTAGGTAATTATGCATATGAATGACACGCAAAAGTCAAATAGGACTGGATGTGTAATCTTATGAACAAGCACCTACCGGGTAAACTGGATATTTATCAGCTAGAGCCTCAAATCCACTTTACGACCGGTTAATTGATGTGGAACAAACAGTCTCTGCAATCTCCTACACGTCTGTGTATTTATTCAATAATGCAGAGGGTTTCCATATATTTATATTGTTCACGACCACCGGTAAAGTTAGCCAATCTATGCGTTATAGGCGCCATAATAGAATTCAAAATAGGACTAACTCTGTGTAATTGACGACAGATAGCAAGATCCTTTAAAGGAGAAATAGTTAAAAGATCATTGAATAAGAGAATAAACACCATACTGGAAACCTGCTACTTCAGCTACAAACTCATAATGTGGACCAAGTGGACATCAAATATCTCTTTCTTAAAGTAATCCCGACATCAGTCATTTATACATTACATAGTTAATTATTGTCGGTTGTGAAGAAATCTAATGTTTATTTCTATAATGATTATTGCATAATTGTTAAAAGGTTAATTCTATCAGGTTCAAGATGGTGTGACTTAGTGAGTTGAAATCTCATTTAAGCATGCGTTTTGTGTGTATGCAAACAAATCATCAGCAGGAGCTGACATTTCATCCGAAATCCATTAAGTTTTTTCGTTATGGATGATTATCTACGCTTAGATGACAAAATTGACAGTCCTTTAACTTCGCAATGATATAAAAAACATCGCAGCCATCAACCTACATTTGAATGTGTGAAACAATTATCGCTAACGGGCGTATGGATTAAACGATCATCGGTTGCGCGGACAATGATAAAAATTATTTTAAATCAAGGTTGTGATCTTAATTTACTCCTCAATCCACTTATAACTTTATTACTTTTGTCATTGTGAAATAACCATTGTGCAATTTAGTGAAAACCATTCATCCAACAGAAAGGTTTCGTCGTTATTGAACACTCATCAAGATATGTCGCCAGAAAAATTCTGGACAGTAATTGAAGAGTTCCCAATAAGGACAAAATCGGTCTCCCGGATAAATTGTCTTGTTTACTTTATGCGATGTTTGATTTATACTGACAAATGAATATATATATATATATATAATGGGATCAATGCTTATATCAAGATCGCAATCCTGATTTCAAATAAATAAAACTATTTATTTATCTTTTCGATAAAATCAATAAAGAGATTAAAATTTTTAAATTATCACTGTTTAATATAAAATGCGAAAAATTCAATTTGGAATAACAGCGAAATTCGTCTTTTTTTCCCATCTGGCAAGGCACAACTTGTTTATGAAATACATTTGAATCCGGGAATGTATACTTTTAAGCGTACGATTTATAAGTTGGTATAATGGTAAGAGATATTTAGAATTGAGTTATATTTGTAGAACACATAAATGAATCTTCTGGACTAATATTTTTCTTCGAAGAGAAAATTTATTCATGATGATGCTTTTTCCATTTCCATGTTAAGGTGGTTGAAAAATATGATCACCAATTTAATTAATCTAATATGCATAGAACATATTCAGTGCAATATGACTTGAAACAAATTGATACTAAAATTTACGCATTACGTGTTGCGCACCTAGTAATAAATTAGTTCAGTTGTGCCCAGAGTTATAAACCAAAGACAGCGTGAACCCTTCTGGTCATAATTGAACTAATTTTTTACTAGGTGCGCTACACCTAATCCATAATAGCATATATGTTAGTTCTACGCCACAAACAGTATCTAACTGAATACTAACATGACGTGCTCTTTTTGTTCTATGCATTTTTTTCAAACCTTGCCTTAACCAAGTTATTGCTTGGAAATTTTTCGTGAAATGCTAACATTTTCTGCTAAATTGTCATTCGTAAAATTTTAAAAATCGACTTATCTATTCAATATCAAAGTTCTCTTGTCAAATACTATCAACCTTCTTGATTGAAAATATCTATGTCTAACACTGCATGGCTAGACATGGCTTATCTAAACTTTTACAAAATATCGCACTGTGTTATTCTTTTTGAAAAAAACCCGTTGAGAATTGAAGCCGACATTTAGCTCCCTCGCGTCTAATAGGGTATCTGTAAGCCACGTGCCACAAGAATCTTGACTTCAACAAACAAACAAGCTTAAACTTGATGATTTTGCTATTTGCTTTACTACTTCTTTGATGCCTATTACTTTTGCTGCCTGTCAGTCTTTATGCCTGTCACTTATCAGTGCTTCTTCTTGCTAACTTAACCTGCCATTCATTTCTATGTGGTATGGGAAGAATGCTTAAAATATCTCAGGCATTAGTCACATTGATATGCTCTAAATTTTGGGGAATATATGAAGAATGAATAATAAGTTTTCATGAAAATCTTGCTAATGATTATGTTGAATGAGTGGTTGAATGTAAAATTATGTAAAATAAAATGCAAAGGCTAGAGGCTCAGCTCAATTCTTCGCGATTGACGTGGAGCTTGACATGTTGGTTTCAACAATTTCTCTGAAATATAAAACTGTTGAAGTCAATTTAACGTCAATTGCAGTTGGTGAGATAAGGATATTTAAATAGCCTTTTTAAGATATAAAAGTGTTGACTCACATATCAACCTTCTGTCGATAACAATTATTTAGAAAATTTTTCAAAATTAATCTTGTTTATTATTTTAGTTTTACATTTATGGCTAGCTTAAAGATGGCACATCCTATTGTGCGAAATGAAGTTACGCAAAAGGACTATATTTCCACTGCTGTTAGGCATCAAATTAATTTCCACAACTCAAGTTTGCGAGTTTGAAGTAAGCACCAACACCACTGTATTTAACCAGTTGTACAACATAGCAAAACTACCGTCAATTGCGTGTACTATATTATTCGAATGGTTACACAAAATGTGATTGGTTCTTACTTCAGTCTCGCAAACTTGATTTGGGGAATTGTTATCACCAAACGCGTAATCAATGGTTGTCAAAATTTTATTACCGTGTTTTCCTGACCTTAATTCGCACCTGGATAAAATGTGCATTTTCTATAAATGGGCCTTTTTCCACACAAGGCGCATCGGAGAAAGGGGACGAATTTCGAAGCCGTTACGTATGAATATTTTATCATTTTTATTGTGATCGGTAGATAAGACAAACAAAATGCAATGCCGGGGTTCTTTGTCATAAATGCTATTGAAGTTATATAATGGAATAATTTAAAGAAGAATGGAATATTACCAGATTTTGTTTCAGATATTTAGAATATTTAATTTCATACTATTCTCACAACAGGTGTTTCTCACACATTGGGAGCACCGGATTATAAGTCGCATTGCCGATTTTTAAGCGAAATTACCTTGTTTAAGTGCGCTTTATAAACTGGAAAACACGATAATCAGTGACGAAAAATAAAGGCAGTATCTATTATTCTATAGTTTATTTAATGTAATCTTTTATATTTAATAGAGTCAGTCCAAATTTAAAATTGATCCCAATTTTGTTTGTTGTAAATTATTTTCGGCACGTTGTACAAAATATTTTATTAATGATTAAGTTTTTTAATTTACTGAATATTTCGCAACTAAAAAATATGAATTATCATTGTAAATTCTATTTTATAGATCCTACATGGTCGAATGTAATAAGCAAATTAATAGTATCTTTTAAATTTAGTCTTCTCATGTAGTAAATATAGAAATACCGAAACAACAATTTGCTTAAGCAAATAATTTGAATTAAGAAGCATTTTAGCATGACAAAAATAAAATGACCACCCACTTCAGCCATATAATTTATACTGAAATATCGGTTTTTAAAGTAGTCAATTAAGTAAAAAGAATTCAAGTGGTAAAGTAAGATCGGTCATTCAATTCGTACAATGATAGAAGCAATAAATTTTCTAGCTGGGTTGCGTAAAACATTTTTCTTTTGGCGATTTTTTTATTCTGTGAATACAAATAGCTCAATGCCATTGAAGACAACCGTCGCCGTTTGTCGAAATATGAACAGACATTTGAATCTGTGATTTTTCACCAAGTAATTGCAATGGAAAGAATTACATTTGAAGAAGTATACATATTTATCGGAAAAAACGTGCACAATTCACCACTTAAAAAAATTAATATAACGATTCATTTTCCTTATACAGTTGTGAACAAGAAATGCCACAAAGATCGTTAGCAGATTCTAGGCAGTATGTGATAAGTATCCGAAAAGGTCGACACCGGTCTACTGGATGAATTGCAAATTCTACATTATACAACTGCATGTACATAATGGGTCAGGTGTTTATATCAAGATCGTGACCTTGATTATAGTAATGCCACAAATAACCGTTTTTGCGATTTCTAATCTGTTGACATTTATTGCGGTGAAAAACACTGAAATTGAGCTTTTACGGATAACAATAATTGATTGCGCGGGTTGTGGTAACAATTCTTTAAATCTAGTTTGCGAACTTAAAGTAAACACCTATCCCATTGTATTTAACCAGTCGTTGGAAAACATAGCAAAACTACCGCCAGCCGCAACGCACTGAGGCGTTTCGACCTTCCATGATCATCATCACAGTATGATGGCAAACTGACTATCGATGATCAAACCGCATTGAATATTTGTGGAAATCAAAGTTAGATATGCGACTCTCACCTATAGCAGCCTCGCATACATTGAACTTGGCTGGAAATGTCGGCTGCACAATTTCTATGCCGTCAATTTCAATGTATGCGAGACTGCTAGAGGTGAGAGCCGCATATCTAAATTTGATTTCCATATATATTCAATGCGGTTTGATCCTCGATAGTCAGTTTGCCGTTGTACTCTGTAGATGATCATAGACGGTCGAAACGCGTCAGTGCGTTGCGACTGGCGGTAGTTTTGCAATGTTGTTCGACGACCGGTTAAGTACAATGGGATTTGTGCTAGCTTCAATCTCGGAAACTTGATTTAAAGAGCTATTACAGATATTTGGTATAGATATGTGCACATTTGCTCCATCGACATTAATTTTTCCCTGCCTTTTAGTTTAAGACTTCATTGAGTAAGTTTATTGAGCAATCAGCGCTCTGTGCACATATGGCATTTGTATTGGCAAATTATAATACCTATTTTAACAGGAAGTGAATTTATCCGTTGCATAATAATTCAGCTACCATTCTAGCGCAAATAATTATCTTTTAAGAGAAATACAATATTGAATAGATGAGTTCATTATTTTACAAATCATTCCAAACAAATTAAACTTAACGATAATAAATGTATTTAAATTCATTCCAACAATTTTTTACTTGTATAATGATGTGTTCATCTCAGTACCTGGAGACAGGCGAAAATGTACTATTAATGAAATGGTGTTATTGCTATTGTAAAAGGTATTTATCGCTTTTGTTGGCCTCAACTATTTGCGCGTTTCTTTGTGAATTTTATTCAAGTGGACTTATCCGTAAAGTTAAAAGTTTGCTTGGGGAGAATTCGAAACCGAAACCCTAAAATAAATTATGCGCATATTATTTACAAATACTCGTACTCTATTTATATATGATTTTGACAAATATAAATGATAGCATACTAAACGGTATATTTCTGATACAAGTTGTATAGATAATATGGAAGAAAATACACCCATTTTATGTATCGATTACTATTGGAGGATTAAATGTAGAAAATTGACAAGTTAAGTCATGAGATAACCAATATATGATTTTACAATTACGCCACTACTTCCTTGGTTGATAACAATAGGATTTTCAATCTTAAATAAAGAACAATGATCAGAATATTTCAAGATCTTATTTGACATAATTAATTGTCAAAATATATTTTAGGCTTGGCTTTCATCGCATACCCGACATGCTTTTATTAATTCTATTTACAATTACTCTTTCGGTAGATAATGGACAATAATATTTATTCATTCTATGTTGCACGGAGCAGAAATGTGGCCATTTATGCATTGATCATGACGTACATAGTAACAAAGTAGTTTATAATATTAAAATTAAAATCTGCGAACAATTATAGCGCAAACGAACCAGTTTTCATATAGCTTATTCCATTGACTTATAGCTTATTCCATTACACTTGACTCAAACGAAGAAAATGTCTTCTAAATTTAATTAATGATCACACATTGAACAAATTTATGAACACGCAAACAGATAATAATCAAAAACCATAGAAGAACGACAGAACTAGTAAAAGAGCGAATAAAATTTATAATCTGTCGATTATTGGAATATCTTACATCACACCAGTTTCCCGCTAAGAAATGACGCATATGCATACACTGAGTCGAATTTGAGCGTGAAGCAAAGCGTATACTGAATGGAGGATTGCTATTTTTCGCTTCCTTAGCCACATTTTGCACTATTGTTTTGTCTTCTTTTTATAAATATATAGGTATGTACATTACTTGATAGGATAAGACTAGACGCAAGGGAAGCATTTCCTTTGTTTAAATCGGAATCATTAGGCACATACATTAGTCAGTTTAAACTAAGCATTGTGTAGTGTGGAGAAGGCTCTTAATCCAGTTGACTGGCTTCGTCATTATTGGGAATTTATCAAATACTCTTCAGAATTTGCCGCATGTAGGGCTCGATCCTGGGCACGTCTGCTTCGGAACACGGTGCTCTAACCGCTGAGCTATCCTGCCGTACACGACACTGCACACAATTTTCAGTTATATACTAACTAGTGTAAATTGGTTAGTCTATTTTTCCTTTAGGCAGAGCTCATATGGCATCCATTTAGACCCGAAGTTCCAACTAACAATCCCCAATCTGTCATTACTGAACAGACACCACACTACATGGGGAAGTGGTATTGAAATGAACATTTATATAATTAAACGAACATAGGTTGCGCGGGTGGTGATAACAATTATTATAATCAAGGTTGCGGTCTTGATATAATTCACCTGACCCATTAATTATTTAAATATGTCAGTATAAACCAAGAATTGTATAGTGTAGAAAAGGCAATTCATCCGGTAGACCGGTTTCGTTCTTATTGGGATCTCATAATGTACTGGCCAGAATTTGCCGCGGACAGGACTCGAACCTGGGCACGTCTGCTTGAGAATCTGCTGCTATCACCACTTAGCCGCACACTACACTACACACAATGTTCAGTTATGAACTAACTACTGGATGAATTGCCTATTCTACACTATATAACACTAAGCTTATACTTACAAAATTATGCACATAATTGGTCTGGTGTTTATATAAAGATCGCAACCTTAATTAGAGTAATTCTTATCACCCCTCGCACTACCAATATTCGTTTAATTAAATAAATTTTTATTTCAATAACACTTCCCCATATAGTGTGGTGTATTTTCTATAATGACTGATCGGGGATGGTTAGTTGGAACTTCATGTCTAACGGGACGTAATATAGTCTCCACCTAAAGGAAACGCTAACCAAAAACATTAGTTAGTATATACATTAAAATTGTGTATAGTGTGAGATTGGGTGGCTCAGTGGTTAGAGCAACGGATTCCAAAGCAGACGTGCCCAGTTTCGAGCCCTGTCCGCAGCAAATTCTGGACAGTACGTCATGAGTTCCCAATAAGGACGACACCGTTCTACGCAAACCTGTTCAAAGGTAAAAGTAATTAGTTCTCTTTTTACCTGATCTGCGTTTTGACTAATGCAGCTTTCATTGTTCCAGTAGCTTTCTTTTTTCGAAATATTTCGGCTAAATTTATCGATAGCCTACATCAGTCGCCATGCACCTCAGAAGTTTAACAAACGAAACTAATGAAGCAAGCGCGTTATTTCTACTAGCAACAATATTTATACTTCAGACTGATCTTCCATTAGATATTCGCGAGTCACATGTGTGTGTGTGTGTGTGCGTGTGCATTTTCATAACTGTTATTTTGCTCCAACTAATTAAGACTAGAGTGGCTGAATAATAATTTATCATTTGCATGCGTTAACTATTCGTTTTCTACACTCAATGTAAAATGACGTAACTGAGATTTCCTTTAAACTTTCTTGTGGGGGGAGACCAATAATTCAGACCGACTCGTCATAAAAACATGACATGATTGATAAAACTAGAAGTCCGAAAGACCAATGCACATGTTAAATTTCAATTCAAACCACTTGGATTGCACTCAAGATAGACTAGTTAATAACAATTATTGTCATACCATTAAATAGGCGCACGCCACGCATGTACATGTATATTTGTATACATAACTAAAAAAAGTTCGATAAAATATCATTGATACACATTTACTTACATCCAGATTAAACTGAAGTCAATAAACATTAATTTGCCGCCTGCGTGGAATAGGTAGTAATTCGTATATTGTGAATAAATCTCAATGGGGTGATTAGGGGTGCCGAATAAATTCGGTTCAAATCACTAAGAGTTTTAAAATCAAACAAGTAGTCAGACATGAAATTTATAAAGACTATATTTTTAATAATTGATTATTCATTACTTGAACAAGAAACCCATTAATTAGTCATCTTAATCCGATGTTCGTAATTTTTACTGGAGCTAGCTTCAGTTTCCAATTCATGCAATCGCCTATTCCTGCCATTAGCTTATGCGATATTCCAAATAGAACCCAACGATTTTTCAGCAGCTGTTTCATTCATAATATTATCTCTAGATTTAATTTCGATAGATTATTTAATCAATCTCGTCACCCTATTACGACTAAATATTGCTATGCGTTTGCATTCCTCCCAGTTGATAGTATGCCCAGTCTCCACTACATGACGAGCAAGATGAGATTTAGCAATATATCCATACTTACACGCAGGTTTATATTCACCTCTTCTTATTTTGATTGGGCGCATGGTCTCACCAATATACTTGAGACTACAATCATTGCATAGGATTTCGTACACTCCTGGTGTTTCTAAGGGTTCAATCTTTTCTTTTTGGTTAGAAAACGAATAGTTAACGCATACAAATGATAAATTATTATTCAGCAACTCTAGTCTCCATTAGTTAGATGAAAATAATAGTTTTGTGTACAAAACTAATAGTTAACGCATGGAAATGGTAAATTATTATTTAGCCACTCTAGTCTCAATTAGTTAGATGAAAACAACAGTTATGGAAATGCACACACACATGTGAAACACGAATATTTAATGAAAGCTCAGTCTGAAGTATAAATATTGTTGCTAGAGGAAATAACGTGCTTGCTTCATTAGTTTCGTTTGTTAAACTTCTGAGGTACACTGCGACTGGTGAAGTCTATCGATAAGTTTAGACGAAATATTTCGAAAAAAGAAAACTATTGGAACAGTGGAAGCTGCGTTAGTCAAAACGCAGATCAGGTAATTTCAATTAATCCAGGTTCGCAAAAACAATCTTCATTTAACTAGTTCTCTTGTTTTTTAGTACACCAGGATTACCATGAGGATAACCATAAAAAGATGGAGAATTTACGTGTAGGTTTTATTGTCATTGTATGCTTGTCAATGTTATTTATGATTCAAATTTCTTTTCACCCGAGTTGCCAAATATCATTAAGCTTCGAATGTAATCTGAATTAAAAGCGTAAGACTTCTTAAATTTTTGTTTTCCATACACTTAAACTGTCGGTCCTGATTTCAAATCAAGGATTCAGTCTTAGATTATTTGCTTATCAGGTAACTTGCAAATATGCAGCTAAATGTTCTGGACTAATTCTTCGGGATATTTTAATTTTCAGTTTAATTGCAGTGATTCTAGGCTTTTTTATTCACTGTAGTGAAAATGTTCAGTTTCAAACAGGCTTATCAACGGCGATTGCCCTTACCACATCACACAATGCCTAATTTATACTGACAAATGTGTATATACTAGAATCGGTGCTTATATCAAGACGGCAAACTTTATTTAAATAAGTGTTATCACTGCCCTGTGCAACCAATGTCACTTTAATTATATACATGTTAAATTCAATACCAATTTCCCGGGTAGTTTGGCGTCTGGTCCATAATAAGGATTTGGGTGTGGCTAGTTCAAACTTTAGGTCAAAAGGGTGGGTCTTCGGCTCCACCTGAAGAAAAGGCTTACCTGAAGCAAAAGTTAGTATATGACTGAAAATTGTGTGAGGCACCCGGCAATGTGGTGCAGTGGATAGTCACATACTCCGATGTAAATAAATTTACTCTTATCTATTCAACGCGTGTTTTGTGTTCCTAATAAAGAATTTCTGGTGTATTACTGGGGACAACAGTGCACATTATTACAACTACTAAAAACATACATATGCTTAAGAAGCTAAAAGGTGCCTAACAGAAGATATGTTGTATTATTGTTATGTCACGAATTAAATGTTGATTAGAGACAATATATATCGCGAATTTAGACTTGCAGATAATGACAAACTTTTAAAGCTTTATTACAGCAAAGAAGGCCTTAGCTAATATAGTTGTCTTAGCAAGTTAAGCAATTTCATCCATAACTTTAATAGACCCAAATGCAAACATTAAATTTGAAAGATATTTTTATTTACTTACAAATAGGTACAATGTTTTGCAATAAAATGTCACGCAGGAAACGGTTGTCTGGACAGACCTAATAATGGGTAACAAATTTGTAACGTTGTCTGCCATAATATAAATCTCATAAAATATGCGCTAAATATCAGTGATTAGTACACTTTAATCACAATTTAGCTTCCTTCCCCGATTACCAAATAAAAGGATGATAAATCAAGGTTAAATTAATATGAGGGCAATGTTTGTTACTATTCATATTTTGCCTTTTATACGCAGACCGGCAATATTACAAACGTTCTTATCATCAACAAATATAAAATGATTAATTATGTCTGGAGAGTAGCGAAAATTCAGCCAACGTCCGATTCACATTTTATTACCGCTTTTGTACATTTTCGTGTTACAGCAAACTGCTCTGAATAAGTGCTTGTGCAAAACCTCGTAAAACAGATAAAACCAATTTAAAAGTGTTTACTAAAATTTGAAGCAAAAATTTCTTTGTTACGAATAAAATGCACGCATTTCGAGGTGAAACGTTGATAAATAAAAATTGGTCCTTAAATCGAGTTTGCATAATTTAGATAAATATCAATTCAATTTTTATTCATCCAGTCGCATAACATGTAAGAACTACAGCCAGCTGCACTTATTGACGCGTTTCTACCTACCATGGCCATCATCAGAACACAACGGCAAGCTGGCGAATTAGGATCAAACCGTAATGCCATTATCATGTAATCAAATAAAGATATATGACACTCCACTCTAATAGTCGGACATGTATTTTAGTTGACTGGAAACGTGAGCTGCACAGATTATATGCAGTTACGAAGGTAGCAGTGTTGTACGAATGGAAATATGACATAGTTAAACAATCATTAATTGCGCGAGTTTTACTAATAGTTTTTAAACTCAAGTTTGCAAGCTTGAAGTAAACACAAATGCCATTGTATTTTATCAGTCGTCAACAGTAGTTTTGCTATGTTGTTCGGCGACTGGTAAATTACAATGGAATTGACGTTTACTTCAGGCTTGCTAACTTGATTTATAGAATAAAATAGTATTTGTGTATTTCTGAGGTACACAAACTTAATTTTAAGAAATGCTAGCACAATCCACCAAATCGTAGGCTGTTCAATCGTATGACATACATACATCAGGTGAATGCTGCAAACTGTTTCTATTCTTGATTGCCCAACTTTCCATTCAAGTACAATGTATGCGTAGAAACTAGAGGTGAGATCCACAGATCCGATTTTTAATAAAGCGTAAATGTGTGTGACTGAAGGTAGTTTTGTATTTTTGCAATCGAATTAACATATAGGATTGCTGTTGATTTCAAATTCGCAAACTTGATTAAACGAATTGTTATTGCCAGCCCGGCAAGCAGTGATAGTTTAAATCAAATTATAATTGTTTTGGTATTGGAATAATTAGCAAAAGCTTGTACCTCGTGAATTAAATTGAAAAAATATCTATGGCTAACTTACATTATAATATTCTGGATACATTTTTCTCTATATTCATTTAATTTATTTCCAATTATACCTCATACGGATTCCATTTCGTTGTGGTGTTTTGCATGAAAAATTGTTTTGTTTCAATATTTTTTCCATTTTGAGATTCAACAACACTAATAATTTAACCAAATTGCCTCACGATACGAGAATATTTAAATACGATTTTATTTAATTTTTTATTTAATTTCGCTTCTCCCTAGCTATATCCTGATTAATAATAAACTTAAATTTGTAATCTTATCTTTGGGCGTCCTTGTCAGCTCTTGTTGATAAAAAGCTGAATATTGTGATTTGGATGTCGTCGAACTTCTTTGCAAGGTTCTGCATACTCCAAAATATTTTATCTCAAAATTTGAAATAATAAATGTATTAAGTAATCATATTTGTAGCGGCGATGAAAAAAATTATTTCAATCATGATTTTGAACTTGAAATAAACGCCAAAAAAATTTTTATTGCACCAATTGAACTTGTGACAGATATTAATTTTCCTATATTTTGCGACTGGATAACTCAAATTAAAATGTTGCTTATATCATGCCTTAAAAATGACTTTAATAATTTTCTTCACAAACTGCAACATAAAATATTTTGTAATTTTTAAACATGTGTTTTGAGAAATCTGCAAAACTGTATGTCCATGAACATGCAGAAATTTAGTAACTGAAATTTCCTGAAATTTCCTGTCAGATTTTTTTTTCAAGATGATTAATGACGAGTGCCGAATTTTCATTTCACCAAACCTCGTAGTCCGTTTGCCTTCGTGCTCTGAATTTGACCACATAAGATCGAAACGCGTCACTGCGCTCGTCTGACAATAGTTTTGATTTTTTATAAATTTACACTATTTAGTGCGTACCTAATTACAGGTTAGTTTAAACGACACCTGAAAGATAAACAAAAACTAGCATAAACGAAAGGTTTAATTTTATGTACACACGCGATTCGTGCTTGCGGGAGACTCATTAGTAGGAGTCGAAAATACGTCCTTTACCCACTTTATATTTGGCAAACAAATGTGGGACAAGCCGGAGTGTTTCAACATCATACGATAATCAACAGTGCACTCCAGAAAACTAACTATCAAGGATTAATCCACAATGCAAAATACAGAAACCAAATTTGGATATTTTAAATTTTGTATAGGATATTGCTTACTTAGACACCAATTTATGGATTTGCTAGAATAAAAGGTGCCCAGATTTAGTGAAATAAAGTCTATCTAAAAAACCATTATGTTTTTACACATGACAGGCTCGGTATCTCAAAAATGGTTGTGTTCGTACCGTTTGAAAATTCTATCTATAGTATATTTCGTCCAATGTCCTTAATATATTTGGTCAAGTAATATGAGACAGTTGGACTATACAATCTTCTATACTAAAAACTCTTAAAGCACAACTCGAAGTAACTTCATGTTAATCAGGCGGCAGTGTGATTCCAAATCCAACTCAGTATATATAATATTGGCAGAATTTTCAAATGGTGTAAACACACACACAGTTTTGAGATATCGTATCCGTAATGAGTACCAAAAATGAGTTTTGAGATAGACCAGATCTGTCTAATTCAGGACAACTTTAATTGCAGAAAATCCATACATTGTAGTCTAGGCAAGCAATACCTACTACACAATTGAAAATATCCTAATTTTATTTCTGTATTTTGCACTGTGATTTAATCTTTGATAGTTATTTCATCGTCATGCTCTGATGATTTTCATATGAATTCGAAACGCACCCCCTTGTCCCACATTTATTATCCAAATATATAGTGGGTACAGAGTGTAGTACCGGTTCCTAATGGTTAGTGGTCAGTAAGCACGAAACGCATGCACACATGTGATTATACTTTCCGTTCATGCTGACTTCGGCAAATCCTTTTTGTCCTATTTGAACCAATTTGTTACTAGGTTTACACTACCCCATATACACAATTGAACATATTATGTTTATTTGGAGCATATAGTTCATAGCTCTTGATTTGTAGACAGTAAACGGGAAACGCATAGCACATTGGATTACAATTTTCGTTTATGGTAATTATGTCATTACCTCCTGTTTATATTTGAAGTGACTTGTTGCAAGGCAAACTATGCCTACCGCAAAAATTAAAATGCAAAAATTTCACAATTTTTAATAGTAAAGTTATTCAGTTATCCATCCTACTGCATGGCTTAATCGCAGATTTGTGTTCTCGCATTGGCACGCTACGTATTCATTGCAGGCTATCTGAAGCGCATAAACAGCAAATATTGTGAGATCAATAACAATATAATTAGACAATAATTGATTGCACGGGTAATGGTAACAATTCTTTAAATCAAGTTTGCGAGCTTGAAGTAAACACCAATCCCATTGTATTTAACCAGTCGTCGAACAACATAACAAAACTACTGGTTAAATACAATGGGATTGGTGTTTACTTCAAGCTCGCAAACTTGATTTAAAGAAAAGAAAAGATCAATAACAATTTTGAAGTTCTGAGTGATATTATGAGCCAACCTGTGGACTGGAAGCTTACGTACTAACAACTCGGTTGATTTCCTTTATTGCCTAACCTCAGGAAAGGAAAATGTTTCTGGTCATTAGCGATACTGCCTGTTTACCCTACGAGATGCGCCGTAATCTTGCGAAGTGCCTTAGGTGCCTGCTCTTTTTAGGAGCCTGTCCAGCAGTAAATTTGCGAGTACTTTGCTTCGTACGAGCCTTTACGCTCTCTATATTTATTTACTATAATTCTGTATAGCTTCCACATAATCAATCAATCTATCACTCAGTCATTTTATTTAACATTTTTAAAAGTTATCTTTCTATTAAGAAACTATTTTATCTGCTAAAATTTGGTATTTTGGCTTACTATTTGCATATATGTATTTCTTTGCTTCTATATTCATTACAATCTTCCTTAATATGTTCAAAAATATTGGGCGTTTCGTCCATTATTACTTGTCAATTTATCTACCAGCTTACATATATATTCATGGGATAAAGGTTAGTTAAGTGCCATAAAATATGGACTGCATTTGTGAATAATTGTCCATATTTATTTCCGATTCAGCTGTGCCAACCTTGGATGTGGTTCAGATATTTATTTCGTAAATCAGCTAAACTCTTAAAAGATTACAACAAATCATTTTTCGAATCAAAGCAAAATCTTTAAAATGGTTTTTGTGTAATCCATTCGAAAATGAAGTAGACGAACGCCTAACTTACGGTATATAAACGTGTAAAAAACAGCGAACTACTTAATTTGGTCATAGAATTAAAAATTATTCCGAGGGATTTTTGTTTTGAAGTTCATTTGATTTTAGACCAACATTTGCCCAACAACTAAAAGCTATACATTTACAGATTATCCTCAAAATAATGCTCATTGGTAATCTTGTTCTCATCATCAAAAATATAAATATCAAGTACATTGATATTAATGTAATTATGTTTGCTTTACAGCAACAGGATTTCTTAAATTCGGTGAATTGTGCACGTAAATTTGTTCAAATTGACTTTTAATTTGAATAATATTCATCATCACACACGGCAATGCAACAATCTTTAGCAACTGATGCTTCACTGTCATATATTTATGCGAAAAAAAGTGAATTCACCTGATAATAAAAATATTTTTGATTACTTACAAAATGCCCAAAATTTCAATTTAAAGCATTAAATTTGTTAACGGGGGTTTGTTTATGAAAGAGAGGATCTAATTCAAAATGGAATACCTAGGTAAAACACACAAATGAGGTAACCCAGACCTTAGCACAAGGCGATATCGTAAATACACCTTCTTTGTTATTTTTACTGTATCGTTTCATAAACGCGACTAAATTTCTCTGTTAACTCCAAATGACTAGGAGCGAAATTTAAGATTATTTTACTAGAAATTGCGAACAAAATAGCCAGTGAGCTAGGTTCGACGCCATTTGGCGTAGGATATCTCGCCAATAGACAAATTTTACTTAAGTTAATTTAAGCTGTCTCTGCCATGCCAATTCTGTTCACCTTGAGTTTTATCCCAATCTGCCGTTTTCCAAGTTCATTATTATCTTCTAGGCAATCGATTTGAATGCAGAATTGAAACGTGACTGAGCCAGCACAATTGGTAGAGCTGTACTTGTTTTTCAGATGGGGAGCACTTGTTGGCCACTCGTAAAATAAATATAAGTATACTAGCATTGCATATTCGTTGTTAGTAACATATTTGAGCTATGCTTTTCAATCAACTGTGGTCGAATTCCTATGAGCATCTAAATTTGTGACCGCGAAAGAACTCAGTCTCACTAGCGTATAATAATGCTCAACGTAAAGATGCAGGCTAGAGGTGCTCCTCGATAAAAAAGCCGAGTGGTGAGGGGACACCACTTGTACCAAATTCCCAAGAAACTCCATGAAATGTGGAGTCGGCTTATCCTCCAAAAGGAGTCAGCCGCAGTAAAGTAAAGTAAGTAAGTAAAGATGCATTGCACAGACAACTTATAAGATGGAGTGAAAATGTAAATGACAGACATTGCCCGTGGAAAGTTTCTGGACGGTACATGAAGAATTTTTAATAATGAGGAAACCGGTCTACCGTATGAATTTTATATAATTAAATGAACATTGGTTGCGCGGGCAATGATAACAGTTACTATAATCAAGGTTGCGGTCTTGATATAAACACCTGACCCATTAATCACATACATTTGTCAGTATAAACAAAGAATTGTATAGCGTAGAAAAGCTACTTAATGAATTACCTTTTCTACACTATACAATTCTTAGTTTATACTGATATATGTAAGTAATTAATGGGTCAGGTGCTTATATCAAGATCGCAACCTTGATTACTGGATGATCTGCCTTCTCTTAATTATGCAATGCTTAGTTTGTACTGTCATATATATATATATATATATATATATATATATATATATATATATATATATATATACATCGAACCCACGTAATTGCCACCTACAGAATCAAATGAAAACATAGTATATATAAAACTGACAGAGTGTAAATTGAAGTTTAGCAATCTCAAAATATGTACATGCACATACAGTGGGTTTTTTGTATAAATCAAGATCCCGACCATGATTTTAGATTATTGCTATCAACGCCCACGCACCAAATATTCGTTTACTTCTGGACGCAACCACGCCATTTTTAATTAATTGTTACCTGATCTATACAAGTCCACAAATGACCTGGAGCTTTAGCGTTTCATGTTGCTTAACATCTTACACTGCGTCTGAAGTTTGCGCTACTCAAGTATAATCTATGCTCTGTGTTGTTATCCAACAATTTTAAACCATTGCCATTTCACATCGAGTTTAAAGTGTATCTGCTTCCTAGACGAAATTCTATGTCGCGTAAGCGCCTAAACTGGGCATTAGTTTCATCTATAACCACGAGTTTGGTTGAGTTTTTCGCTCTTTCTAGAGGAGAAATTAAGTCTAAATAGCAAAAGTCAATTTTGCCACCTGTGCTGCAATGGTTGTGGGCATATACAGATACAATGAAAATGCGAAGTTGATTAAAGTTTATGTAATTTAAGTAGACGTTTTTAAATGTGCGGCACATATTTAATTTTATAAAGATAAAAATTCCAATAACTAAGCTTTAGGTCATGAGCTTCGGAAAACATCGTCTCACAATTGCCCGTATTCTGAAAATTCTGTGGTACATAATGTTTGAAGCCAATGACACGCAGATAAATATTGAGTATCCAGCTCGGTGACAATTGTATGATACTGCATTCTAGATTCGGAAACGCAACTTATATCAATTTCTAATTCATCCAATGTACGTGATAGAGATACGTGTTGCTCAATTTGTTCTAATGTTCGCACACTGGATGCACTGACGTGATAACCTAGCCTTAGTTTAATGAATAGTACCTAGCTTTCACTATTGTCGATATTTGGCCTTTCGACTTCGAGCTCAGTGATATGATTACCATCCACTCTTTTTATAGCATCTAAAAGAGTGTTATTGTTATATTGAGAAAAGAGAAGGATAAGTGACTTAATTGAATATGAAGTTGTCTGCAGTAGCCTGATTGTGCTTATACACCATGAATGATTGAATAAACAAGACAATCCCTTTTATTCGTTCTAATTCGTTTTCTTCATGGTTATTTGTTGGCTGTAAAAGAATACAAGATCTACGTTTCCTAGTTGGAATAGTTGGAATTCAAAGTTTTACTTCCCTCAGATATTCTGCCAAACATTTCTGACGTGCATTAACCGCCAGGATGCCAGATGTCATAGTTACCTTAAGGAGTTAAAACTTGCCCTTTAAATCGGACTCGCTTGCTTTCATTCTCTCAGTTCCAATTTAACACCGTGTTACTGCATAGCTAAACCGAATTTGAGGCTTCATATGAAAAGTGGTGATGGCTGCATACCTTTAGACCTGGACGTTCGGCCGGAAACTAAACGCACCGTATGGAAATGTAATAGAATCTCTGCAGATATAATTGTTGGTAACAGAAATTATATGCATGATGAAGACGTATCTTGGCAGTACAAATCTATTTCGTGATACTAATTGTTAGGTACTGGGAGCCTTTTAACGAGTCAATTTAAATACTAGCATGATCGGTAATATTTGTTTTCAAGGTTGATGTGTAATATTCCTGTAGGCTACTTATTAGCAGGAGCTGGTACCAATTTTATGAACATTATACAATTTTTGAGGCAATTAGAACCGGTATAGTTCACCAATTCTCTAAAGATTTTTGTGTTGTAGTGGCATTGAAGCCCACCAAATATTAAGAGAGCGTACAATTTATTGATTCACTTTTCAATACCAGAGTGTGCGCATCTTTTGTGGTTATATGTTATGTTCACATTATCTTCGGTATTATTGACAGTTCCTGCCTAGAAACTAGGCGTGAAATACCCGAAACCGATGTCCTAAATGACTTATTAATTTCGATTGCGAACAAGTTGTAATAATTGTAAATTTGAATCTTCTTGCTATTGAGCTGAGCATTGATAAATGACAAATTAATGCATTGAATTTTAGGTCAAAGCGTCGGCAGTGCTCCACTCGAGACATTAAAAATGTTAACCACTGGATTTCAGGCATCTATCATTCATTATGACGGGGGCCTAAAATCAGACGACGTCAGTAGAATAGTCAATTCAACAGCAGAATCACCAAGTCAGAAATGTTTGTTGAACGGCGTGCAGGATGAGCTACCATCTCATGCTTATGTGAATACTTCAAACGGCCCTACTAATAACGAAGACTTCTCTTTTTCAGCCATCGAACTTTCCGTTGAATCGGAAACAGACTACAATAGGGGAAATCCAGACACCAGTGACAACTCATCGAATTCGTTTGACGATATAGATGTGCCGCAAATTTTGGAAGTTGATGCATCAGCCCTACATACAAATTTTAGCTTATGCTGAAGATAATTCCATTACAGATCATATGAGCAAAGGTATGATATTCAAAATATTCTTAGTGTAAACTATCATAAAGTTATACGCCAATAAAGTTAGATTTATGTGCAGACCTATTCACGGATACGTAAGATTAGATTTTTCAATAAATGAATGAATATTTCATTAATTTAGTCAAAACTACGACAAATACTTTTTAGAATATATATCTTGAGCTCCTTTAACCGTAATTTCCGTGCCCTACTTTGAATATACTCATGGATTTATGTATTAGGTGTTGCAGACCAAGTAATAAATTAGTTTAAATATGACCAGAAGAATAAATCGAAGTCAGCAGGAACTGAAAGTATGACTTCATGTGCACACTCGTTTAATCCTTAACTTTTCATACTTTCAGTTCATGCTGATTTTAGTTTATTCATCTGGTTATATTTAAACAAATTTGTTATTAGGTGCGCAGCACCTATTATAATTACATATATATATATATATATATATATATATATATATATATATATATATATATATATACATATATATACATATATATACATATATATATATATATACATATATATATATATATATATATACATATATATATATATATATACATATACATATACACATACATATATATATATATATATATATATATATATATATATATATATATATATATTCAACGTACGCTTCCCATGTGCAAAAAAAGAAATTCTCGTTCTTGCACATGGGAAGAGTACAATGAATTTTATTAAAGCTCGCATTTAAAAGGATATATATGTATATATATGTACATATATATACATATATATATATACATATATATATATATATATATATATATATATATAATTCTCAGTAACAAATGGTATCTAACTGTTATATACCCAGGGAAATCAGCAGGTATGGACTTTGAGAAATGGCAGGAGTTTATCCTCTTCTTGATTCAACAGATGGGGTTTCGTGGCTGCTCTTAAATGTTTGATCGATCGCCTGTATGATTATTTTGAATTAAAATAAAGTGAAAAATTATATTGGTTCAGCAATCTACTCTGTCGTATTTTGAACACCAGACAGGTTAAAACAGTAGTTACATTAACTCTTTAAGTCATTCTCTTTCGCTCTTAAACCTGCGTATAATAAATAAAAATTTCTTCGACTGGCTGTGTAGAAGCATATTTGTAGAATGAAATTTTTTATCACCTATCCCCGTATGCCGTGTTGCCACTGTGATGACTATGCAGTCTAATCATAAATAAATCATTTACGCTGTGCTACCTTCTATGTAGTAACTGCTAAATTCGGCATAGTTTAATCATTTCTGCATTCTTATCGATCCAGACTGATTAAGCTCTCACTTAGATTCGGCAAGCTAAAAAATAATTTCAAGTTAAACTGGCAGTAGCACCTGCGTTAAGTCTTTTGTCTGGATTGAAGTTAAACAATTTGCACTTGTTCTAGTTTTCCCTCAATGCTAATGTATTTATTGAACAGACTGTAATTGTAAAGCATTAATATTATCTAAGTTGTTTCGATAAAAAGAGAATTAGCAAGTCCTTCGTTGTGCTAAAAATGTTGGTTTACATACTAGTACTTGGAATTGGGTCATATATATATATATATATATATATATATATATATATATATATATATATATATATATATATTCTCAAGATCCAGGTCTGGTCGCGCCAAATTATGGCAAGTACTTAACGAGTTCCTAATAGGTATATCAATTATAAAATTAAGCACACATGGATTACGGATATGGGGATTACAATTCTTTAAATAAAGTTTGTGAGCTTGAAGTAAACACCAATCCCATTGTATTTAACCAGTCGTCGAACAACATAACAAAACTACTGCCAGTCGCACGCACTGACGCGTTTCGACCTTCCATGATCATCATCAGAGTACGACAGCAAACTGACTAGCGAGGATCAAACCGCATTGCATATATATCGAAAGCAAAATTAGATATGCGGCTCTCACCTCTAGTAGTCTTGCATATAAATTGTGCAGCCGACATTTCCTGTCAAGTACAATGTATGCAAGACTACTAGATGTGAGAGCCGCATATCTAATTTTGCTCTCCATATATATGCAATGCGGTTTGATCCTCGATAGTCAGTTTGCCGTCGTACTCTGATGATGATCATGGAAGGTCGAAACGAGTCAGTGCGTTGCGACTGGCGGTTATTTTGTTATGTTTTTCGACGAATGGTTAAATACAATGAGATTGGTGTTTACTTCAAGCTCGCAAACTAGATTTAAAGAATTGTTAGCACCACCCGCGCAATCAATTATTGTTTAATTGGGATTGCATGTTTGTAAAGCACGTTTATGCACGTGAGTTTACTACTAATCCAAATTAATTTAACGTGTGTGCTACATAAAATTTCAAAACGCAGAAATACGTGCGAATGATTTCATAAAATTGAATTGAGTTTCAAATACTTATTTAATGAAGAATTATTTCTCCGTTATCCGCTATTATTTCACAAAAGTGACCAAACAGAATGCATTTATATTGAGCAAATTTCTGAAAAACTTTTAAATCTTTTATGTGCATAGCAGGTAAGTTCAATTAGAACCAAGAGGATGGCGAGAGTCAGACGGACCAAATATTGTGGCCCAATTAACGCTTGCGTTGCGTGCTTACTAGTTTCTTAATTGTAGGAACCGGAAATCAGTAGACATAAATTCTGAGAAGTTCACTTCTTCTCATGCTTCTAAGGTGCGCTCTCCTGCCACCTACGGTAACAAGTTAGGTAATGCTAAATACTATAATGCATAGATTTTCATTCAACAAAACCGGTAATACAAAAATAGTGACATTTCATACTATAGGAATGGTTTGGTTTGAGGATACTGCTGAAGAATAGAATTACTTGTATGTGCATACGACGTGATGAATGTTATAACTTAACTTAGCTTATGTTTAGAAGGCGAGTTAAACGTGGTAATATCATTTGTTTTTAGTCAAACAAATAACTTAGTAGAAATTTCAAGTTTAAGAACAAGAGGGAACAAAAGACCCAAAATATCACGGAGCATCTGCGATATATATATATATATACATATATATATATATATATATATATATATATATATAGTGTGTGTGTGTGTGTGTGTGTATGCTGCAATTTGCTATGTATAAAATTTTTAGGTATAAAATAAGCACCATTATCACGATTGGAATATTTTACAAATTTATCTGTGTTGGCATATCTACATACGACTTTTTCCATACTTCTTTAAATCAAGTTTGCGAGCTTGAAGTAAACACCAATCCCATTGTATTTAACCAGTCGTCGAACAACATAACAAAACTACCGCCAGCCGCAACGCACTGACGCGTTTCGATCTTCCTTGATCATCATCAGAGTACGACGGCAAACTGACTATCGAGGATCAAACCGCATTGAATATATATGGAAATCAATGTTAGATATGCGGCTCTCACCTCTAGCAGTCTCGCATACATTGAACTTGACTGGAAATGTCGGCTGCACAATTTCTCTGCTGTTTTCAGCTTTCGCCACACATACATATATAGGCAATACAATTTATCAATAATTGATTGCACGGGTGGTGGTAACATTTCTTTAAATCAAGTTTGCGAACTTGAAGTAAACACCAATCCCTCGATAGTCAGTTTGCCATCGTACTCTGATGATGATCATGGAAGGTCGAAACGCGTTAGTGCGTTGCGGCTGGCGGTAGTTTTGTTATGTTGTTCTATGACTGGTTAAATACAATGGGATTGGTGTTTACTTCAAGCTCGCACACTTGATTTAAAGCATTGTTACCACCACCCGCGCAATCAATTATTGTAAAATTGTATTGACTTTTTTCATAGTTTCGCGAAACAACTGAACACTGAATTGGTTGGTGCGCGTGAGAACTGTGGCTTGAAGTGTTAGCTTTAGGGCTCTAACTAAATAATCTCGAGTTCGATAACCGGCATTAGCTATCGTGGCTAATTCTCACAAATCGCCTACTAAATGTAAAACTGACAAATTTAAACTAAATAACAAATTTGACTGAATGGTTGTGTCGGCATTTAAAGTGTTGTAGTTGAGGTGTTCTTTATGAAGTGCTGATGTGAGAGGTAGATTAAGAATTTTAATTTTCACTTCTTTATCCATTTACGCAAAAAAGGATGGAAAATGTATTGATGATGTAAAGTGTTTTGAGCGAGAACGGCTTTCTATTGGAATAACTTTTAGGCGTGTACAATTTTCTAATATTTTTAAACTAACACCAGCATTTAATTGGACCTCAAAAGTGTTGACTGGCAGGAGTGTTAAAATTTACTTCTAGCGCACACTTCCTAAAATAACTGCACTCAAACCATGCGTAATTGCAAATCAATTACTGATCACATCGGAAAGAATTATATTATTGAACAACCATTAAAGTTGCATAATTAGAGACAATGACACTGAACTGAAAAAAAAAACAATCGACGATGTTGGCAGCAAAATTAGTCATTAAACAACTCATCATAGTTAAACCGTAATGAGTTTTTGTACCAAACTGACGGGGCAAAAATTGCATGATAATTTTCACGCTCTCGAATAAAAAGTTTGGCACGTTTGAAAGAATTCACCATTAGATGTGCTCCTGTGCGAAATAACGACTAAGTCGAGCTAATTTAATGTGGCTAAAACCAGAGCAACGTATAATTCCTAACCATGCAGCTGAAATTTTCTGTTTTCCAAAAAATTCTGCACATGTTCAGACAACAAACTTATAAACATGGAATACAAACAAGTCCTTGGGCTTGAAACCTGGCTGAAACCATCCGGCATTCTTGATTTGTTGAAAACTGTCGCCAATTTAAATTTCATTAAATGGCATATTTAGTTTTGTGAGGATGTCACAAGCTTATACATATAAATATATATATATATATATATATATATATAAATATATATATATATATATATATATATATATATATATATATATAAGGTACATGGTACTAACACTATGGTTTCCGAGTCGGAACATGGTACCAATATGATTGATATAAATTTATGCTATAGTTCACCGAAATTGAGAATTACAACAATTTCTGAACACCTGTTACTCCAGTAAATCCATACACTCTGGCCTTGATTGATATCAGTTATCACATTTCGCGGTAAGCATGACATCATTGAATTCAATATATAACAGTTAAATACTGTTTGTTGCGGATAACAAATATATTTTCAAGTATGTATTAGGTGTTGCGAACCTAGTAACAAATTAGTTCAGTTGTGACCAGAAGGATAAACCAAAGACAGCGTGATCGGAAAGTATAATCCATCATGTTGTTACCTTGTAGGGTCTAGGAAAACATAGTGTTAGTACAATTTACATTTTTGGTACTATAATGTTGGTATGGGTTACTAACACAATAGCTATAGTGTTAGTATCTTTTACAGACTCGGCATTCCAGTCGCATTGTCGAGACTTTATATAATGTTTGCTTCCCAACTGCAGGTTTACACATTCGTTTAGGATATTGTATTTTTCTAATATCCCACATTCCTCACCCAAATATATAGTGGTTAAAGGGCGTATTACCGGCTCCTACTGAAGAGTTGTCAGTAAGCACGAAACAAGTGTGCAGGAGATTATACTTTCCGTTCATGCTGCCTTTGGTTTATCCTTCTGGTCACAACTGAACTAATTTGTTACTAGGTTCGCAACGCCTAATACATACCTGATTCAAGTTTTGACAGTCAAAACAAAATGCGTCATTACCAATTTGTTTGAATACTTTTGGTTGCCTAATACATATTTTCATCTCTTTCCTAATATTCGATTCATACATCCGGTGACTCTAAAAGCCATGCGTATTTTCTGTTTCTGTAAAACTCCACTCATATTTTCTGTGACTTTTATATAAATAGCATCGTTTGATACTCTTACTAGTTCGCATTTCCCGAATTTATTCATTTTGTAGATTAATTAAGCTTCACCAGTATTTTGAACATTACAAGCTGGCACCCTACAAGGTTTAAGACAAAATATGTGAACAAATCCAGCCCAGGAAATTGAGGTTTATTTTCGTTCGCATCATACTTTTTCGACGGAATTAACTCAGTCCTGTTTGTCATTGGAATTTTTATTTTCCGAATGCCGGATGTAATTGTGCTCTGTTCCAAACGGATTACACTAATTGTGTGTACCAAAATTTGTTCAGACATCTGTAAAATTACGATCTCCTTATTTCCTGTATTTTCTGCGCGACGAATTATAATTCTGTTTCAATTTTTCATTGTGAATGAGCTTAGTAACTTTATTACGCCGGAAACGGGATAATTAATCGTCGACATGTTCACCACGAAACTTTAAAAGTTAGCAATCCAGCTTGTGCTACCATCAAGTGGATGCATAAATGACTTAGCCAAATACATATTTTCTTTGAATAAATTACAAATTGAGGTAACTTCCAATAATTCAGCACCGCATTTAGTTCCCATTTCCTGTCAGTGTTGCAGTAACTAGAATCAGTCTAAGGTTAAAACCAACTTCTTTTATAAATTCTATCCTCGTACACGGTCGTCTGAATGATTTGATTGAAGATTTGGATACTTGGGTTACACCAGCATGCGATATATTTTCCATTAGTCTAATTTGTGTCATCTACAACAGATTGAAGAAAAAAGTCAAAACTGATCTTCAGAACCAAGTTCCTGACTGATGGATCTGAAAATATCCTTGAAAATTAAATTGATACTCTTCGGCGATCGGGAGGGAAACTTTATTAAGCTTTTCCACTAGAAAATCAGAATCTCAAACTGTATCTCCACTACCTTGGTCGGATATATGGAAACATTGCGTATGATAATGCAAAATTCGCGACAATTTCAAAATTTTCATTCTTAGAAGAACAAAATGACTATTGATGAGCTGTCTGACCGTATCGAAGAATGCTGGTACATGTATAAACCAGCAAGAGCAAAATCGCCAGAATTACCGGTTAATGCAGTAAGTAGTCATGACACAATTGCTGCAGACTTCAAGGCCTTGTATTCACAGTTGTCTTGTGAGATAATTCACGTAGTCAACTTAATTCAACAACTGCTTGGCTTTAAACTGTCAGTGGAAAATCTTTGACCGATTAGAACACAGAACCCCTGGAAGAATTTCTCCGTCAGCACGGCGTCCTCCGGAGGTTATTCCTCACACTTGTTGTCGAAATCATAACATTTGCAGACAAGGCACCAGAAGATATAAGCAAACCTGCTGTGATAGCACACTACGTGAATTTCACCATTGGTCGCGAGGAATTTCATTTATTAAGGAACGTCACAAGTCGAAATACTTATGGAGGACGTTAGATCGACGTGTACTAATTCTGTGTTTCAGTTATCGGCGTCACTGAGTGTCGTTGCTGATGCATTTTTGCGTGTTAGTTTCGTGGTCGATATCGGTGCAGCTATCCCAATGGTAACGTCTAATTTCCTTTGTTTTATGTGATAGAAATGTGAAATGGAAGGCCGCCAGTGGCCAGTCAATAAACGCAGATGGTCTATCGAATATTCCAGCCTCTTTAGGATTACGTAGAGTCTGACTTTAGACGTTAGTGGTCGCGGATGTTCCCATTTTGCATATTGGGATTAGGCGTTCTCGCGAAACGTAGTCTTATGATAGAGAAAACAAAATTTAAATTTGTCTAAACTATCACGGATTTCGCTGTGACGATCGTATGATCTATGAACTGATGAGTCACGATTCATTTGGAACCTCACATTCTAAAGTATTTAAAACTATGCAGAGTTTTCCAACATTGTAAACATCATGATCTCTGATCCCATTAATACGATCAGATTAAACCCACGTCATCACATAACAAAAATATACCATCCAATCTTTGACAGAGAAAAATCTTAAGATAAGTTAAAGCTACAGGCGAATAATATCGCATACAGTCAGTTGATTGAGGGCGGCATCATTCGTTCTAGTGCAAGTCCGTCAGCATGAACCATTCATATTCAAGTTAAATAAAATCTAGCATTTGGAGAATACATGGTAATTATTGTGCTCTTAATCGTGTCACAATGTCCAGTCGATATCCTGTAAATAATGGTTCACAATTATGGATCTGAAATCCACCTATCATCAAATTCCACCAACTGAGGAGAGCATATCTAAAGCAGCTGTCATAGCATCATTTGGCTTGAATGGGTGCACGAGAATGCCTTTTGGCCTGGACAACGCACCACAGACATTTTAAAAAATTACGAATGTGTACTAAAGTAAGTCCCTTGCACATCTATAGTGATCAAAATTTTAATTGCCTCCAATGACCTGTAAGTACAGTTGCAATACATCAAGGAGATTCTGTTTCCTTCAGGAAATTTTGTTCTGGTGTTAAACATGGAGATGTAAGTATGAACCCAACAACAGGTAAAGTTCCTTTGGTATTCAATCAGGCACAGCTTAAAAGATAAAACGGAGGACAAAATTGACGCCATTGAAAACTATCTGACACCAGAGATCACCGAAGAACTGCTCCGTTTTCTTGGTATGTGCATCTAACATAGATCATTCATCCCCACGATCGCTCTAACGCAAGCAAGGCTTCCAAACATCCTCACATGGTGAAATCGCCAAAGTCAGAAACGCGTTTGCGTTGTGATTCATCAGGTCAGCTCACGTTTTAATGTATTAAAGACATGCTGGCGAAATACATTAAGCTGCACGCGGTTCAACTGAAGGCACAATTTAGACTCCCTACAGATGCATTTGACGTGGCTTTAGGTGTCACACTGGAAAAAGTAGCTGTTGGAAAACGACACCCAATTATTATATAAATTTGAAACTACCACTTTTTGATACGCGTACGTATAGAAGATTGCATTGTCTAACTGCCCCAAGTTTCTTGACTACATTTAGGATGGGTTACGGATTTAGTGCCAGCTTCTGTTGATGTGTTGCCAATAAGGACGAAATGCATTTGTTCATGTTGAATCTGACTTATCCTCCTGGCGCTATTTGAACTAATTTGTTACTAGACGCGCAAAACCTAATAAATAATTGCATATGCAGTAGGTCTCCGCAAATTGTTTTATATAATTAATATATTGTCTTTGGTCAACTCCGTTCGTCGAGAATTTTAGCTACACGAACGTTGTAGATGAAAATCATAAAATTAAATTATTGGTTAAATACAACAGGATTGGTGTTTACTACAAGCACGAAAACTTGTTTTAAAGAATTGCTACCAACACCGGCGCAGGCAATTATTGTTTAATATGTATTGCCTATATATATATGTGTGTGTGGCGAAAGCTACAAACAGCTTATGTTCGTGACTGCATAGAAATTGTGCAGCCAACATTTCCAGTCACAAACAATGTATGCAAGACTGCTAGAGATGAGAGCCGCATATCTAATTTTGATTTCCATATATATGCAATGCGGTTTGATCCTCGCTAGTCAGTTTGCCGTCGTACTCTGATGATGATCAAGGAAGGTCGAAACGCGTCAGTGCGTTGCGGCTGGCGGTAGTTTTGTTATGTTGTTCGACGACTGGTTAAATACAATGGTATTGGTGTTTACTTCAAGCTCGCAAACTTGATTTAAAGAATTGTTACCACCACCCGCGCAATCAATTATTGTTTAATTGAATTATTTGTTATATTTGCATGCGTTAAATTAAAAAAATTAACTTGAAATTCTTGATAGCATTTATTTATAATACAATTCGCTCACTTATGCACCAGTCTCTTGTTTTAATTGAATGTTCGGTACCAGAAACGACAAATGATTTATAGAACTGTTAATAAAATGTGTCATTTATGGTCAGCTTTATTTTTAACTTCCAGTTTATTTCTGAAATGTTGAACTACACATTAAAATCTTTCACTTACATCAGTTCTGGTTTTCTGTATCATTGAATGAATGAGTACTAGTATGATTTTCAGTATTACTCATATTTATTTACAGAAATCATACGGATGTTGGCGGTTAGTTGTGTGTTAAATTGTGAACGCCTGTTGTTTAACGTCGGTCTTTGTGCATTGCGTGTGTATATGGAATTGTTATTTTATTACAAAGTGATGTTTTATGTCTAGTAGTTCCGTGTTGATGGATTGTATTGCGGCCAATCTATTGTATTTTTTGCCTATTGCGTGTAGGATTGCTTTTCTTCTTATGTTGTCTATCATATTGCATTGTTCATGTGTTTCTTATTTACACCTAGTAATAGCGTAGGGTTTTCAGTTTTTACAATGTTGATCACTCATATTTTTTGCAGTTACCGTAACTGTTAACGATGATAATAATGCTGCTTGTGCAGCCAATTTTACTTAAGCGTGTAACCAAACCGATCGAATATTTGTTGACGTTTTCTATATGAGTGGTGGTTAGGGATGCAAGAAAATTGTTGTTGCTTTCTGGGATTCGAGAGCAGTCGAGTGAAGTATGAATTTGTAATATAGTATGTTGAGATCTGAAATTTGCTTCGAATAGTTGTTCATTTGTAAAATTTTATTCAAGTAGCGTAGCTCTTCTTTTGCAAGGTCGTTAATTGGGTTTCTTTTGCGAGAATGTTACACTAAAGTGTCGTCATGGGTATGATTCCCGGTAAAAGTAGATTCTCAATGTGTTACTTGTGTCAAATCACCAATATATTCCAGAGTGCTTTCGATGTCCACGATGGAACAGGTCGTCTTTCTCTAACTCGAGAGTGAATTCGATGTAAAGTACGGTGTTTAGTTCCTTATCTGTAAAATATTGAAGTCACTCTTTAGTATTTTGTACAATTTTCGTCGCTTTTGAATATTACACGGAATATTTTTATAAAAACGTATGTATGTCTTATGGCATGTGTACTAGCCGCACGAAAAAGCAGTTGATTAAGACAATCTAATAATATTTGCCGCAGAAATTATTTTAGTAATTTCCTAGAGCCCCCAGGGAAATCTGTTATTTCAGTTCGTTTATTTGAGGTGCGGCACACATTCGTACAAGTAATAGTCAAAAAAGTAAAAGCCCGATAAAAAACAATCCATTAATGCGAGATTAATTAGATCTATATCATAATATTTTATAAAATTTTAAATAATTCCTATACGTACACATACCTACACCCACTCACTAACCAATCAATCAGTGGTACTACTGCTGAAAATAAATATGAGTAAAACTGAATCTTAGACTATTTATTCATCTACTATAATCAAGGTTGCGAACTCGATATAAACACCTGATCCATTAAGTATATGCATTTGTCAGTATAAACTAAGAATTGTATGGTGTAGAAAAGGCAATTTATCCAGTACACCGGTTCTGTTCTTATTGGAAATTCATCACGTAATGTCTAGAATTTTCTGCGGACCGAGCTCGAACCTGGACACGCAGTCCGCGGCAAATTCTGGCCAGTACGTGATGAGTTCCCAATAAGGACGAAACCGGCCTACCGGATGAATTTCCTTTTCTACACTGTACAAATCATAGTTTATACTGACAAATGTAAGCACCTAATAGATCAGGTGTTTATATCAATTTCGCAACCTTGATTAATGTAAATGTTATCACCGCCCGTACAGGCAATGTTCGTTATATTTATTCACTTCACTATTTGAAAACTCAGAATGGACGTAATTTAAATATTTAAATAGGTAACGTAATATTATTAAAGCAAAACCACCATTAGCCACAACAAACACTTTTCTTAGGTGTGCTTTTATACTAAACAAATATATATATATATATATATATATATATATATATAATGGGATTAGTGTTTATATCAAGATCGAATCTTTGATTTACGTTATATTATTTTCATGTCTCGACTTTAGAAAGATTCTCTTGGTTATGGCTTTCGACTTTATGCTCCAACCAGCGAGTCTCGTTAGTTCATGTCCATTCAGACCCCTTTCGATTTGAAGTAATATATAGTAAAAGCACTATATACGTGTACATATATATATATATATGTATATAATTTTAAAAGATACAAATATTTATGGCTATATAATATCTCTACCATCGGGGTGATATGTAAGAGATTTTGAACACTGATTAACTTCTGCTATATTGGCTTTTTCGCTAAATTCTTTTCTATGGAAATAATCTTTGCTATGCATTTGTCAAAAAGACGTAGTCACACGTCATTTTATGGTATGGTCATTAGCTTTATGATACAATTTGACGAACGCATTGCTGTAGGCATCGTTGTTATCAAGTCGAAAGATTTGTATGTCGTTAAGAATAACTTTAGCGTCTCAGACGAAGTATGCTTTCACAATATAAGCAGTCTGAACTTGACAAAGATGTAGGTTTGTTCGAAGTTTTTACATTCATACAAATTATAGTTTTCTAGCATTCTGGCAGGCTTTATTTTTTCGTTTTATGTGATGACATTTTTATTGCGCTTTTGTTGATATGAATTTGGTCAGTTATGTTAGTGCATTTTATGAGCATACAAATCCCAGATTTTACAATTTGTTCGCTGTGGTCTGAATCCACCATCAACACTGCGCAAAGGAGTATTCAGCTTCATTTCTCTGCAGCAGATCTATTTTACGTTGTATTATTTTGAAATTCCATTTATATTCACATTTATAAAACTAGATTGTCTTTAGATTATTATTATTATTATAGAAAATTTTCTTAATTTTATCAAAAAACATCAGTAAAGTAGTCTTGTCGTTAGGCTGCATTAAATGTGGATTCATCGTACACCATGCAGTTGGTTTGATCTTGACTGTTGTAGACGATTTTTTATACTCTGTTCCACGCAAACTTGACAATATAGCATCTCCTGTGGAGCAGTAATGCCTTTCAAAAAACTTGATGACCTAAATCGATCCAGGATACACTACGAGACTAAACAATCATTTATTGCGAAATGTGTATTATTTATTATTTATACCAAGGTATTGTGATCGATATAAATACCATTTTTATTATATATACATTTTACTTTAAAACCCAAGCATTGTATAGTACAGAGAGGCAATTCATCAAGTAGACCGGTTTTGTCCTTGTTTGTAACTCTTCAAATTCTGTCCAGAATTTTGCCACGGGTATCACTGAATCTCGGTCCTATTTTCTTTAAAGTTTTGGTTTGCCATGATTCATACTTATATGCGTTCACAACCTTTTACAATTTCTTCTCTTTGCTACCAAACGAACGGCTTGTTATCTTCATACTACAGCTTTCACACTTTTTATGATCAAAGGCACTAAGTAAAGTGTAACTTGGACTCGTTCTTTGATCAATAACTAAAGATTTAGTCTACGCTTTAATTCTTTTTATCAGCATTATTTTATCTTCCTTGACATTTATACTATTGACACACAAATTTTTGCATTGCATTCTACTTTTTGGTTTAATATGATTGAATTTTAAGTTCATATTAAATTGCTGCTATATAAACTAATAATTTATTGCTGAACTAATTTTGGTATCTTCTCAAACTATCTGCTACTATATTTTTAAGAATCCTTTATAATTATTATTCGTAATTCTAGTTCTTTATTGTTCAAAATTTGAGATAGGGACCCAATGGGCATGCCGTGCCTATTACATTATTCTTCACATTCTAGTTCGCCCTAAACCCGAATGTTCACATTTTTTATGAAATATACCCTGTTCTGCACAGAAACATTATAATTTCTGCCGGTCCAGAACAGATCATGAGATTAAACAATCATTAAATACGAAATGGGTGATAAAATTATTTCAAAATGAGTTTCTTCCATAGATAAATATCAATCTCGTTATATATATATATATATATATATATATATATATATATATATATATACATTTGTAGTATAAACGAAGCATTGTATAATGGAGAACGGGCAATTCATCCAGTTTAGTTCTTAGTGTGAACCATTTAATTAATGTCCATAATTTTGCCGAACACTGGGCTCGAACTCGGGGATATTTGCCTTGGAGACTGCAACCATATCCACTGCACCACCCTTCCGCATATTAAACAAAATATCATTTTAAACTAAGCATTGTATGAATTAGCAGAGGAAATTCATCTGGTAGACTGTTTTCATAGGTTTCATCAAAAATTTTCGAGAATTATGTCGGGACCTGGGCCCGAACAGTGAGACTTTTGTTTCAGAGACTTCGACTAAATCCACTGTTTCATGTTGACACATAATATACAAAATTTTCTTCATATATATATATATATATATATATATGCATACGTATTTGTTTATCCGTTTCTTCAATTTGAGTGTATGTGACATCTATTTAAACCTATAGTTCTAGCTAGCCACTTTCTATCTTTCATAGTATAGCAGACACAACGGTTCCTGCGGAAGTCGTATTTGATTGAAGATTAAAACAATCAAAGTGCTATCGATTCTCCCGAACATGAAAAATGTAGTGAAATTCACAATCAAAATATCTTTAATTGGGTGGGTATTAATAAAAATTAATTAAGTAAAGTTTGTGAACTTGAGATAAACACTAATCCAATCATATACATATACATTCTCAGTATAAACTATTATATTTGAACATGTACATAAGATTGCACCGTACCATTTTATCTCATTACTTTAAAATCAAATACGTGTGATTTAAGAGCATAGAACCAGTTCATAAAAATTAGTTGCCAGTAAATGTGAAATGCATCTATAGATGAGGTTACACCACTTCAGCTTACTTAATTCGATAAATTCCCTCAGTACTATATATTGTTTAAAATATATTTATGACAAAAAATATTGTAGAATAAGTAGAGCAAACTCACCTAAATAAAGAGAAATGTGGTTAAAAGCCCATATATTGATTTTAGGGTGCGCCGATATTCATAGCCAATTGCAGAGGTTTAACTTGCACTTCAATAATAACTATTTTTTGTGCTATCGCTTAAACATTATATCACTATTCTTCCCGAAGAATACAAAGTAAAAGCGGCGAATGCGACGCTTCTTGCAAGAAATATTTTGCAACCGACGGAGCAGTGACGCAATTAAGGAACCTAGAATTTGATCAATAGACAGGAATGTGAAGTAGTTATATAAGTGCTGATTTAGACAAAGCATTGAATGCCATCATACACATATATACTTTTAGTTAGAAGAGACTAGGCATAGCCTAAGGTAGCAGGGGAAATTCATCGAATAAACCAATTTCGTCTTTATTCAGACCTTGTCAAGCCCTGCTCAGAATGTTCCGCGGAAAGGGCTCTCAGCATATATTTTCTTAAACGTCGAAGCAAAAGTTCGCGTTTTGAGGCATTCTCGGCAGTCATATACATAAGTATTGTGTACTTTTTCTATTATATTTACTAGAAAACTTCAAACATTGTGCATATTTCTTTAAATCAAGTTTGCGGCTCTCACGTCTAATAGTCTTACCTACATGGTACTTGACTGAAAATGTCGGCTGCAGTCACGAATATTATCTGTCTGCAACTTTCGCCACACGCACACACACACATACACACACACACACACACACACATATATATATATATATATATATATATATATATATATATATATATAGACAATACAATTAAACATTAATTGATTGAGCGTGGTGGTAACAATTCTTTAAATCAAGTTTTCGAGCTTGAAGTAAACACCAATCCCATTTTATTTAACCAGTCCTCGAACAACATAGCAAAACTACCGCCAATCGAACGCACTGACGCGTTTTGACCTTCCATGATCATCATCAGAGTACTCTTTTGCAATAAATTTAATGCAAAATCAATGAAATTGGCTAGTCGTAGGCAAATCCAATTAATTATTTCAAATTATATCTTTAAAACTTACATTTAATATATAAATTGAATCTTCTGATTTAACGACAGTGCCTATCAGTATGGATGTATAGTTTTCATAAATTAATATTTAACACCTCTTAAAAATGAATTTTCAAACTAACAACGATTTGAAGAAAGGTGGTGTATTTATTTTTAGGTCGAAGCCGAACTGTCGCAATTAGAACACAAAATCTAAACATGTATTACGCACAACGGGCGAACTGCTTCATAATCAAATTGATCAATAAAATAATCTGGAGTTTGTACGTAGTTCTCGCCATTATTTTAAGATAGAGTATATCCACACAAGTATTTCTAGTAAATTCTACAATATAAACCGAATTAGGGTTTTGAAATATGTGTTAGCAAGGAAGCAAGAACCAAACGTAATGTCACAATTAGTAAAAAAAAATTAAAGCAAATGTAACAAGAAATAAAATATTTATAATATTTAAATGTTCGAATTTATTAAGAACTATGAGGATATGCCAAACTAAGTCTGAAACGAAAGGTGCAATCGTCCGTGCGCATGTCTTGAGTCATAGGATTTCATTTTTTGTTTTTTTTATAGTTATCATATATAAACTACCTTACTTATAGGTTAGTTTTTAGTTTTTAATTTAAACTATATAATTTTTATTATGCTAATAAATATATGCAGAAATTTAATAAATTAAATTTATTTCGTATAAAACGTAAAATTTATAACGTAACTAATAATTTTTAATATAAAATTAATGCTTTCACTTCACCATTTGTATTGAAAATTAAGATTCTATATTTATTTCGGTCGAAATAAGAGCACTGCTGTAAGGCATATGCCCAATATCGATTGGCTGATATTAATTATATATATATATATATATATATATATATATATATATATATATATTTGAAAACAACCTTTACTACAAGAAATAACATTTATTAATAAATCTTATTTCTACCAGTATCTACACCCATTATTCTGGATTCGTTAGTATATTCGTTCATCCAATCCGAACTGTACATTTGTCGTAACCAATCCTCTCTTCGTTTTGTCAGTCCTTGTTTTGCACAATTTAGTCCACTCCTTTTTCGCAATTTAGACCACTCCTCTTGCGTAACGTCATTTGGTGTGTCATCGCTTTCATTGTAATTGCGTCCGTAATTGATGGGTGTATCGTACTTTGCGAAACGTAGGCTATTTTGAAGGCCTGTCAGTAATGTATTTGTTCCAGTCCAATTTAATTTCTTTTTAATTATTTTCTGCACGTTTTAGCAGGGCTTCAGCTTATTAATTGCAATAGTTTCAAAAGCCAGAAGCATTTTTTCTGTTTTTGCCTTGTACAGGACTGAAAAATAGTTACTACTTGCAGCATGACCTGTGAGTAGTACATGCTCATATTTTTAAAGATAGTGAAACTAGGTAACAATATATATATATATATATATATATATATATATATATATATATACTTTTCTTGAATCCTTAAATTCAGATCGCATAACAACTGCATCAATCATCTATAACATGGTAACGTCTCCATTGGTTAACTCATCAATTGTAGCCAGGGCGGCACAAACCATGAATCACTCATAGGATCATTTGATTAGGAGCACCAAAGTTGCATCGCCTACACACTTGGAAGTATATATACATGCATAAAAACTAATGAAAATTATAAACATACTTTCTATTGTAGATGAATATCTCATTTTAAAATATGTCACTACGGCATACTAGCAAATATGTATCGATAGCATTTTATTAATTAAATGACGAGAACATAGCTAATATGAACTATGTGAACTCTATTTACACATTAAATTTATGATCGTTATTCTGCGAATCTGCACTTCGTACCTGTATTTTTCCAATTTGCTGTTACAATTTTTTGTTAATCTTAAACCTTTCTGACGAACATTCACTTGAGACACATAGCCTCGTTCTACTGATAAGCAACAAGAACTATTTCTTGAAAAACATCGGCCTAATTAGTAGCATACTGAGAAAGTGCCCGACAACGTATTTCAACACACTCCCAAAGTTATTTCTCCACATGAAAATACCAACGCAGCCAACTGCAATAAACATAATGTAACCTTTCAAGCACTAAGCGTACAGGTAAAATTAATAACCTGCGACTACACTCGGGCAAGTTGGCAATAAAACACTGGCGGCATATTGACTTATTTTAGTGCAAATCGTGTTTTTTTTCTAATTTTTACCTTTAAATAAATACATCTGGGGCATGGGAAAGTCATTTCTATGCATATCAGTACATTTGTCCAAAAACGACGCGAATGCACACAAATTAAAATCTTCATTGCACTTCCATACTGATGTACTACAAACCCAAGCAAAAAATTCAGAAAAAGCAAAATTGACACTTTCTTCCGTTGACATTTTCATCGGTTTCTGCCTTCTGTCACTATATATATAAGTCGTGACGTATACATCCATATATGTATATGTACATATATTTACATATACTTATAGCCATATTTTCATATATTAGAATTATTTTTGATACTCCTAGGCTCGTAATTATTTTCGGTGCCATCTTAGCAAAACATACGACGACAAATACAACATATCAACAAGAAAATGAGTTCTTGCATGCCGGGTAATTTTGTTTTACAAAACAGGACTGTAATCGGACTCCAAACTCAGCCTTTTCGATTCTGCACCATGCTGAGCAATCCTTGATGGTCTGAATTATTATTGTGAACTTGAATTGATAGGTACTACATCATTATTTTAACTATAAGTCAATCCATGCAGACAAATCATAGCATGTAAGAAAAATTGAAACAATATATTCAATTCCATAAAACTGTGCCTTATCGGTACCTATTTGAAATAAACGTTTTACGTTCCTTTGCTTTTTAGCATTACACATTTTTTGTAGGAAATGGAAATATTACATAATTAGGAGTATCGTTATTCTGGTTTGTGGACTGTTTTTTATGAGAATAATTAACAACAAAAATGACAATATTTCACTTATTTCCATTCAGGGTTATCATTTTATTAGTCTAATTTTTAGTTTCATTTCCTTTCATTTTCGGTAGTTGTATGCTTGTTTTGGTTAATTGAGTTTTGATTTTTGAGTGTGTATTGGTGTGTCTGTGTGTGCTTACGGGTCATTCATATTTTATGACAGTGATGTTTGAGATCTGGTATCTCTTGTATCATTAGGTTTTACTTTGATCAGGCTTTCGTTTTGTTGGCAAATTCGTGTAAGAATTGTTTACTTGTATGTTGTTTGACATGTTGCATTGTTCATGAGTTTCGAGTTGACACCATGGTAACAGTTAACTGGTCTTTGCTGTGCCCCACAAGGTTTTTGAAACCACATTTTTCATTTTTACTCTGTACATTTTGGCTTCGTGTTGCAAATTGTTTTTCAACAACAGGCTCATTTCACAAACAAATTGACAATGATTAAGTCAAGTTTTAAAAAATTTAGTTTAAATTGTTTAATTTATTCTTAATATAGGATCTCTTGAACGGACGCTGGATACCAAGAATTAATTGCCAATTCTCTCCAAATCCATCACAGCCTACAAATTGAGAGGAACTTGCGTAACTTAAAAGTTGGAAGTGAGAAAAAAACTGATCAATTTAAATACTTTAAAGCAAGTTTGCGAGCTTTAAGTAAACATAAATCCCATTCTATTTAACCAATTGTCGAACAACATAGCAAGCTAACGCCAGTCACACGCACTTTGTTGTTCGACGACTGGTTAAATACACTGGGATTGTTGTTTACTTCAAGCTCGAAAACTTTATTTAAAGAATTGTGACCACCATTCGCGCAAACAATTAATGTTTAATTGCTCAACTTAAATCACAAGCTCTTTAATTCAGATTGCGAGCTTGATAAAGATTAAAATTCCATTGTATATAATTGGCTGCACAACATAGAAAAATAAAGTCAATCATACGTACTTACGCATTATATGATTATAAATTTGTATATCTATGTTAAAGCTACAATTATACACTACCATCGTAGCTTGAACAGGTTTCATGGTGTCTATCTTGTACGGAAAGTTCGGGAATGACTAGCTGAAGCGTTGGGTTGTAAATAATACCCACGTATGGCCAGCAGATGTGAAACTGGTCCAATAGCACACGTTGGTAACAAACTAAAAATTAAAAGTAATGAGCGGAATATATCTGAAGGGCCATCTTCGAAGACAAAAAAATACTGGCCTGAGACTCTGTTTCTCTTCTTATCTATAATGCAAAAGAGTTTGCTTCATCTATAAAATTGCAAGAATCTCACCGTGTTTAAACTAAAAGCAGGCCATAGATAAAAAGTAACATCATTTCCATTATTTTTTTATTTCGTTGAATTTCCACTGTCACTCGAATTGTAAGTTTTTACATGTTCACGCCTGGCTTAATCTCAACTTAGTTAGACGTGTGTCACAAGGCACTTAGTCCTGTCCTCATCGTTCAGGTATAATTAAAAATATTTTTCTCCTTCAAGCATATAAGCACATTTTCCAATGTCGCTAACGTATTAAACCTAGATAAATTTGTGATAACTATTGAAATGTGAACACACACACATATATATATATATATATATATATATATATATATATATATATATAGTCCATTCTGAGAGACATATTTATCTCTGTATTTCTAAATATATATTTCGTTGCATCATTAAAATTTATTAGTGGTCATCTTTTAAGGTTAGGAACTATGATCATTTGGGTTAATTCATCTTATATAAAATGACTAAAATTGGAATTTTACAACTTATCCTGACACCTGTTGACTATTATAAATACATTTAAATACTGTTTGTTGCGGAGAGCTAATATATATATGCAAGTATGTATTAGGTGTTGCAAACCTAGTAACAAATTATTTCAATTGTGACCAGAAGGATAAACCAAAGAAAGCATGAACGGAAAGTATAATCTCATGCACATTCGTTTCGTGCTTACTGGCGACTCATCAGTAGGAGCCCGTATAACGCCCTTAAACCGCTATATATTTTGGTGAGGAATGTGGGATAATAATACAATCTCCTAGACGAATGTGTAAACCTGCAGTAGATTAGCTAACATCGTATAGTCTCCAAAATGCGACTTCAACGCTAACTCATTCTATATAAAATATATACCGAGTCTGTAAAGGATACTAACACTATGACTATTGTGTTAGTATTCAACTGTTATATATTGAATTTAATGATGTCATGTTTACCGCGAAATTTGATAACTGAAATCGATCAAGGCCAGAGTGTATGGATTTACTGGAGTAACAGGTGTTTAGAAATAGTTGTAATTCTCAATTTTGATGTACTATAGCATACATTGAAATCCATCATGTTAGTACCATGTACCGACTTCGGAAACCATAGTGTTAGTACTATGTACCTTTTCGGTACTATAATGTTAGTATCGGTTACTAACGTAGCCATTAATGTTAACATCCTTTGAGCTCGGTATATATATATATATATATATATATATATATATATATATAATATATATATATATACTCTATATATATATATTATAGGTGAGTAGGCATTGAAGTGGCATTGTCGAGACTATACGATGTTAGTTAATGTACTGCAGGTTTACTCATTCGTCTAGGAGATTGTATCGTTCTATTATTCCACATTCTTCGACCAAATATATAGTGGTTAAAAGGCGTAATACCGGCTCCAACTGATGAGTCGCTTGTAAGCACGAAATGAATGTGCATGAGATAATACTTTCCGTTCATGCTTTATTTGGCTAATCCTACTGTTCACAACTGAACTAATTTTTTACTAGGTTCGCAACACCTAATACATACTTGCATATATATTAGTTCTCACAAATTTTGAAAGACTAAATATCGGTTATTATTTGCTTATTTTTGGCATTTACGGTCGCAATCTTGATTAAAACCTCTGATATCAGCTGCATTTTGTTTGAAAATTTTATATAGTGGCAGACTGTTTCTTTAAACGAGCATTGGTTGCGTGAGCGGTGGTAGCATTTATTTAAATCAAGGTTGCGATTTTGATGTAGACTCCAGTCCTACATATTTCGATGCTTAGTTTGCACTGACAAATATATCTATATAATGGTGTTCACATCAGGATGTTAATTTGTTTCAAATTTGCGTCTTGTTGAACATTCCGGTATTTCTGTGTGGACCATTTTTCTATTTAAACAAAATTAATTCTTGTCCTGTTCCTCTTAAAAATCAATTTATAAAATGGAGCGAGCGCGCTGCTGTTACATGTATAATGTTTCAAAAATGCATGTGTGTAAATAATCGTTATGTATATATACACCTCTAAAATAACAAAAATAATGTTTCTAATTAGTCAAAAAAATCAACGTATTCAGATAATATTATAAATTCTTTATAAAATATTATACAATACAAAATGTGTTTCTTATCATATATATATATATATATATATATATATATATATATATATATATATACGCTAAAGAATAATATTTTATATTGTATATTATTTTATAAAGAGTTTCCAATATTATCTGAATACTAATTAGAGGCATTATTTTGTTATTTTAGTAGTGTATATTGGAATATATATATATATATATATATATATATATATATATATATATATATAAATTCACACACAAAATCGATAAAGATAAATTACCTTTGCACACTATTGTGACGCAGTTGAAATAACGTATTTTACAATAGCTAGCTTTTGTGCATTGAGTTACTTTACCAGAAATGATACGAATGCCGATGGAATCTTAATGGATATGAAATCAGTGGTGGTGCGTGTATTTTAAATCAGTTAATAGTGTGTCATCTTCTGCTTATAGACGATCATAATAATTATATTTCCAATAACCTACATATGCTCAAGTTATCTCATATGGAATTAGTGGAGCAAACGTAATAAAGATTGAACTGAGCAACGAACATACTTAAGGCAAAATGAATACATCAGTTTCATATTATTGTTGTTCATCTAAATGACGTTAAATTGGAGTAAGTTTTTGGCTATGTTTACTTGGGAAATGTGCTCTGATTATAATGATTTCGCTCCGTTCATTCGAATGAAATTTGTCAGCCTGTCTAATGGATAGGAAAGTAAACTACTGGAACAAAAACTGCGTTAGTCAAAGCGCAGATCAGGTAATGAATGTGAAGTTTTAGAAAAAAATATTACATTCCAGTGAGTTAAATAACACGTCAATCGATTTTTTTCCAAAATTTATTTTAGAAATGAAGCACGTAAAATTTGGAGCAATGTCAATGCCAGAATAAAAATCGATTCAAGAAATGATACTGGTTCTTTTCTATATATTAGTCCGAATGTTATGGCTTATCGAGGCAAAGTACTACATCTACAAATACGATTTTTGAAACATTGCTGTTCAGCTGTGTTTACAGTACGTTTTTCCGTGCCGTCGCCAATACCTTTGATTGCACATCGGTAAAAACTGGCTTGAAATTACGATATATTTTGTTTCTATATATTGAATTTCTTTTCGTCAATTTGTTTCCAAACTGCAAACGATCACTCAGTGTTTGATGTACGATTTTGCATGTCCGGCGGTCTTGTTGGTAAAAGCCTCAATATATTATTTGATTACATTGTATAATCAGTACTGCATTTTCTGAAACATTTTGTTGCAAATTGTTTTCACTGACCAATCAAATAAAATAAGACACCATAATCAAGAATACTTACTTTCCAGGTCAATCTGATAAATAGTATCTCTAATTTTACGGTTCTAGCTAAACCATCTTGTCAACTCGCTGGTGTGAACTCTAAGATGACCCTTTAGTCTAGTTTAAATTCTTTGCGCACTGCAACTACTTTAAAGAAATGAGTCACTAGCGAACAATATTTAGTTTGACCTGGAACCCCTTTTTATTAGCACCTACATGCTTGCAATGAATTGCCTCTATTGATTAATTAAAGCGATACCAGTGCACTGACCGTTTGTATTATCACTTCACGTTTGCAATACTTTATGCAGAATAATACCTCAATTTTTATACTATATATTTAATTTTATTCACTGGCAAAATATTTATATTTCGGCTTTTATTATTTTTGTACGATAAACATTTGAATTCACTTCATAATCATTAACGTTCAAGCAATATTCCGTATAACAACCTATCTGTGACCCAATGAAATTCATCGTCTTTTATTATTCATGCAAATCGGTAACTAAGTAAGCTTTTTTCTTTTCTGAGAAATATAAATTCAAATAGTTTATTGGTGTTTTAAATTGAACCGCATTTTGAATTCTATGCATTAGTAGCAAAATACTACCTTCCTACCTTTTTGAAATTACTGTTTAAGAAGTATTTAAGTTTACAAACTTACTAAATTTAACTTTTACTCAAGTGAGGCCTGTTTTACCGGTACAAAAATTCAAATATTGTACTTCAATGTAAATGTGCAATTTCCATAGTGTTTTATTTTTTATCTTCATAATAATTCAATTTTAAGTGGCGATTAATTTAAGCGTGCTATGTGATTACTACTGTTCGGCCATTAGCTGAAACTTCTCCAGAAACACTTGGCTAACACTGTCAACTATGATTGAATTTAATTTTTTTAAATATTTTATATCATGCGAAAAATCCTTACTCAACTTTTTAAGTCCATATATAACATCTAATTCCGATAAAATTTAAAAACTATTAGCATCTTTCAGATTTCTGCCTTTAATCGCTGCTGTCTTCTGGGTGTACCGTTGGTCGGGTTTAATTGTCTTCAAGCACGAAGTAAGAACATGGTTTTATTACCATTTACCTGAACGCTTGGATACAGGAAGTTAACCGTTTCGAAATTCGATCTGCAGGCTGGTTACTACCACAAATAGATTGTATCGTATTTTATAAGGATTTTAATTTTTGTATCTGTTAAAAAGTGAAAATGTCAAAATTTAAAAATGTTACTTGGCATTTATTTGATTTTTTTATTGATCTCCGTAATTTACATTGTTATTTCAGCTACAGATATACGTCTAGATGCATTTCTAGTTCTTGAGCAATTATAAGAATAACTAATGCTCTGGATTGCGTCACTGTTATGTTCTAGTCATTTGGTATTTCAAACGTTATGTACTATTAGAACCGTTTTGAGGCAAAATGATATTAGGAATAATTTGTTTACCATTATATATTTACCAATATAACCGATATGAGCACCATTTCGCTGCGTGATAACCTGCTGTTTGTCTGCCATTTTGCCTGAATTACACTATTTTTAACGCAGTGTTTGATCTATCGACAGATTGACTACCACTAATAATTTAAACAACCAATTCCAATATCTTTCCAATGTCGCGTTTTGCGTACGCGGGTAATAGCTGTACACGGGCAGTTACACAAAGATCCGATTGCTCACAATTTACAATTTTGTTTTGTCTTTGATCGGGTTGACTTGTTCTTCGTTCAACTGGAAATGCGGTTCTATCAAATCTTTGTTTACTGGCATCGCAAAATATTAACTTCAATTCCAATATCTGTGCTGGACCGCTAATTTTAATCTGCCAATTGGACCAGCAATGTAAACGATATGTCATTTTTTGTACAATATTGAATGAGAACAAAAGAACACCGTGCAATGAACGGGAATTCATATGGGTTAAATTAGGAAATATATCGAAATAAGTTAATGCATTCACGTTTTACGAGTTCACAATTCAAGTAATCAGCGTTTTTAAATATTACTAATCTACCAAACCATGAATTTGTTCCAAAAATGTCAACAAGACAGGTGTGTTCATAGCCTTAGTCAACTTAGCTTAATATATTAATCGAGTTTGTCGACATTATATTCGTATTGTTTCTGCAATGTACTAGTCATATTGTAATTTAAAACAAAATGTAGCTTCTCTTACTGACGTATTTTACCTTACTTGTGACTATGTCAAAATAAGAAATAACTGGCAGCGCTAAAACTACAATGTATACAATGCTGAGTCGTGGGCCTTAATACTTGCAATCGCACACAAATTTAAATACGATGAAATATCGACGGTCAAATATCTTTGCATCCACACACTTAAAATTAACACAGAATTTCATAAGAATTAACATTTTGTAACTCGAATATTTATTTGTCTCATAAATTAAGCTTCAAAACGTGATGTGTGCTTAAGCCATAGAAAATCTACAGCTTTGCTGTATCGTAAGTAACTACCATTATTTCCACATCATGGCGTTTCTTCCATCCTAATTCATCCTCAGAGTAAGGCGGAAAACCAAATAATGACGACCAAAATAATAGATACTTAATTTTTACTTTACTTTACTGCGGCTGACTCCTTTTGGAGGATAAGCCGGCTCCATTGATTTCATGGAGTTTCTTGGGAATTTGGAACAAGTGGTGTCCCCTCACAACTCGGCTTTTTGATCGAGGACGCACCTCTAGCCTTTGCACATCCAAGCGCAGTCTGCAAGGCAACAGTAAGTTGCATGGTTGCCGTTGGCTGTTGAGAGCTCATTCGCCATTCGGAAGTACGGGGTACTGTCCAGGAGTCCATGTAATCCTGTGGCTGTTGAACCCTTTTGTGGCGGAGAACACACGCCGAGTCATGGCACCGTCGTCGGGCTCATGTGGTATTTTATAGGAGATCCGATTGCCGGTCGGAAATCCACCACGCCCTGGTGACAACACCGCCATAGCCCCGTTAGCCCATGTACGATCGGCCATCGAGACATGGTTGACACCGTCGTACCACGTTGAGGAGGGGATGGACTTTACGACGTGGGTAGTGATAGAAATTATCCAAATCAGAAATGCGTAATGCAAATACACACCAATGTTATGACTTTTATTTGAAATTAAAATACAATAACATGTAAACGCTCGTTATAGCCTCACTTGATGACCATCAGAGCAAAATAAGACAGAATGGCAGCGATTAAGGTAAAATGTATATTTGACATTTGTTGAAAAAACTAAGACGGATCTTCCAAACTTAATAGCATCGCAAAGACCATGCTTGACTTTGATTTAGTAAGCAGAATTTCTATTTAATCAGGATAATAGATATTTTGAAGGTTTCGCTACACTTGCATAAGTAAATCAATTCAACAATGAATGTGAGTTTTAAGTGTAAAACTTTTTTTCAGACATAATGTCGACTGAACAAAATATATATTGTAATTTAAATAGTTTTTCGGCCAATATCGTCGAATTTTAATGTAATATGCTTTAGATTTTATTAATGTTAATTTAAAATGTTTACAAATGTGAATTAGAAGCAAGTGTTTAAAACAATGAATTAGTAACGGTTTAGCTCGTAGGCGTAGCTTAGATCCCTCTATGAATGTGCCTCTTATAAATGGGAAGAAGTTTCCATTATTTGCTCTGTTTAAGTTGCATTTTAAATATGCTAACAGATAACATGTCCTTTAAATCAAGTTTGTGAGCTTGAAGTAAACACCAATCCCATTGCATTTAACAAGTCGTCAAACAATATAACAAAACTACCGCCTGGTTAAATACAATGGAGTTGGTGTTTACTTCAAGCTCGCAAACTTGATTTAAATAATTGTTACCACTCCCCGCGCAATCAATTATTGTTAGATAAAATGTCCATTAGTGCCAATAGTTGCAGTTAGCGCAAAATTAGTTTAAAATATAAAGAAAAAAGATCACAATGTGGTGGAGTATATTGAGGTAGGCCACAAAGAAGTTGACCAGTATATTGATAGTTTATTTTGCGGGATGGTTTGGCGCCTTGAATGATATGGCATTGTATTATACTTAGCAGCGATCATGGTATATGTTTACAATAAAGTCATTTCATTCTCTGGCTTCTTCTGTTTTGTAGCCAAATTTACCACGAGAAGTGTTCATGTAATGATGCAGTAAGGTGAAACTCTCTAGGAAACTTTATGCTGACAATAATCTTGAATATAAATCTACATGGTCTCGGGTATATACTATATGATTTTCTAAGTCGCTACGATTCTGTGTGTGGTTAAGGACAGCCTTTCCATTACGCTAGATTCAGTTCATCTTTAATCATTAATCATTCCTCTTAAACGGGGAATTTCAAATTAATGTGGTAATGAGGTATCAATAAATTATGCTGAATTGATGATTTTCTTATGCTGCTGCTGATGAGGATAAAAACAATATTAATAATGATGATGTTGATGACAATACTGAGATAATCAACAGATTACACGAAAAGTTATCTTATTTTACTTGAACATTTTAGAAAATCTCAAATAATAATTAGTTATATGAACTAACGAGGAATATGCTTTTAGAAACACATAGGTACGAAATTCCCAATAAACAATTGCATGTAGTTTCCCGCAAAAATGTAGATATAGTTAATAAGAGGTAGCTGAGCAGAATATCTAAAGATACTAAGTTGGAATAATTACTTGTCGAAGAAGGTGCTTCCTAACACCAACTGGTGTTCATGCTAACTGTCATGATGTAAAACAAAAAGCAACAGCTTACTTACGGGAACTGTAGTTAGGACCGAATTAAGAAGAGCTTCATCAAAGTTCATTATATTTAAAGCATACACACCAATTATTTGTTAGATAAACCAAACCTCAAATTCTCTTTACATTGGTAATTTTTATCACTGTCATAGCTATAAAGTGGTTAAACGCCATTTAATGCGTGGTTTGTGATAACGATTCCTGAGATAAAGCTTGCAACTTCGGGATAAACACAAATCCCGTTGTACTAACCGATCGCATAATGTAGCAAGACTACCTTCCGGCGCACATAATTTATTTTCGAACTTTATCGGTTGTCACCAGAACGTCACGGAAAATGGATTCACGCGAATCTACTTTAGTCGGTTTGCCATCGTGCTTTAATCTTGCTCACTGAAGGTCGAAATGCTTCAGTATGCCTAACTGGTAGTAGCTTTGCTATGTTGGTCGTCTAGTCAGATAAAATGGGAATGTTGTTTATCCTAAATTAGTTATCAAATACATTACTAGCAAAGCTTCTCCTAAAAGCTTGAAGTTTAGCACACAAGAAAACAAGAATTTTTTAAAAAGGAACTGCGTCATTCTAGCATTTGCAAACTAAGTTTCAGACAGCCTAGTGCTATAAATTCTGGATATATTAAATCAATCATAAACAATTACTAACCAATAAATGGCCTAACTTTTAAAACGGGATATTTCTCAACTATTAAATACAACTATTTTCAGCATTATTGTAAGAAAAATTTGTCATATAAAGATTTAACTTAATTAGAATGGGATGAATGTGACATCACTAGGAACTACGTAACATAAAGGCTTACTCACGTTCACAATTTATCATTCTTTAATATGTGACATTTTATTTGTCGGTAAAATACAGTGGTGGACAGACTGAAAGTTGTCATATCGTAATTAACCTTTGCTTAACTTTTCAGTTTCAATTTGTGGCTAAATGGGAAATATTTATCCTATGTTTTAATCGGCGATTTAATTTATAACTGAAGAAACGGTGCTTCACAATTTTCATATTTATTTTTCATTAAATGTATTTTGACAATCGATTTTATTTATATTCATGGTAACTTCTTGCAAATACTGACATATCATTATTTTTTAAAACACCTCGCATTTTAAGTCATTTAAATTTTAAATTTTGCATGTAAATATTTACAGAATTTCTTTCAGTGTTTTCAAAATTTTCAATTTCTAAACGAAAATTGCAATCTTTTTTTACTGATAAATTTTTAGTCAAGTATTCAATTTGACTTTTACCAAAACCAATGAAAAGCATTCCGATAAACACAGGGAATCGGCAATTAAATTTGAAAACGTTGATAGGAAAGAAAGCAATAATTGTTTCCGCAAGTGCTAATACCATTAAACTGAATGAAATAAGCCGACTATAAAAAGCTTCAATTCAAATTTCTCTGAATCCGTTTTATAACATAGAAGCACCTTTCTCAATTCCACATGCTAGCGCATTTCTACCATTTTTGTCATCATTGTAATACCTCCCAAAGCTGAATAATTGTAGTCAAACGGAAATAAACATAAAATAAAAAAGAATGTGGAATTTTTTCTTCAGAAACAGATATACTGCTGCCGCTTCTGCTCAGGTATTCATCGTGATCTACTGGTGATACAGAATCGGTGTAACCTATCATAATTTTTTGTGGTGCGTTTTTAAAGTACGTAAATTTAGTTTTAATAAATAAAGCGAGAAGACGTTGTAAAAGACTTGATGTAGTCAGTTAGCTTTGTGAGCCAAATCAATTAATGATTCGCAGCTAATTATTCTCATTGGCCAAATACCAAGTATGTAGTACGCCTAAATAAAAATTGAAAAAAAACTAAATAGACTATTATTTTGGAAGAACGCATATTTGCTCGACCAGATGTTGCAGTTACATGGTCATGATTTTACCTACCAAGGTGAAATTTTTCCGCGCCATTGCTATTTCCGTTTGTTTAGTCTGACACGAACATAAAGAATTCGACAGGCGAGGACTAAATTCAGTTTCGATGGCTGTTCACGTGCGTTTTATTATGTTTGCCTGGACGATTAACATTTATAAGTACATATAAGTAAACGTGACCCAGCCTATATAGTAAAACCTCGGGAAATATTAATTAAAAAGTGTCGGCAAAATGATTATATGAATCAAAATATGTGAAATTGCTCGCGCGCTATATTAGTTGCTTATATTTGCTAAAATAAGTTTTTGATTGAAAATGATATTAAGATATGAGCATAGATATATTTTAACAAATAAAATTTGACATGCAATGTAGACCCGTTGTTGCGCAAAATAAGATCGTAGTAATTATGTCACTTTGTTACGCATAAAACTATTTTTAGAATTTTGCACTTTGTATACAACCAAGTAAAGCATTTTGAATGATAACCATGGGTACCATTTAAATAAAAAACGTTGCGTGATTAAATTCTAAATGGTATTTACTGTTCCTAGCCTGTCTGAATGGTCTAATCATCGATTAATCAAACAGTATTTAATCAAGTCACTTGTTTATCTCAAATTACATTAAAACAACATTTGAGTAAAAAAAACAAATAAAAAAGCTCCTTAACATTCTGATTAGATTAGTGATTAGTTCAAAGCGACCAAAGTCTCAATACAATTGTGTCACCTATTTGTAGTTTCCATTGTGCCACCTTTCAATTTTTCTATGGATATTTGAGCAGCACTGCAAAATATATTCCTTTCATGATTACTTTAATCAAGGTTGCGATATTGATGTAAATACCCGGCCCAATATTTAAATATATTTGTCAGTATAAATTAAGCATTGTATAGTGTAGAAAAGGCAACTCATCCGGTAGACCGGTTTCGTCCTTCTTGAAAACCCATCACATACTGTCCAGAATATTCCGCGGACAGCGTTCGAACCTGTACACTTCTGCTTTGTAATCTGTTGTTCTTACCACGAAAGTCTCAGCACATTTGTGTCTCCTATTTGTAGTTTCCATTGTGCCACCATTAATTTTTTCTATTCATCATTGAATAACATTGATTACTTTAATCAGGGTTGCGATACATACATTTGTCAGTATAAACTAAGCATTGTATAACGTAGAAAAGACAATTCATCCAATAGACCGTTTTCGCCCTTATTGGGAACTAATCACGAACTGTCCAGAATTTGGCGTGGACAGGGCTCGAACCTGGGCACATCTGCTTCGGAATCTGTTGTTCTTACCACTGAGCCACGCTGCTGCACATTACACATAATTTTGCATTAATATTCTAACTAAGATTTTTTGGATAGCCTTTACATATGACAATCATTTAGACCTGAAGTTCCATCTAACCATCCCCAATCTGTCATTATAGAACAGACATCACATTACATGGGGAAGTGGTATTGAATTGAACATTTATATAATTAAACGAACATTGGTTGCGCGGGTGGTGATAACAATTATTATAATCAAGGTTGCGGTCTTGATATAAACACCTGACCCATTAATTACTTACATATGTCAGTATAAACTAAGAATTGTATAGTGTAGAAAGGCAATTCATCCAGTAGACCGGTTTCGTCCTTATTGGGAACTCATCAAGTACTGGCCAGAATTTGCCGCGGACAGGATACGAACCTGGGCACGTCTGCTTCGGAATCTGGTGCTCTAACCACTGAGCTATCCTGCCGCACACTACACTACACACAATTTTCAGTTATATACTAACTAATGTAACTTGGTTAGTCAATTTTTCCTTTAGGTGGAGCTCATATGGCATCCATTTAGACCCAAAGTTCCAACTAACCATGCCCAATCCGTCATTACTGAACAGACACCACATTACATGGGGAAGTGGTATTGAAATGAACAATTATATAATTAACCGAACATTGGTTGCGCGAGCGGTAATAACAGTTACTTTAATCAAGGTTGCGATTTTTATATAAACACCTGACCCATTATGTACATTAATTTGTATCTATGTATCATTGAGCAACATTGATTGCAACATAAGCGCATTTGATGTTTATTTTGAATTTCAAATTTACATGAAACTGGCTTTTTGAATATTGATGGAGATTCGCATTCAAAATGCATGCCGAATGAGACAACATTTAACAATAGCGTCTTAAATTTTGTAGAAAAAGTCGATGCTTTTTTCAATTAATGCTTCTACGATAGCTGATGTTTGTACACGTTTCGTTTAATACTATTTTCACGGAAGGCCTTCATGAAAAATTCACTCATTTGGATTGGTTTATATCCAATTTATTTTTAAAAAACTATAAGGAAACAGAAAATGTTTTAATTAAACAATAATACTTCGTTGAAAATATAACGCCATTGAACAAATCCATCATGTAACTGTAAGTGCCCATATAAAATAGTTGGGCATTTCGAAGTTTTGAAAATGCTTACTAGCTGCAGTTAATACAAATAAAGGACTAATCAGAGAATTATCAACCGAGGGTAAGATTCCAGTAATATAGTAACTGGGTTGTATTATTCATTAAAAAAAGCCGTACACAGTTTTAATATACCATTACCATTAAATTATGCCTATTAATTTGAATTGCAACTATTAATATATGAATGTTTTAAAACAAAATTTGCTTCATTAACAAGTGTTTTTGACTTTCAATTCAGGACGCATATACATGTGCAAAGATAGGATAATGATATGCAACCTGCGGTTCGTGAAAGCAATTTGAATATTTTTGTAAATTATTACAATTTGTTTTCTTGATCATTATTCCCGCTATCTCGTTAATGCTCCCAGTTTCCGGTTTTATTGAAGAAGTTTCGGAATGCATTGCGTTTTACTTCTTCAGCTCACAGTTCATCCCAGGATGAAACTGCTAAAAGTGTGAAATTTCATTTACACCGCTACCTGTACAATATCAAAATAACAACGAACGCTTCACCAGCCAGGTGCGCGTCGCATAAGTGTGTGTACATATATAGGGGCTAAATAATCGGTTAAATTTTTTTACAAACACGTGCACACCTATCTAATCCAAAACTATACTGACCTTATTGGTAATGAGGGGAGTAATAGAAATACACAAATGGTAAGGCATTGTCAGCTTGAGTGAGCCAAAAGTTAGTAAAGTAAAGAGCTTTATTAAGATATTAAGGCAAAATGAATTGAGGTCAGAAAATAATATTAAATTAAACCACGGAAGAATGATCAATGTAGGTGAAGTTGACAAGATAAACGCTAATTAACAAGTGTTAAAGTCAACGAGGGCCCTAAGTTAATAGATACAATTAAATAGAAAGTAATAAAGGATAACATTTTGAAGAACGGTACTGTAAATAATGGATTAACAAGTGGTTTATTCATAAAACAATACAGAAACTAGTCTTAATCCAAGATTATTAATCTTTCAATCTTGCCGTTCTGTGAGAACTGCCTATCCCTATGCGGCTCCCATTATCCCAGTTAATTATGTGCCCAGTCTTCACAGAACGACGTGCAGGACAAGATCTAGGAACATGCAAAAAATGTTATACAGTTCTGTGTTCTCTAATTTTTACCTTGATTTGGCGCCTGATCTCACATTTTATGTGATTACAGTCTTTTTATTGGAGTTCCCGCGCACCTAAAGTACCTGAAGGTTCATTGTTTTCTACTTAACTAGAAAGTTTACTAGTGGGGAAGCCGGCTGCACTTAGTCAAAATAATTCAGTTTTAGTCCTCAGATTTTTATCTGTCGAAAAGTCGTTAATAGCTTCAGAGCCAGCCATTGGTCGCATCACTGTCTAGCCTCACTCGTCGTAAGATTTATTAAAACTGTCGACAGTTTTATTTACAAATCTGCGTAAACTCTATCACTTTTCATTCAAAAAATATTTCTTGATTTTATAACAGTTCGACTTACCTAATTCATTATGAAAATCCATACGGCATTAAAATTAGTTTCAAGAAGTTAAATGTGTACTAAAATAACAACTTTTGCTAAAGAATTTAGTAGATCTCAATTGAGAAATTAAAATATTGATCATACTTGAACGTCATTTGTCTCTGAGGTAATTTGCGACTGGTGTTAATTTTAAGAGAGTTTGGTCATAATGAACGGTTGGCTCAACTTGCAACACTATAACTAATTTTCTAGTAAATATTTTGATTAACCATGCTGATTAAGGAATAGAGCCGGCATGGATGACGGAAATATAATCTAGCAAATGAGTTAGAGAGCCGTTGGTTGGAAACCCAACAAAAATGTTTCACAAGTTTATAATCGTTAATAATTCAGGTTTTCCATAAACAGTCATATGTCGAAACTTCACATAATATCTTTCTTGTAATTGATTGTGAAAACTCGCATTAACCCTACTCGAAATTGATGCTAATTATTTACCCTCATTAATTATCAATGACTGCTTGAGTAGGGATAGAAATTATTTAAATCAAGTTTGCAGGTTTGAGATAAGCACCAATTTAATATTTAACCAGTCGACCACATAGTGAAATTATTTTCAGTCACACCTTCTGAATCATTTATCCGTTCTTGGTCATCGTCACAATTTGGTGGAAGGTAAATAATGGTGAACAAAGTGTAATTATTTTAGTTTAGCGGCTTACAATATTATTAGTCACATATATACATTTAACTTGGCCTGAATTTCATCTGAACTATTTTATGCAGTCACAATAATAACTTTTCATCAGGCTCAATTCATTCAAATACGTTTTTCAATTTAGATTGGATTAACTACGCGGTTGTTCAAATCAATTGCATAAATAAATTTTTCATGCTATAGATAAATCCGAATTCAAGTTTTAACCGATATTACTCCAGCAAAACCATCGATAATCACAAGATCTGAAGCAAATCGATCTCACTTGAATATCGTCAGCTTTTAAAAAAAAAAACTTCCCTTGTAGTTTTATTCTATTTGATCAGTTTTCTGACGAGCCATAAAGATGAACAATGCAATTCAAACACCTCAGTGAGTGCGCCTCATGATAAACTTTATATTTTGTGTTATTGCTTAAAAATACGATATTTGTTTACCTCAGGCTGGCGGACTTCATTGAAGAACAACCTTCGATTCATTTTTAGCACAGATAAAGCTTCTAGCTGCAATAATTTTCAACTGATTTAATATAAACCACGTGTATTTCTCTTTTTCAGGTATTTTCTATCATGACAGTAAGCAAAATTAATATGAAACTGAAAATTAGTTGACGTGAAAATTAAATTAACGAACGTATTTCTCTTCATTATGAAAACCAAAAACATGAACGTGAGCACAGCTTTAGCTTTTACAAATAAAATTTAATACCATTGAAATGACATTTAAATAACAAAAGTAAACAATGTAATTTTTAGAAAATTGCACAATAAAGGAGATGCAAATAATCCAATAGATGAAAAAATCGAAAGCTGTCAAGCATTGTAGATAAGTGAAATCCACTATGTTTCATAATGCACCACATAAAATGAACCTCGTGAGATGGCTCTGCTCTGTTGAACAAATATAAACCGGGTGGTTAATTATCACCTTTTCATGGCAGAAGCAAACAACTGATTAGACACATTATTTCGCAGAGTATCCTGTGCACTGGATCAATAAATAAGATAAATGCGTTAACTATGATCTGCACAGCGTCTAATCTTCACCAAGTAAGCAAAATTTTATGCAAAATCATATTTTAAATATTAACTTCAGTAGACAAAACTGGTAATAAAAGCAAGATTATTCGTGATGACAAAAATTTACATATTGGAAACATAATATTTGGCAAAAATTCGTGACAGATATGACTAATACGAATTGGAGTATTAAGTTCTTTTGAGACCAAATTACAATATTATGAGAAAAGTCAGAGTCCAACAAAATGGAAAGAGAAACATGAAAAATATGTTTAAATAAGCAAAATATCACTATTGCCAAAACATTGCAGTATTTGAACTACCCTTGGTGACATACAAATCGTGCTGTAACAATTTGGCATAAATGTGAGAATGGAACACGTGTTCACACTAACTTTGGTGTATCTTTATGTTCCTATTTGGACTAACATATTACAAGATACACCATGATATAAATAGAAATGCATATATTTTCAGTCTCGGCAACCATGTATATATAAATATTATTCATTTCATGAGCAATAAATTCCAATAATAGGTGATAATTGAAGACGTTCCACAAAACAGAAATAGTCGGAAAAACGATTTTGAAAAAAACTTTATTAATAACAATTAAAATTTAATTTAGCAATTTCCCCTTTTACTGTCACGCGTAAAATCGTGAAATTTGTAGGAATTGCGCAAAGATTTTGCACATATCAAATTGGCAATTTTGTTTTTGCCTGACTAGAGTGGGAGCAACAGATGAACACAAGATCACAGAATGAGAAAATAGCCAATTTAACGCTAAAAATGCAGAAGTCATTAGTTTACAAATGATAATTTATCATAAAAACTAGTAAAAGTACAAAAATAAGATTGAATTCAACTTATTTTATTAGGAAAAAGTGACGCAATCAAGATAAATACCACAATGGCCTTTACCGGTTTAGATAATTCAAATTAAAAGCTTTTATAAGGATGGTTTTTTGTATATGACAAAAACATGCTCGGTTGTAAAACTGAAATACTGTAGAATAATTTGGAAAAGGATGCTAAAAAAACTGATCGTACACGATGAAACACGTTTTAAAAATGATATTGAGAATCCAATTTTTGACTACCTTATATTTTCAAAATAAACAGAACTTTGCATAAATACCCAATGTAAACCACTTGCCATTACTAGGTATTTCGTAGCACTGGAAGAAGTGTTTCCGCTGGAAATTGAATTCATAAAAAATTGCTTTAGCGACATGCAAATTATTTCTTACACCACTATCGCTGCGTATTGCTTGCAGTTCCCAATACTATAACAGCTCATGTATATATGTATATATACATTTAGATATTTAGTATTATAACAGCTCATATATATATGCATGAGTTTTATGGAAGCATTTTATTATATACTTTGTCAGTGTAAAATAAACATAGCATAAGTTAGCAAATACAATTCTTGAAGTAGACCGATTTCGCCCGTAATGCGCACTTATCAAATACTTACGTGAACTGCCGGGACCATGTCTGAAACCGGGGCAACACCTCCAGTTATACACACACTTACATTGATTTTGGTTAGCAGTTTTTTAATGTGGTATCTATTTGGCATCGCTTTCGACCTAAAGTTGCAACCAATGTTGGTATATAACCGTAAAGTGCGCGGATTTGGTAGCCCAAAAGATGAGTTTGAAGAACGAATCAGATATGCCCTTGTTCGAATCCTGGGCTCGGCAATTTTGCCAAGTATTTGATAAGCGCCCAATAAAGACAAAATCTGTTTACTAGATGAATTGAATATGATACCGTGTGAAAAGTATATACTCACAAAAAATATATGATATGAATGAAAGATTAAATTAATTTATAAATCACATACAATGTATTACTAGTAAAGTGATAAAAACATGCTAGAAATCCGTCCGTTCTAATCGAAATAATAAATGTACAAATATTGATTAATTGATATGTCCTGTTGTAGCATCAATAACGTTTGCATTTCTACTTTATTTTCACTTTTGAGCTAAAAAAGCCCAGATTTGTCTAGGAGCACAGCATATTATCATGGCTATGAAAATAGAAGATAGCCCTCGAACATCCCAAACTAAAGCTTTGGATGATAAAGAATATTGTTCAAGAGATGTGCAATAGAATTTGTGAACATATTACAAATTTGGAAAATGAGACACTAATTTATTCATTAGGATATTACATGGGAAAAGTAGAGAGGTGGACAGTCCAGCAGTTGATTGTCTGAAGACGGGAATTATTGCATTATTAATAAAAGTAGACGATGGACCGACTAAACCGAGCCATATTAATATAATAGTCTCATGTTGAGAAGTCAACAGTGTCCACGCATTATAGCGCTAGCTTGTTCCGACGTCAACTTTTGTCGAATCTCCCGAATTTTCAACTGCAGTTGTTGCCTGCTAGGAAAGGCATCTCGGTGCTTTTCTAGAAAACATGAAATTGATTCCGCTGAAATAGGATAGATAAAAATGAAATATAAATTTAGAAAAAATGCAAAATAAAGCAATTACTTGAAAAATTATTGCTTGTTGAAAATCAACACAAATTATGCACATATATATATATATATATATATATATATATATATATATATACTACTTTACTTTACTTTACTGCGGCTGACTCCTTTTGGAGGATATACATATATTTATATATATATATATATATATACTGAATGGCGCATCCATTAAAAATCTATTTTTTTGGGCCGCGTATGCCAAATGAATATTAACATGAACAGCCGTGAAGCCATTAATGGGTGTTTTACTTTTACCAGGCTCTTAACATAGGACCGACCAGAACATTAAAATACTATGATATAATTCGTCATTCGATAATAGATAGAAGAAAGGAATGCCCACCCACTTACACAAGAATTTGTAAATATGATAAAATGATTTGAGAAACAGAACTAAACGAAAGTATTAAAACATAGGTATGCATTTTAAAATAAAAATCTTTCTTAACTATTAAAGTAAAATTGAGATTTTCGCGTTTGTTTACACACACACAAATATATTATATATATATATATATATATATATATATATATATATATATATACCTTAGGTCAAAAGAGATGCCTCATGGACTGCACCTGAATGGAATGCTAAGAATTGCGTGCAGTATGCAATAGAAGCGGCGTAATATTGAGTTACAGACTCAGAGGCAAATGTGCCCAAGTTCGAGCCAAGTCCACGGAAAATTTTGAAATGTCCTTGAAGTGGTCAATCAAGAACGAAACCGGTTCACTTGTTAAATTGACTTATCTACATTATATAATGTTCAGTTTATACATCCATATTTATATAATCAAAACCATGCCATAAGTATATATTTCAATGCACATACATAAATAATACAGAATGCTCGATGATACTTTTTCTGCTTGTATACATCAGGTTCTCATTTGTTTATCCACAGCGCTATATCAATTTCTAATTCATTTTTGTTTTTTACATTTGGTAAATATCTTAAAGAATGCATCTGGAGAGCAAACGTGCGAGTTTTTGTTGATGTGTTGCGCAATTGCAAACGTATTTTTACTATTTGATTTGAAACATGCGTTTAAAATGCAATGTTCTTTTATTCTGGTCATTATCTGTCTGGTCAATCAACCTTCGTAAATTGATCGACAACTTACCGAAATAAAATTAACAATAATGTTTTGAGGTCGACATTAACGGCTGCTTCTCTTTCATTACTGGTAAAGTTATGTGTGCTACCTTAAATAACACGCATATTTCAGTCGTATTAACTGTGTGTATTAAAACCGCTACTAATTTAGACTGTGCTGTATAATAAACAATGTCGTCTCTTATATTGTCTTTAATCGTCAAAAAGCATGTAAGACAAAAAATCAATATAAACTAAAACAAGAAATATGAAGGTAAAACTCCCACTATGTGCACTGCTAGAGATCTCTGAGCACAGACCAACTAACAGAGCCAAAAAAAGCAGCGAAAAGGCCTTTTGTTTAGCAGACTGCCCACTTAAGGTTCATCGACCTTTTCATATTTGATCATCTCTACTTTAGTTCAGTAGACTGTTATAACTAGCCCAAAATAACGATATAATCATTAAAATAAGAAAAAGGTAAGACAAGTTGATCATTCGAATCAAATCGGACATTAACCAACGCCGTGGAAGTATACTATAAATTGATTAATTTATCACGTTCGCTTTTAATTCTATATATATATATATATATATATATATATATATATATATATATATATATATATATATATATATATATATATATAAGTTTGAGTTCGCACACACCATCGCGAAATTTCTTTTTCATTTCGTCAAAATAATCAAAGCAAATTTAATGTTAGAAAGCAAGTTTTTTAACAATATTTGTGAACAAAACTATTATACACACCTGTTGGGAAAAGGTCATGTTGCTCGTAGAGGAATTTCAGTACCAGTCTTCTACGTGTTTCAATTAATGCCCGAGAGGCGCATCCCGGAGACAAGTTAGCATAATTACCATCCAGGGGTGATGCCTCAGATACACTTTCGGCCCCCAGTGGGCTTTTCGAAGGAAGAGGAGCTATGCGCACAACTGGAGAGACAGCATAACTAAACAAAAATTGTAAAATAAAATTCAAAAAAATTAATTATTACACGGAACTCTAAAAAAACTGATATTTAACAAACCGTATGTGAAAACTCAATTAAAAGTTAATGTTAGAAAATGTGAGTCAATGCAATATAAGTTTAGAAACAATTTACAACAAAGCATTGACGAAATATTTTGCAAATGCAGATTTTTTTTCTGAATTTTCATCTAAATCGCCTTTTATAGCATAACTATAGAACTTATGTTTTATTTCCTGTGTTCGGTTATGTAATTAAAAAATGTTATACTATAGTAATTAAACGGTATTTACGTACAGATTGTTTTCGAATTGTTTAATGTTATATAAAGAATGAATATCTGACACAACCTAATATTAATAATTATATAAAATAAAAATATGTGGAACTGTCGTTAATTGACTTTCTAACAAATTCTTTCGTGTAATGTGTGTAGATGAAGAAAATAATAACATAAAAACTTAAATATATATTGTCGGCATAAGCTAAACTTTTCCAATTAAACCACTAGATCGGTTTCGATAATCTTGGGAACTTCTTAGAAATAGACAAAATTGTTGCAGTCAATGACCTATCATGCTGACAGGTGTTATAGAATCATGAAACTGATAACCCAAGCAAAATGGCACATTTCATAAAGTTTAACCGAAATTATTTAAATCAACGTCATTTATCAGTAGAATTTAAGAACTGTAAATTGTAGCCAAGGAAATTCATCCAGTAGTCCGGCTTCGTTCTAATTGGAAACATTTCATGTACTGTTCAGGATTTTGCCGCGAATTGGGTTCAAAACTGTGCACGTCTGCTTCGGAGTCTGTTACTCTATCCACAACGCCATCCTGCTGAACAATTCACACAATTTTCAGTCAAATAGTAACTTGTTTTAAAGATATCTAACAAAATTGTTGCCATTCGCGTAATCAAACATAGTTTCATTGTATTACCATAAAATACCACTGCTACTAAAGGCATGGTGTCTGTTCTATAATGTTATAATGTAGTGGCTAGATAAAACTTTAGGTCTAAAGTCACGCCGCATAGGCTCCACCTGAAAAGAATGGCTAACCAGAAAACGTGGATCCGAATTTAAATGAAAAATCGTTATAATGTGCGGAAAGGTAGAACAGTAAATATTGTCACAGACTCTAATGCGAACATGTCGGGTTCCCGCATCGTCCGCGCCCAATTTCTGTGCAATACTTCAAGAGATCCCAATAAGGACAAAAACGGTTTGCTGGATGAATTTCCAATGATTCCTTATACAAAGCATAGTATATATTAACAAATATTATCACCACCTGCGCAATCAATGATTGTTTAATTTAACAGTAAATTCGTTTAAGGTTGTGCTGAAAAGATCAAGAGATAGGTCATTATAGTGTTATAATCGAATCATCATCATCATCATCATCATCATCATCATCATCATCATCATCATCATCATCATCATCATCATCATCATCATCATCATCATCATCATCATCATCATCATCATCATCATCATCATCATCGTTTGCAGCCACACAAAAGTCAAGTGACTAATGTTTCACTGCCATATAACCATAAGGAGTGAAAAAAAGTATATAAGTGAATTTAGATAAATTATTATTGAGATTTACGAGTGAGAGAGAGGGGTAGAGAGAGAAGGAAAACCTTGCTACTATGAGTAAATTTATCAGGATAACTCACAGAAATGAGGCAAACTAAACCTCTCAAAATGAAATTATAATTTTAAAATATTAATTCTTTTAAACGATTGAACTTATATATATATATATATATATATATATATATATATATATATATATATATATATATATATATATATATATATATATATATTACAAAAGGCAATTCATCCAGTAACCCGGTTCGTCAATATTGTTAAATCTTTACGTGCTCAGGTTACGTTATACAATGCGTAGTTTATACTGACAAATGTATTTTATAATGCAATGGTATTTACATCAAGATCGCAACCTTGATTTAAATAATTGTGAACAACGATTTATCGGTTAATTACAATATGCTACTAAATCTAAGAAGTAGCCATTTTCAGCACATTCAAATTCATATCCATTTCAACTTTCTAACATGATTTGTTTGTCTCGTTTCATTCTATTCCTAAAAGCCATTTGGGAAAGCTAAATATTTTACGGATAAATAAATAAAAATGTGGATTATTTATCTTTTATTTCGCCTCTGGGAAAAGTTTAGCTACTGTTTTGAAATATTTATGTGCTGTAATAAGGTTCTCTTGTTCAATGTAAATGAAAATAATATAACTGTTAGTAGGCAAAAATGTTCGAAGCATTTCTATTAGCACACAATCAGGCTAGCGAAATTCAACAAAGAGCTCATTCGCTATTTGGATAGTCAACATTTAATGTTGATATCGTCACAGTGATCAAACAAACTGCTAAAATTGGAAATTTTTCAATTTTTACCTGGGAAGGTCTGAGATGAACTGCAACGCCAATAATAATAACATGTATAGGGGCAAATAACACGATCGTACGATAATGGCGTTACAGAAACATTAAGCCCTTCACATAACCTGAAAAATATGATTAAATTGTGCTGTTGTTATGTGGAAACATTTACCTATGAATATGTCCAGGTGAACAATCCAGAATGCTTAAGTGTATGGAAAATGCAACGTTTATACATTATTTTAAATAACTGAGCGATCACAAATTTTAATACAACTGAGACGCTTCGTGGGAAAGTAATATGTGTATCTGAATAATTTATAGAAACTATTAACACTTCTTGACACGGTACTGATGCGCAAAGTATAGATATATTCTTTTAATGGGAAGCGAGCAGTTTATTTAAAAACGTTCATTCCTAAATACAATCAGTTGTAAATATACAAACTAACACAGCAATCAATGTAACCGGTAATCTTTCTTCTCAAAGAAAGCAGAACATTTACAAAAGTGGTCATATTGTTTGTGTGACACGTTTGGACACTCAATTTAACACCAATCGAAAATTCCTGCGATTCCATTTAAATCATCCCACAGTTCACGAAGTGTCTGGAATTGCTCAACTCGACAATCGGCATTCTAATAACTCACTGTGATCATCTGTTTAAAGATTGAAGCCAAAAGTGCGTCAGAATGTGAGATCACATTTTGTTTTGAAAAATGTAAACATATAAAGTTTTAATTAAACGAACATTGGTTGCGCAGGAGGTGATAATTAATTTTAATCACGGTTGCAATATTGATATAAACACTTGACCCGTTATTTACATATAATTTTCAATTTAAACTAAATATCTTCTAATGTGGAAAAGCCCATTCATCTATTAAACCTGTGTCATCCTTATTGGGAACTCATCAAGTATTCTCCAGAATTATCCGCAAACAAGGCTCAAACCAGGGCACTAGATTCCGAAGCAGAATTGTCCATTTTAGAGTCCTGTTCGCGGCAACTACTGGACAGTACGTGAAGAGTTCCAAATAAGGACGAACCCGTTCTACTGGGTGAATTGCCTTTTCCACACTATAAAATACATAGTTTATACTGACAAATGTATGTAATTAATGGGTCAGGTGTTTATATCAAGATCACAACCTTGATTAAAGTAATTATTATCACCCTCTGAGCAACCAATGTTCGTTTAAATATAAACGTGAATACACATTCGTAAGGGAGATTTTACCGTCATAAAGTACCATATTTCTTAAACAAATATATAATAAGTATAGGGCGTTGTACCCAATCTAACAGTTGAGTCGTCAGCAAGTACGAAACGCATATGTATATTAAACAATACCTTTCCATCATGCTGACTTTAGCATATCCTTCTAGTCCTATTTGAACCAATTAGCTACTAGACACGCAATACTTAATACTCAATATATATATTGAGTATTAAGTATTGCATGTCTAGTAGGCACACAGCCCACATGTTCTAACCATCTTGTTGGTACAAACCCAATTGTAAAGAAACAAATATTTAATAAACATAAATGAGGACACGCGTTATTAAATTGCATTGCATAGTACAATGCCGTAGGCTAAATTTAAGATAAGAGATAATTATCCCTGAGGCCATTAGTTTTGAACGCATTTGACCGAATTAATCTCAGATGTCAAATATGTACAGATAAAGTGATAATTACTTGTATACAAACACTGTTATTGGTAGTCAAACTGCACTAAATCGATATTTCTCAATAAATAAACTAGATTGAATAGATTTCAAACTTGAAAGTTAATAGATAATAACAACCTCAATTTAACCATTCAAATATCCATATCTCTTAAACAAAACTTTAACGCAAATAAATTTAGGTGTTTGTCCTATGAAAAAAAATAAATTAACCAAATAACGGTAGCGCATATTAAATAGCAAACATTGCACAGCATTATTGTGGTTGAATTTACAAAAAAACTGAAATATTGTTATAATTTTATTTTCCATGATTAAAGAGCTAACATACTTGCAATTTTGCATTACGTATTGCTGTCATAGCAACGAATAATTGCAAATCAAGTATGTATTAGGTGTTGCGAACCTAGTCACAAATTAGTTCAGTTGTGACCAGAAGGATAAACCAAATGCAGCATGAACGGAAAGTATAATCGCATGCACATTCGTTTCGTGCTTACTGGCGACTCATCAGTAGGAGCCGGTTTTACGCCCTTTAACCACTATATATTTGGTCAAAGAATGTACCGTCCTATTATTCCACATTCTTTGACCAAATATATAGTGGTTAAAGGGCGTAATGGCTCCTACTGATGAGTCGCCAGTAAGCACGAAACGAATGTGCATGCGATTATACTTTCCGTTCATGCTGCCTTTGGTTTATCCTTCTGGTCACAAATGAACTAATTTGTTACTAGCTTCGCAACACCGAATACATACTTGCAGATATAAGCATAGATGCTACATAAATTTTGTAGGAACGCAACAAAAAATTGTATTTAATTTATTGATCCTGTTGCGTAAAATTATTGCGTTATCGGTAGCGTGTTAGTCAATAAATATTTAGTTTCGTCTAATAATGCTTTTTGATTTAAAGCATTGTTACCACCACCCGCGCAATCAATTATTGTTAAATTGTATTGCCTATATATGTATGTGGCGAAAGCTGCAAACAGTTAATGTTCGTGACTGCATAGTAATTGTGTAGCCGACATTTCCAGTCACGTACAATGTATGCAAGACTACTAGAGGTGAGAGCCGCATATCTAACTTTGATTTCCATATATATGCAATGCAGTTTGATCCTCGCTGGTCAGCTTTCCGTCGTACTGTGATGGTGATCATGGAAGGTCGAAACGCGTCAGAACGTTGCGGCTGGCGGTAGTTTTGTTTTGTTGTTCGACGACTGGTTAAATACAATGGGATTAGTGTTTACTTCAAGCTCGCAAACTTGATTTAAAGAATTGTTATCACCACCGCGCAATCAATAATTGGTTAATAGCGTTGTTACCATGTGCAGACTCGGTTACCATAGTGTTGATACCATATTCCAACTCGGCAACCATATTAGTAGTACCCTAAATAGGCTCTATATATATTATGTATGGTGAATTGCTTTTGAATTCGCATTGTCGAAGAATTTTTAAGGAGATTGTACCGTCAAATCATACCACATTCCTCAATAAAATATTTGCATGAATTATCATAGACTGACCCTTCACAAGCAGTAGCGAGGACTTCGCACGATAAAAATGAAGCCATCATACCATGAACTAATTTCAAAGTTTAGTTAAACACTGAAGACTTCAGTTCATTAGAAAGAAAGTATAAGGTTTCGGAGGGAATCTAGTTAAAAAATAGGATAAAATACAATTCGCTTAATCAAATTTTGACATTAAAGCAATAGGATGAGCTGACGTGTAAAATCATAGTAAATATTGGTCTATATTTACCCAATAGAATGATTAAAAAACTAACCAACGAAAATGTTCAATTTTTTCTTATCATTTAAGCACAAAACGATGGCATAACAAGCAAAAGCTTCAGTGTCCGGTAGAGGAATAGCGTAAAAAACCAATTTATAGCCAGTTAGTACAGGCGACAATTCCTGATACTGATAGCGTGGTTATGGATAATAAACAATAAAAGTTTACAACACAACGAAGAATAGGAGTGCGCATTTGAAATGATCACGGTTGTATGAACAGTACTAAGTTACAAATAGATGGTGCCATACCTAGTGTCTTTTTTGTATGTATGTATGTATATATATATATATATATATATATATATATATATATATATATATAATGAAACAAAATTAAAGATTTTATTGGATATTGAATTGGGGGCATTTCAAAAGGCAATACACATTAATCTAATCCAACGATATTTTCTCCATACCCATTACTTAGGTTTCCGTCACGTCGGAGCTCAGTTCGAATACCAGTATTGTACTTTTAAGATATATTGCCGCACTCATACTTGTTAACAGGGCAGATCACATGCTATCAAACATACCAACAAATATAGTGCAAGCCAACTAGAATCGAGACCTGAACAAAAGACAGCAGCCTTGTTAAATCTGAATTCCAAAAGGAACAATTAAGACTCATTTTGCAGACGAAGAAGATATCGAACTAAAGTAGTTTCATCGTCTCATCTATTGGCCACTCGAACTGACATTGTTCATACGGTTTGTAAATTGATACACGCATAAATAAATTGGCTCGATCAGAATATGTCAGATAGAAACGCAGGTGTTCTAATGGATCTTGACGTAAACCTAGCATAAACAAGGACAAAATAAGATTTAACTGACGCACTTAATAAGAATAAAGTCAGTGAAGTCATGGCCTAAACATGCTTTCGAATAAAATTTACATTAGTTACACTCACGTGCTCTGTAAATAAAGTTTGTAAGCTTGATATAAACACAAATCCAACGGTATTTAATTAGCTGCGTAAAAAAGCAAAATCACCGTCAGTCATAAGTACTGACGGGTTTCAACCGTCTATGATCAACACCAGAGCACGACGGGATACTGCCCAGCGAGGATCCAACTGCAATGCAGGTATAAGGAAGGTAAATTAAGATATGCGGTTCTCACATCTAGTAGTCTCACAAACGTGGTATTTGACTGGTAATGTAGGCTGTAAAATTTCTATGCAGACACAAATATTAACGTTTTGCAGATTTCGATACATGACTTTAATTTCCACAATTAAACAAAGGCTGATTGCGCAGGTGGTGATAGACATTCAAATCGAGCATCTTATGTTATAATTCAGAAATTAAAAAATATTTTTATCGCAAAAGTTAGCAAAATTTATTTAGAACAATTTATTATCATACAAAGTAATAGAGACACATTTTCTATGCTTACAAGTAAAATACAATTTACCAATAATTGATTGCGCGGGTGGTAGTAACAATTATTCGAATCAAGTTTGCGAGCTTGAAGTAAACACCAATCCCATTGTATTTAACCAGTCGTCGAACAACATAACACCGCGGCTGGCGGTAGTTTTGTTATGTTGTTCGACGACTGGTTACATACAATTGGATTGGTGTTTACTTCAAGCTCGCAAACTTGATTTAAATAAAAGTGAAATACAAACCGGCAGGAGATTCCATCAAGAAGAAACGTTTATCAACAAGTGGAAATAAATTCAAACGCATAGTAGATGCAAAAATCTAATGAACAATTCAAGATTCTAGTAAAACTTAACCAATCTGAGTGTGTGACAACTTGTTTGCAGTTTATAGTTATTACAAACGAGCCTATGTAGGCTATTTTCTGAATGCATAATTGTGATAAAATTTGTTCACTATAATTTTTTAGTTAGATTATATTAACCATGAAATTCAAATACAAGTGCAATTAATTTCATTTTTGACTTCGTGTTACTTCATCAGTTAAATTTTGTCAACTTAAATAAGTTAAATAGATATGACACAGTGAAGTTTGAATTCTGACAAGCAATGTGCGAGGAAATCAATATTCGTGATGTCTCGAGCAATCTTTTGTTTGATAAAGAGAACGTGTACAATTCACGGACATAATGGGACCAGTTCCGGATCAAACCAGGATTCAGTCGTGTAATTCATCTCCTGTGATACGGAAGCAGCACATTGCAAAATTTTTAAAGAAATTTATACCAATTTGTGCGTTTTGATCATCATTTTCCTAAAGTGATTCCTCTTGAGTAATGCTTTCGACTAAAATTCCAAATGGTCAATTCCGACCTTTCATTATAATACAGACACAATGGCATATTGAGAAGTGAAAATGAATTAAAGTAGTATTAGACTATGTAATAACTAAACATAGCATGAGAAAGCACATGCAACCAATTTAATATATTGTGATCACACATAATGAGCATTACTCTAGTTTTGAATACACATAAAAACAGATACGCAGGAAATTATGTCACTAATTTTACATAGATATGCGTGAAGTTGATAAATTACGGGATAAACGAATTTCCGATTAATGTTCTATTGGCGGTTGCAATTTTTTATTATTTTACTAATCGTAATGAACACGAGTCTGAGGAAGAATGTTGGCACTATTTGGCAGAAGGTAGGCGGTTAACAGTTAATTGATTAAATAAAATTGAATTTACAAAAATTGGAATCAACATCAATTTGCTAAGAACTCATTCAAGAAATAACAGGTAACAAGTCAGAGATAAATTAGTTTGCTCAAATAAAATAAATGCATTTCTATGTGAAAAGATTTACGGTTATGCTTAGCTGAGGGATGAAGGAGAAGCGTGAAAAAATAGGAAAAAATAATGTGCGGTCTTAGATAAAACAATTCAAATCATATGACTCACCTAATAGCATTCGACAAAATGCCTTGAGTATTTGTGGGAGATGTCTCCAAAACACCACGTTTACTCATGTGCGGCAATGGTGTGGTCAAAATTACTGTCTGTCTTTCGGAAAGTTTGGGAGCTATAAAACATTCTCTTAATTTGGTGTTCGTGGATTCTACACCTGAACTGGCAGAAACTAACGAAGTGGTACAGCCAGCATTGATACTATCATGTGTATCCACAGTCGATGTCATATGCAAGGTGTTTGAAGACAAACTGATGGGAGAAGTAGAACACACATTAGTTTTAGCAGTTTCTAGTTCCATTGATTCTTGGACCGTTTTTGCATGTTTGCCTATCCATAAAGGTTTGCCATATTTAGAAAGGTCCTGCTTTTCAATAAGCTGTTGCCTCTGACGGGATGCCGGCACGAAAGGGATGGATGCCTTAGAAATATTACAAAACACAGGGCTAACAACACTATTCAACACCGTCTTTTGCAGCGTTGCATTGTCAAGTCGAGTCGTTGGTAATAAACTTGATGCATTTTGTGAAGTAGTATTTTCCACTGCACTCGAAAAGCCAGAATATCGGCTACAACTTGTATTCACATAACTTGTTATTGGAGTGGCATTTGTAGTGATAGTTGATATAATCGCAGACGTTATGATAGCTCTAGTCATAACGGCACAAGTGTTTGGTAAAATCGTATGCGTAACTATCGATTGAGTACGACGGTTTGCAGAAGAAGAATTAGCTGACGCTTCAAACGGTACAAGACTGGCAATACTAGCAACAGTATAAATGTCCGAGCAATACTTAGCAGCCGTTGCATTGTTAGACGCCTGCAATGGATAGACAATCGCAGTTGGTGTAGTTAAGGGAAGCGTTCCTGTTAATAATGCCCGAGCGTTAATTGTAGAATTCCAGCATTGAATTGGACTACATTGTTTGGATAACGATAGTAGCTGGCGAGAATCGATAATTTGAAGCGTATTCGGAGAGGAGTTTATATGTAGAGCGGACGGTGTAAGGTGAACAGTGAGTGTGTTCGAAGTATGGTGTGTGTCAGCATGTCCACGTGGTGCTGTCCAATTAGCGAGTCTTTGTGTTTGATGCCCAGGCATTCCCAAAACAAATTTATTGTCACTGGTGTCAATAATGGCAGATACGTTGCCATCAATACAATCTCTGCCAGACGCTCGAATGCTATCAGTCTGGCCAAAGCGCGAAGTATTTATCTCGCTCGATGAATTGGGCTGCAAATTGATGAGTGAACAAAGAAATACAAAACAAAGCTGTATTAAATGATAAAATTCAACTGCGCTAACATATTAAAAACATGATATATTTTCTCGTAATACAGAATGTCAACTTCACAGCTTTATAAAAACCATGCAAAATGGCTAAGTCATGTGTTAAGCTTGAATATTTTATTAGGCATATGACACAGTTTGAAGTAATAAAAATAAAAGCTCCTTGCTATGTCAGTGGTAGGAATTAGATTATGAGAACACTTATATCTCAGAGAACATTCCCATACTTAAACATCGCTTGACATGAGTGGGACATCTGCCAAACTAGACAGGACTCAAATTGACAATCGAAATATTAGTAATTCGCAGACACAATTTTACTCAAAACTACAGCAAAGTCGTTTGTTTCAGTGATCTAGTTATATAGCTTGTGATTCCTAAGACGAATACCAATGTTAGGATACCAAGAGCAGGTTCCAAAAACGGTACAGTAATGCCGGAGTTCTGATCAAGAATATAGACTACAGATTAAGCTGTTTCTGAACATGAAACGCGACTTCCAGTTTCTAGAAATGTGGATAGTTTGCATATAAAGCAAAATTGTGGGAGCCGAAATTAGGTTTCCCCAAAATAAATTGTGATAAATAGTTTTAACGTATGAAATCCACATTTTGTGAATGCGTTAGAAAATGTTTTTTTCGAATAAAAATATCCTTAATCTTTCAATGTATTATTAGGACTATACGAACAAAATAATTGAAATACATTTATAATAATTTTCCTGGAGATCACTAATTTAATTTATTATGAATATATGGAAACATTTCTTTAATGACCATCTCAAATTTACCTCTGTTATTAATATTTCCGTGTCAACTATCAAGAACATATTTTGTTAGGAAAATAGCAAGCTCAATTAAACAATTATTGATTGTGCAGGTGATGATAGCAACTAATTGAATCATTTTTTAAAAATTCTGATGAAGGGCGAACTGAAGAAGACGTCCGCCCAAGGATGTCGAAATAATTATGAGAAACAAAACAACTGGAATTCAGCCTGCGTCAGTCAAAACGCAGATCAAGTAATTTCGATTATTTCAGTTTCGCAATATCTTCATCCTTGTAAGCAAAATTTAAATCAAGTTTGAAAGGTTGAAGTAAACCACAATCTCACTCTATTTAAACAGTTGCGCAACGTTAGTCATCATATGTCGTACGACGGGTTAAATACACTGGGATTGATGTTTAGATCAAGTACACACCCTTCATTTAAATCATTTCTATCATCACCCGCGCAACCAAAGATTTTTAAGCTACCGTTCTGTTAATATATACTTCGCACAGAAGAATTCAACTGATTTCGTTTATTTTAACCTCAAATAGTCTAAAAGCTTAATGATGTGAAGAATAGACAAGCTTGTCTATTTAATCTCAATACATCTTCGAATATTGACAAGTACTTAACATGCGTTTTGAACAACTGCTTCGTAATTCCTTGAAATCAAGTTTGCGAGCTTGGAGTAAAGAGCAATCCCATTGTGTTTAGCCAATCGTCGGACAACATAGAAAACTATCGTTAGTCATAGGTATTGAGGCGTTTCCAACTTTTATGATCACCATCAGATGACGACGGCAAACTGATTAGCGAGGATCAAACCACTATGTATACATATGGAAAGCAAAATTAGACATGTGCTCTCGCCTCAGGTAGTCTCGTATACATTGAACTTGACTGGAACTGTGGGCAGTACAATTTCTATGCAGTCACGAAAATTAAATTTCTGTAGCTTTCACCACACATACACACACACACACACTATATATATATATATATATATATATATATATATATATATATATAGAAAGTTAATCAAATTAAGGAATTAATGATAGCGCTACTGGTGGCACCAGTTCGACGACTGGTTAAATACAATGGAATTGAAGGACATGCAGTCGTCTATCTCACCATTTTATTACGAGCTCATGCACGTCAGCGAAGACAAAACAGTCAGGCGCATATTGAATAACATTGCCAGTAGATGGATGATTGTATCATTAAAGCATAGGGAAGGTTCACGCATCGCGTCGTTTGTTCGACTAGCTTTCCGAATATTCGGACAGAAATTTCCCTAGCTTCCGGTGATTACTGAAATTAGGCTTAGTTGACACTGCAAATATTTCAGTTGTTTCGGTTTTTGTTTTCTGAAATAATTATAGACAGTTTAATTCAGCGTACCTTTAATTTTAACCTCACTAATTAGCTTGAACCGGAGCTGTGGTAATAGTTCTCTCACTCAATTACACAAACATGGTTCTATGTTAAACGTAAAATAATAGAATAAAGAACAAATATCTAGCACACATTTCTTTCTCAACAACGGAATCTTCCAAATACGCTTATCAACAAATGTTAAATTAAATGATTTTAAGTGTTATGAAAATATTATTCAGAAAATACGACTCTTTAAATTGTTACTGAATGGTGGATTGTCCAAAGTATAAATGATAAACCTAAAAAAAGTCTAATCGAACTATTTTAAATGAAAATCAATGGAATTATGGAGAAGTTTCAAATCTTGTTAAAAAAGAAAGAGGTCAATTTATTTAGTATGCCAATATTATCCCTGCATTCAAAATAATTCACTAACAGGATGTCCACGAAACATTTCAATGCACTTTAAAATTGATTCACTGATGAAAAACCATTAGAAAACATTCTTAATAGTGTTTAAGAACACTAAAATGCCTATTCCTTGAGTAGAGGAATGATTTAAATGCCGTACTTTCTTAGTTTATATAATTTTTCGCGTTAAAGTGATAAGGCATAAATACTTAGAGCATCTGGAATTGAGACGATGGTGATCAAAAGTTAGATTAGCTGTTAAAAATTTCCATTATATTTGGAATGCTTGTTTGCATGCTGCTATATACCGTAACACATCACATGTTACCTGCACAGAAAACAGAAATCGAGATTTCACGTGAGATAAAAAGGCTGTATCCTGATTGTAGCGCATACGCACACGAAACTCGTGTATGACTACCTTTGGTTCGCTGACCACCAGACCGGTAAATTCTATGGCCGTTGAAATAGCATTTTTGCCGTTTTAAATTAAATAGTTTGCTATAACCTGGAACTGATATTGTGTAGAACAAGCGGACAAAACGTCACGATCAATCTTAAATGGTTTCAGTTGTTTTGCTTGCGAGTGTAGCAACCAATCAGCACGCCTAGCGCAATTGATTAGGCAGAGAACAATTTGTGCAAAGGTATATAGAAAATTAAGCACATAGTTTACATTTTATAGACAAATTATACAAGCAAACATGCAAAAAAATAAACACCGTCAGACAAAAATCTTGATCGCTACACTGGTAAATATTAGGTGGTCAACAAAATAAGCTGACTTTATCTTAAAATCTGTAAAACCGCATAGAAATTGTGCAGCCGACATTTCCAGTCAAGTTCAATGTATGCGAGACTGCTAGAGGTGAGAGCCGCCTATCTAAATTTGATTTCCATATATATTCAATGCGGTTTGATCCTCGATAGTCAGTTTGCCGTCGTACTCTGATGATGATCATGGAAGGTCGAAACGCGTCAGTGCGTTGCGGCTGGCGGTAGTTTTGTTATGTTGTTCGACGACTGGTTAAATACAATGGGATTGGTGTTTACTTCAAGCTCGCAAACTTGATTTAAAGAATTGTTACCACCACCCGCGCAAACAATTATTGTTTAAATTGTATTGCCTATATATGTATATGTGGCGAAAGCTGACAAACAGTTAATGTTCGTGACTGCATAGAAATTGTGCAGCCGACATTTCCAGTCAAGTTCAATGTATGCGAGACTGCTAGAGGTGAGAGCCGCATATCTAAATTTGATTTCCATATATATTCAATGCGGTTTGATCCTCGATAGTCAGTTTGCCGTCGTACTCTGATGCTGTAAAACAACAGTTCGTGGTGTGCGCAGAGATGATCTACACTTTGGCATATATCGACGAGATCAACGCAAAAATGAGGCGAAAATCTATTATACACTATTCAAGTTGAACATGATGATTTAGAATTTAAGCTTTTGATTTAATTTTGTTGATCTATTTATACCACAACTATACATATATCTGCTAGATTGTCTACTTGTATTTCTTTCGCTACGCATATAATGATATATATATATATATATATATCGAAACACAGGGATTCGCTTCAACGCGCATTTAATTATCCATGACAGTTGCTCGTATGCTCCTATATGCACGCATTGTTTGATATCTTGATGGTAGATTTGGTAGCATTTCTGGCTTCTAGTGAATCTGATGTAAGAAAGAATATTTCCTAAAAACAATAAAGATGAGAAACTATCACCCTTACATATGAAATTGTGAAGTGTGTTGGTGAAATGGCAAGATATGTGTCCAAGAAGGATATCTGCCAAGAGGTTTTCTTCAATTTAGTAATAATCATTTCCTTAACATGTTCAGAAGCTTAAGGATGTGTAAATCAAAATCGGGAAAATAAATTGTGCGGACAAAATAAGATAATTCAAATGAATGAATATCCACTGGATGTAATAGAACTGGAAATGAATAAGATCAAACATTGTTTGCGTAGGCGTGATAGCAATTATTAAATCAATATAAAAACCTGCCTCATTATGTACATCCATTTGTTGGTTTCAGCCCTGTACCTGGCAAATTATGGACAGTACGTAGAGTTCCCAATGAGAGCAAAAATGGTCTATTGGATGAATTGCCATTTCAACATTATACAATGCTTAGTTTATTTTGTCAAACGTATTTATATAACGAGACAAGTGTTCACATCAAGATCATAAACTTGATTTATATAATTATCATCACCGTACACACAACCAATGTTAGTTTAACTATATGAATGTTCAATTCAAAACCCCCTCCCCAGGTAGGGTGACTTCTGCTTTATAATGACAGATTCGGAATGGCTAGTTGGAACTTTAGGTCTACAGAGATGCCATATGAGGCCCACCAGTAGGAAAGGCTAAACAAGAATAAGTAATTAGTATATAACTGAAAATTTTGTGTAACGTGCGGCAGAGCAGCTCAGTGGTTAGAGAAAGATATTACGAAGCAGACATGCCCAGGTTCGAGCCCTGTCCGCGGCAATATCTAGACAGTACCCGATGAGTTAACAATAAGGACGAAACCGGTCTACTGTATTTATTGCTTTTTCAACATTATATAATGCTTAGCTGATACTGACAAATGTATGTATATAATTGGAATGGTGTTTACCTCAAGGTCACAAACGTGATTCAAATATTCGAAAGCAAGTATTATAAAAACTATTAATCAATTCATTGTTAATCCTGCGACTGCAATACTTATACACCTGCGAAAACTCCACAACTTGATTGGACATATAAATAGAGCCCATTTAGCTGACACCTAATATTTCTCTATATTTGCCGATGCTTGTTCTGAATAAAACGTGATTGAACCCAGTTCTTTTCTTCCTTGGCAAAGTTTTGAAATCCATTTCCGGGTTCTTTTCAGTCCACAGTTCATCACATAATATAAAGATAAACTAATAAAGCAAGCATGAAATTTTATCCATACTTATGACTGGGTAATTTCAAAATAACTACTGATAAGAAGCTTTCGAAATGAAATTTAGCAATTTTTATTTTAGTTTGCCTCTATATTTTGTGGTAAGTCAAGCATGTACAGAAGAAGTTATCTGGAAAGGGGCTCCGAAAATTTTCCATATAAAATGAAGAACTGGGTACTATCATTTGTTTATTAAAGCAAGGATTAGATAATTATGTAATACACAGCATCGCACAAATTTAATTTTTGTGAACAATTGTTTGTTATTTTCCATGCGCATTTGCTTTCCATATTCCTTATATTTGCTCTATAACTAAATTTCTCTTGAAATACCAACTGTTAGTAATTCAGCATCCGGTACAGAAAATACCTAAACGGTGTGAATATTTATATCATAATCATAGCAGGTGCGTAACAACCTATGGTCATGTGTTAATTGCAGAAAGAAATGTTTCCGCTGATTAAGGTTACCAGAAAACAATACCACATTTGCTGGCCTTTAATTAAGAAAAGCAAAATTTTTCCTAAATGGTATGTAAAACGAGATACAAAAATATGCATTTCCTCTACTTACTCTATTTGAAGACAAACAATTAAATCTCAACACTATCGAATGCTGTTACAAGCATTAGCCTTATAATTTGTATACACACACACTCTCTCTCTCACACACATATATATATATATATATATAAATGAAAAAATCATAATAGATTTATGATATTACATGCAATGTCTGTGTTCCACGTTGTACAGGACGACTAGTATGAGATTAAACCACATGTCCCAGTCTCAGAGGCCTTGGAAACTAATGAGAATTTCCCAATAAGGACGTATCTATGGTTTCGTACATAGGTTTTATTTGTTATCGTATTAAACGTTAAGGTCATTTCAATAAAAAAAATTAGTTATACAATTACGCAATAATTGATTTTATGGGTGATAATAATTCTTAACATCAAGTTTGCATTGATCAAATTTTGTTTAGCCAGTCGCGCACAAAACTCTAAATAACCGCAGTCACATGTCCTGATGTATTTTGATCTTGTATGATCATTATCAAAGCAAACAGAAAACTGACTGACGAGGATCAAGCACAGATATATAAAAATTATTTAAAATAATAGATGATACTCTCACTAAAAGTAGCTACGCATAAACTGTACTTGCATGGGATTAGTGCTAAACTCATGTCCGTAAATATGGTTGAAATAATTTTAATCGCGACCTGTACAACCAAAACGTTTTTAGTTGATTTACATACGTATCTGTAGAAAAAGATGCAATACTATTTTAGTCGTCTTTGCATAGAAATTGTGCGGTCGACATTTCGTGTTAATTACAAAAAATGCTAGACTACTAGTGGGCGAGAGGTGCATTTGATTTTTGATACCTTATATATACATTTAATTTTAATCCTCGTTGTTTTCTGCAGTCGTGCTCTGATAATTACCATAGAAGGTCGAAACACGTAAGTACCTGTGACAGGCGGTAGTTTTGTTACCTTGTACGACTAGTTAAACACAATGGAATTGGAGACTATATCAAGCTAACAAACTTGATCTAAACAATTGATTTCACCACCCGTATAATCAATGATTGCTTGATTGTATTACTTATAGATATATGGCAACATTTCAAAAACCATAATTTTCGTGACTGCATAGAAATTGTACAACAGGCACCTCCGGTCCAGCACAATATATGAGAAATTACTAGGTTTGAGAGCAGCATATCCGATATTGCTGCCCATATATATGCATTGCGGTTTGATCCTCGCTAGTCAGTTTACCGTCGTACTCTACTGATGATCAAAGAACAATTAAACATGTCAGTACGTGTGACTGACGTTTGTTATGCTTTGCTATTTGGTTGGTCACATACTGTTGGATGTGTGTTTATCTCAAACGGCGAGCTTAATTTATATAGCATTATAAGCATATGAAATTATAATAACTATTTACATTTAATTTTGGATTGATGTGGGATTCATCGAAAAGAGAAAGTGTGGTTTGCTTACGAAAGGATCAAATCCCAATGAAGATTTTGAATAAAGCCGAAGGGATTAGACAATATTTCAGAATGCACAGGTTCTGTTCACCTACGTACATCGAGCCAGAATCTTGCCGGCTTCGAGAAATGCTAACATGGCCTTATCAAATATAGTCTGAAGGAAAAATATTAATAGAGAGGAATAAAGATAAAAGTTATAATAATTGATAATGACGATCTACCTACATATATAAGTTATTTTTCAGCTTAGATGTTCAAAAGGAAAATAAGCGGCGAAAAGAAAATAAACACGAATAAATAGAAATACAGTTTGCTCATGTTGTCCAAACTGCAAACGATATAACAATTTCAGTGTAAAGAAAGTCAAAAAGAATCTAAAAGAAAAAATAAATCTAAATTTACTGTAGAAATTAATTAAAACTGCACAATTCTAGCACAAACTTAGGTTATCTGCGAACATGAGCTACGTGCATGCATAAATAATCTTTTAAAACCTTTTTTCAAAACTAGTAATGATCTCCAATACCATTACAAGCAATAATTTCGGACTAAGTATGTATTAGGTTTTGCGAACCTAGTAACAAATTAGTTCAGTTGTGACCAGAAGGATAAACCAAAGGCAGCATGAACGGAAGGTATAATCTCATGCACATTCGTTTCGTGCTTATTGGCGATTCATCAGTAGGAGCCGGTATTACGCCCTTTAACCACTATATATTCGGTAGAAGAATGTGGAATAATAGGACGGTACATTCTTCTACCGAATATATAGTGGTTAAAGGGCGTAATACCGGCTCCTACTGATGAGTCGCCAGTAAGCACGAAACGAATGTGCATGATTATACTTTCCGTTCATGCTGCCTTTGGTTTATCCTTCTAGTCACAACTGAACTAATTTGTTACTAGGTTCGCAAAACCTAATACATACTTGCATATATATTAGTTCTTCGCAACAAACAGTATTTAATTGTAATATAATTTCGGACTAAGTTTGAATACCCAAAATAAAATACATAAAAAATTTGAGTCTAATTATAAAAGGAATAGAATTTAAAACATCAAAAAGAAATTTTGGATTGAACATAGTAAAAATGCTAAAATAAGACTGTCACTTAAATAAAATTGAAAATAATATTACATACTTTTAATACAGCGTTATAGTTTTCGGGCAATCCGAATTCATTGGGAAAGTCTGAACCGAAAAATATGTTTGATTGGTTACAACAAGCGTCAGTAATCCCATTGTTCGTTTGAGAATTGCGTCTGGCAGCTGCCGGTGTTTTTCTTAATACGGCTGTAGAATTGTCAGATTTATCCATGCTGACAAATCCGTGATTAACCTCAGCTAGAGAGTTGCTAACATTCATCAAAGTAGTCGTGTCATTTGAGGGATTCCGTTTAAGCGCTAATGACACTGTTGATGGCGATAACATTTCAGGAACGAGTGTGGCTCCTTCTGATGTTGTTGGGAGTTTAGATGTTTTCGGAGTTAAAGTTAACAGATGTTTTATAGAGGACGTTGGCAAAGTTCCAGAAAATCCGCTATCTATCATCGATGGAACTGCTTTCTCCTTTAAGATTGGAGACAACTGTTGAGATAGAGGAATCGGATCATGGGATATCTTGATTTCATTGGGCGACGTCGCAGTATCTGTGCTATAAACAACTTTCGGAGACGACAGCTTTTGGATACGAATGTTGCTCTTGTTCTCGCGAAAGCTTTTGACGGTAGACTTTGAAGTTTTGACTGTATTTTGTAGCCAATTTGGAAACTAAGCAAACAGAGATGTAGGAAATAAATACCACAAAAGTATGCATTAAAATTTTAAATTCTAATATTCAAACAAATAATATTTTTCATGGTGCCATTAAGCTTCATTGTTGTACAATGAAATAAAAATTGTAAAATGCTATTTCGATTCTCGTCCGTCAGCTTTTCAAAGAATGAAAGTAAAACCACACGATTTAGTACTCAATACAGTAAAGTACTTCTTTTGGTAATAACTGTCATGAATATCACAATCCCAGTATTGTTATAAACTGGTCTTTTAAAATAAGCGCAATTAAATTGTATTGAACTGCGCAGTAACCATGAAATTAATACATCCGATGCCTTCTCCTAAATACTTAGGACCACAAATGGAATTTTTGCATTAAATGGGTAGCAGAAAATTGTATCCCAATATAGCAAGGAGAATAATTTGTGAAAGATCTGTTAAACAACTTTTGGTAAACGAGTAATATGACATCGCGATAATCGCTTCACAGGTAAAATTGAAAAAGGCGACATTCCACCATATCTGAACGATCAAATAATACGTGAACCTGATATCCAATTGAGCAAATATGTCTGCCAAAAAAAGCATCGAGAACGCAATATTTTAATTTCAACTTTTAATGTCTTATGAAATAAAAACCGGTTTAATTGATACAAGTAGCACAACTAAACAATCCTTTATTACGCGAGCGGTAATAATAATTATCTAAATCAAGTTTTCAAGCTTGATATAAACACAAATTTCATTGGTTTTAACCAGTCGCAAAACATAGCGAAACTACCGTCAGTCACACGTACTGACGCGTTTCGACATTCCATGAGCATCATAGGAACACGTCGGCTAACTGACTAGCGAGTATCCAACCAGAATGCATATATATACGGAAACCAAAAGTAGATATGCGCATCTCGCCCCTAATTATGAGGCATATATTATGCTGGACAGGAAATCCCACTTTCATGATTTCTATGCAGTCACGAGCATTTACTCATAATTTGAACTTTCGTCACGTATATATATATATATATATATATATATATATATATATATATATATATATATATATATAAATATATATATAATAAAAAGTAAACAATCATTGATTGCTCGGGTGGTGATAATATGCATTTTAATCAATTTTTCAAGATTGATATAATCACATCCTAGGTAACCAGTCGCATAGCATAGCAGAACTAACGTCATTCACTTGTAATGACGTGTAAGATTACTAGGAGCGAGAGCCGCATAGCGAACTTTGCTTTTCTTATATTATGAATCTGAATCATGAGCAGAGTGGTTGAAAATGATTAAGTACACGTTCATGATATCAAATATCAGGTTGCCTACACAGAACCTAGCATGGGTCAAACGAGAATTTATAACCCTCTAGTAAAGCAAAGCACTGGCCACAGCATTGGATAGGAGAGAAATGCACCTACTCTAGCTTCTCGTGCACAATGCTAAAGAATCTGTGTCTTATTAATATCCGATTTAGAAGCATTAAATCAGTTGGGCTACATACTGTGCAAAAAACCATTGTACTTTCACGTCAAGAAACGCGTATTATTGGAAGTCGCTAGAAAAAATTATCCGCCTAGTAGTTTAAAAAAAATGAATCAATTATGTATAGCTTTTAACAGTTATTCACAAATTACTCTCTAAGTGCAAGCGAGTTAATGTTATCTTATTTTCCGTGAAGTACGAAAACATTGACTATATATCTCAAACAAATCTGACGTAATGATGAGAGTTCAGTTACATAACAGCTGCAATTAATCACGGAAGCAACAAATGAATCATTCTGCTTCTTGAAAGTAAAAATCAACTTTAATGAAAACATTTTTTTAAATAACTTACCTCTGTTAGCAAAAGTTGACGACAGTTTTGCTGTCCATTATTTACAGGGCTCGTCCGCACAATTGAAGCCTGCGTTTGGAAGTTATTTTCAGCCTTACATTTCGTTTTATTATCGGACACAAGAGCCGATTCTTCAACGAAACTGGTTTCTTTCGGGGTATGTAAAATAGATAAACGGCAAGATTGTGTTATTTTTCAATAATGGAATATAGAGAGTGCAAACGATTCAATATACAACTATTTTTTCAAAGCAAAATCATCATATGATTTGTAACTAAGCTATCAAAACATATGTATCAACTTTATTAAATCCAAAATCATTATAAATAAATCTGGCTCGAACGAGGACACCACATAAGCATAATTTTTGTTTTTTGCTGTAATAGTTGCATGGAACTTGTCAAGATGAGTAGAGTAATGCAAATTAGAAGTATCAAAATCAGAAATAAATTTGCAAATCTTGATAATAAAAATTTAAAATGAACAAAACACTTGGTGAAGGCCTCATAGTGACGGGCCCAGTAACTAACACAGAGGCAGACACCTTGAAAATGAATCAAGATTTTACTGACCAACAAATGCTAACCTTGGAACCGCGATAGTTAAGGACAGCATAAAAAATATGGTTTAATATTTGACCGTCAAGCAAAAAAAGGTGAGTAACTAAGCACAACCTTACATGCGACTCGGCAAGCCCAATGGTAGTGCCAATGCATGGACAAATTGCTTTTGCTTGCGCAGTTCTTGACAACGTCGATTTATTGAAATAGCTTCCAATAAATCGACGTTATCCAGAACCGTGAAAGTTAAACATTCTTTTCGTACACTGACATTATCATGTAGCTTTCTAAAATACGTGTAAAACTGTGCCTAGTGAGTTTCCACTTTTTCAACATTTTGACTTATATATATATATATATATATATATATATATATATATATATGTTGATAAACGTGTAAATAAAGATGCATCAATACATCTTTCTTTGAATACAGATGACTGTCTAGGTGTATAATGCATGTTGCCAAATATTATACTTAGCTCCATTCATATTTTTGGTGACATTATCAATCAATTCATATTTTCTATGACTAAAATAATGAACATCGTTTTATACTTTCACTGTTCTTACTTAACTGATGAACTCAGTCAGGACAGTATCTTGGCGTCATATATTAGGCAATACATATATAGGAAATGGTATAAAATTGACGAACAGGGTTTAACAAAAATTGTATAAAAGCCCAGATAAACAAGTTATATTTGTGTTAGCATCATATTTTTTTCGAAGGAATAATCGGAGGTAATTTGCGTGGTTTCTTCCCTTACCGTAATGACAATATTCTAAAGTTGATAAACTTTTAAGCATGTGTTTTACTTGTATTCGTAGCTATAATATTTATTTCAAATTCGCAGAATAGTTAAATATTAACTATTATGTTTGATTATTATTCAATTTTTATTTAAGGATAGTTTTTTTCCACTGTCATGAAAGACAATTACATAATCTTCATAAAGCATATATGCCACGTTGTAAAGTAAACATTCCAGAAATGAGAATTTCGTTATTCCTGTTTTAAGACAAGTTCCTGTAAAACATTCAAACTCTTGCACATATTATTTTGGTATTATATTTATCCAGTATTTGAAATTGTGCTCAAAATTTATTTCAACTATGAATATCCAATTCTGTGTTGCTCTAATTTCAGTCGTAAATCACATTATTTTAAATTGTGAAGTATTAACATTAAACAATTTAAAAAATAAAAAGTTTATCTAAAAGCCATTAGATTTTATATTTTTTGTACGCTGGAATTTACTATGATGTATTTTTGATATGAATTATATTAACTGTATTGGATTATATTAATCCAATGTACTAAAATTGCGTGAGACGTCTGCAATATTCCAATTTATACGCGGCGTATTGAATTTTTCGACATTTGGCGGAATGTACAAGCCATGTAGCGTAAATCTTTAGAATCACAGGCTAATGCAGTGAGTAGAAATGACGCACTCGCTGCAGAGCTCCAGACCTTCCAATCACAGTTGTCTAATGCAATATCTGACCTGAGCAACCCAATATATATCCTCCGTATGGATGGCCCTTGTCTGTTATCACACCGTCAGTACAACAACACTAACACATCAGGACAAAGAAAATTTGATTATAACATTCCGTCATCTCGGCATCTACAGGAGGCTACTCGTGACACTTTATTTCGAAATCATCATACATGGGAACACGCCGCCATAAGATGTATGCCAACTTGCCGAGGTGGCACTCCAAGTGAAGTTCCCCAACGATTACAAGGTAAGTTACCCCACACTGACCATTATAAACCAAAAAATTAAGTAAATAAGACCGACGCCTATTACTTTTGTGACTCAACAAATCGCGTAGATGACGTTTATTATTGATCCATTCTCGCATATTGCATTTAGGTGGATACCGGGGCAACAATCTCGGTGATAATGTCTATTTTTTTCTGTTTTATGTGGCATAGATGTCAAATTGAAGGCCACTAACGGTTAATCAATAAAAACATACAGTCAAGCAAATAGTAGAGTTTATTTGGGATTACGACGTGTCTTACCGTTGAGATTTGTAGTCGGAGATTTGTCATATTGAATATTGGGACTAGACTTTCTCGTGAAAAAAAGGCCTTATGATAAACACTTCAAAATTCACGTAGGTTGAAACCAACACGATGTTAACGCAGCATACCTTTATAGACCGTGTCCTTAAGAACCCAGACCCGTTTGAATCTGCGTAATAAAAGTTTAAATTTCTTGATAACTTAATGAGGCACGGCATCATCAGTATATTAGAGAATAAAGATGCCGTTTAAAAAAATTTTTGGCACCACAGATCGATAAAGAACAGTGACGATTGTTTAGTATGCGCAACTTTTACAAAAAATCTCATCCCCATGATGGCGTAACCATAAGCGAGGCTCATTAGACATCTTCAAGAGTTAAAATCGCTAATGTGTTACAGGCATTTGAGTTGGGATACCTCAGGTCAGCCCACGTATGAACATACTAAAGTTTTGCTTTATGGAAAACTCTAAACTGCATGTCAGGAACCACTCCCCATAGATGGAACTGATATGAATTTAGATGCAACACTCGAACAAGAAGTTGAGGAAGAACTGCGTCAAATTACATTCTACCCGAAGAAATTAAAACAAGCAGAAAATCAGTATTTGGCAAGAGATCTGTTGGCGATCAACGATTCATATCCGTACTTTAGACGATGTCCATTATGTTGGTTTTTCGAGGGTAATGTCGACAATGCAGCGTTAGTTCAGGCGCTACATAGAGGACTCCTAATTACGTTCAGAGTAATCCGAAAAATTATACTTCTGAGTGAGTACAATTTTTCGATCAGTCAAATAAAAGAAAGAAAGAATGTGGTGGCAGACGGGTTATCTCGTTTTGACATACACGCAATCGTCCATCCCAACGCGAAGCAGTCGCTATAGCACAACTTTAATACGAAATAGACCACGAATAAAGAAATTATTTTCATGAATAGGTAAATTCACAAAGCGATTGAACAATTTTAAGTTAGTCGATTCGGAAGTCATCGTGTAAACAGTTGAATGATCTAGCAGAATTTTCACGGTGACCTGATCGCCCTGCTTGAAATTCTTTGTTTCCGCTACAGCATTATAATACATGATTGTCAAACTAGATGCCTTAAAGTAAATAAGGGTGGTTGTGAAAAGAACGATAGCAGTCAAACATAAATATGACGGTCAGTTGGAATGTGTATAGCGCGAGTTAAAGGTTGTGTTATGCACCCCTAGTAAAAAGAACCGGCTGGCTTACCGAACTACCATTGGTACTAATGGGCAAGCGCTCTCAGTATCGCGACAGTATTAAGGAATTAATCAACTTTGGCCATAAAGCCTCAACTCCCAACAGACTGGGTGAGTGGTTGTGAAATAAGTGATGATCCACCACGAACAGTAGTTACACGGCAGTATTAAAGTGTTATAAACAGTCCTCGACCGCAAACCACTAGAGAACAATTACCTCCGATAAATGTTCCAAAATCATTGTACAAATGTTAGCAAGTTTATGCATGAATTGACTCGATACAGTCAGCACTGAAGCCAAAAAACAATGGACCTTATCCAATTACCAAGCGAGATCATAAATTCTTCATCGACTAAAACGTCAATCATAAATATGTATTTATTGATCGTCTGAAGTCTGCATTTTGGTTTCTTCGTCGGATCTCGAATACAGTAATGACTGATAACAAGCGTGCCCACTTAAACGTCCTACATATCGTCACCTTGTATATCAGAACAGCAAGGAAAAAGCCATACGACGAGTTTCATAAAAGAGGACACCCAGAAAAAGAAAATGAGATCGGCTCGTCGAGTACGCTTCAAATTAAATACAGGCTTCCTTCATTTTAGCGGCACGTGATGTAAGCTGACAATTTCGTAAACACGTATACTTTTACACTACTAAATGTGGCTTCAACTCCATTTATAGTGCTGAAGTAAAGTCCATTCATCCATACTAAGTTAAGAAAGTTTAAGTTTCACTTTAGGTTAACCAATAAATTTTATGAAAATTATTTTTTCTTCTTTTAATATATCAAAAACTGGTCACATTTCGATTTTCGATGGCACCAGTTTTTTTGTTAACATCTGTGAAATGCAGTTAAGAAGGTTAGTTCTACACTAACTATTCACATTACGTGCACAAAAACGGGTTTAGCATTTGACAATTAAGAGATAAATATAGATGTATCATTACACGTTTGCTTGAACAAAGGAGGCTGTGTGGGTCTGAAATTTAATGTTGTCATTTATTGTATATTTTCATTCATATTTTATGTGACTAGATGAATACATTTATATTTTCTGTGAATAAATAAAAAGCATCATTGATACTCTTAATATTCGTATATTATGTATCCAGGTAGGAGAGTGATTTAGTGTCATATTTTAAGCATTACATGTGTTACAAATGGTATATATATATATATATATATATATATATATATATATATATATATATATATATATATATTTTGATTTGAAGTCTAATGACAGGTGTTTAATTATATGTATATTGTAATTAAAAACAAGCTATTGCATCAAGTAGCAAAGGCAATTCATCCACTAGACCATTGTCGTACTTGTTGTGCACTCTTCAGGAACTATGCACAATTTGCCTCAGACGGAATACGAACCTGGACACATTTGCTTCGGAGTTTGTGACCCTATCAACTTCGCCACCTGTGCCGCATGCAACATGCAATTTGAAGCCATGTATCGACTTATATTTTCTGATTAACCTGTCCTTCCGGCGGAACCTACCTCAAAACCCCTTAATATCTGAAATTCTAATTAACCAACTGCGATTTGCCATTGTACCACAGAAACCATGCCACCTGGGGAAATTATAATTTAATTTATAGACAAATTGCAGGATTTTGATTAGATGTATATTTTCTGTAAAAACTCAATATTGCATCAGCCAAAAAAAGACAGTCAATCCAGTCGACCACTTTTGCCCTTATTATGAACTCTTCAAGTACTGTTCAGAAGTTGTCGCCGACGGAATACAAAACTGTGATAGAGAGAGAGTGTGTGCGTGTACAAGATATAATTTTTATATGTTCTCCGGTGCAAAGAACAAACGAGAATACACCTACATATTGGACACTGCCAAACACGTAACAACATAAAAGAGAAAAATTGAAGCCAACATAATAAAAATATGAGTCCCATTAGCGATTTTGTTCATGTTTATCCGATTCTCATCAGTAGGATACATTGACAGACAACGCGGCAATACATAAGAATTTAAATATTAATGGTCCATTACTGCACAACCTTGACATTTATAATTGTATGAGATTTAGTATTACACAAAGGCGCAATTATTATTAAGAATAAATGATTAGGATATATCTTTCCTGCAGCCCAAGCTTGATGAGCATTATCGGCCCACAGGATTTCAGTTTCAGTCTATAGTAGATCAAGTATCCTTCAATAGCCGAAACTTGTCCTCTGAGACCGACACGCTTGTTCATGTTTCTTCATTCATCATTTAACATTCAATGTTAAATGTGCAGTGAATCTTAACTCAAGGCTTCTCATAAAATCAGATTTTGATGCATTATGATGGTAACTGCAATATTTATGATATCGTTCCTGGTATTTCCAGCTAGGACCGCAGGTCCACAGGCAAGAATGCTGAATGAAAACGGAACTAACACAATGCCTCATACAATGTAATATATGTAGCCAGAACCGGTGCAGGGTGGAATCGAACCCAACACAAAACCATTTAAATGAATATAAAACTTACTTTACGCCATGAAACGGACAAATTTAAGGCATCGCAACTTATTGTAACAACAATAATTTATTATCTTTTGTTTCCACTGGACACTCATTAGAATGAAATCACTTTTATCGTATTTTGAACGAAGAAGATTTTCCATTTCTACATGCATTAACTTTCTTGTGAGAATAAAACATCTTATAACAAACATAATGAGAATAGTCCCATATAATAAATCATTTTTGAAATCAGTAAAAAGAGCAAACCTGAATTCTCGGATGCTAATACCGTAGACGGAATGACTGACTTAATCAGCGGTCTGATCGGTAAATGACGACGTGCACTGAACAACGCACGTCGTTTCAATGCTAACGATCGCGTCTTGTGAATCACTGGCGGAGCTGAAAGTGGTTCTGACACAGAGTGATTCAAATTTTGTGAGTATATTTGCCTAACGTTCAGCATCTGAAGCGAATGTCTACCTTTAGTTATTGAAGTTGGAAACGAACTTGTAGAAAAGCCCGTCTCACTTTTTAATCCAGTCACATCTGATAATCCACAGCACGATAGATTATTTACAGTTTTACTGCTGACGACAGTTTCCGGAACAAAAGAAGGTAAGTCGATGAATTTGCGTTCAAAGTCCACTTGAGCAAGTATACTGTTTTACACAGGCAATCGTTATGCAATAAAGAAACAAATAAAAATAATGTATTCTTTTCGATGGCAATATTTGAGTTTAACTGCGTAAAGCCAATGATCCCACATTTTCGACTTTTACAAAACATTTCCAGTGATTCTATCCTTGGGGAAATCCAATTTTTCACATTTATGCTATAAACTACCTATCAATGATGCAAAAATATCAAAATGCGAATCTAAAAATTGTAGTTTTAATTGACTTAGTGGCAGTGGATGTTAGCTATAAAGGAGAATCGCGTAAGCTAGAGTCATATACTCTAACCTTCACCATTGATGTAAAAAATGCGAATACCTCACTTTGCATTATAGGTTGGGTGTACAGTGCTTCAATACCTGCAGTTTTTTCTACGCAACTGAAAAATAGGCCTTAAGAGTTGACGATTTTAGACGCTTACATGCATTCGACAAACGTTGTTTGGAAAGCCTTGTACGTATGAGCTACTAACAACGAATAATCAACGAATATTTTTCGATAGGCAAGAATGGGACTCTCGTCATACAAAAAATAAGGCTTCATCAATTGCGCTGTCACGGTCAAATTTTACGTATGCATTCAATTGGTTTACACAGTAAAGTATTATTCTCTCAGCCAGCGCTAGATTGGTGTAAGAAACAGGATGAATATAATTTGACTTTACAGAAACAATCAAAGTCAACTTTATTAACATTTGTTAGTGTGGGGCCAGATCGTCTGTCAGGATGCAATCCACGTGCACATAATTGTTCTTGGTTGGCAACAAGGTATAATGCACCGAATTAGGTAGCCGACATTTTTAAATTTAATTAAAATAAACCACACAATTTCAGTGACCAACACTAAATCGATAAGAATGCAAGCAATCTGACCAGTCCGCTAACCAATCACGTGCTACCTGCAAATATATAAGCGCAATGCATTTCCCTAGCAACACACTCTGACTTGCGTGCTACCTGCACTCGTTATCGCCTTTCTGTCTCGAGCTCTGACCACACTTGCTGTTTTCACACGCCGTTAAACTAGCATAGCATGGCATCAGTTACGCCAAATTTTGCTGCTGCGCTTCCAGGCCATTGTAATCGCTCAATTTATTAATCGGATACTTACGATTGTCAGCCTCTTGGTTTAGCTACAGATCATCAACAGGACTCACCAAGGTCTTAAAGCAGCAAATGCCACATCCTACTTCTTATAATCTACTGGTTTGCGTACATTTACACAGAAGACCACAAAAAAACAATAAAAAACTAATAACAGCGCTCTAGGAGGACTTCTGGACATCCGCCTCTGCTCTCATACTACCTCTATTTAAGGCATTAGATGGTGATTTTTTCTCATAGCCCTCTTCAGTGCCACCAACAGTAAGGTGGCTACATGGACGCTTTATGTAAAGTTGCATAGCACCAGCTGGATAATTACATAATTTATGGAGAAACGCGAATATCTCACTCAGCTTTAAAGGCCGTGCCCAAAGCATCGATAAGTGAAGTTTTATTATACGCTAGTCGGACCTGGACATTTAGAATTGATGATTTTAGACGATTGCAGATGAACATGATTATTTGAGAAGCATAGTACGCATAAGCTACTAACAGCGAATAAACAACGCTGACATACGAAGACGTACTTTTTGATCAGCCAATAAATGCTCCTATGTAGACAAACAACTAGGGTTCCATTAACAGCACTTTCTCGGTCACGTTTTACTTATGCATTTAATTCGATTGTCCAGTAGAGTATTATTCTTTCAGCCAGCGCTAGATTGGCGTAAGAAACGAGGTGAAGGAATTTGACATGCCAGATGCAGCTAAAGTCAACCAAATTCAAATGGGGTAGTATATGACACGTTCATCTGCCACGATGGGGCCCACGTGAGCATCATATTTTTTTGATTGGAAACCCTGTGTGATATTGCATCGAGTCGAGCTCAATGGTTAACTTAATGCAGATTTATAGTAGAAGCATCTAAGTAACCTTCTTTTATTATTTGGGCAGTCAGCTGTGGGGTTCGGTCGTGTTTATCACGCGATACAGTAAAAACCGGAAGTTGTATATAAGGATTTCGTTTTACCTTAAATCTTACTTGGTAATAATGGTATTGTCCAGAGGTCTTGGTTGCCTCATAATGTGTGTTATCTAGAGAAATATACCCTCATTAACTAGATATTCCTCCTCAAATTCACCCCTCTTTAATATTATTTTGATTAGTATAAATTATTAATTTTTGCATTATCATGTTTTCTTTTATAAACTATTATTTAAAAAAAAATTCATTTTGTTCTTCTTTGCACATGATTATATGACAGTGAAGAATCAATTATTTTGCTGTCCGTGATGATTATGACTTTGTTGATAATGATGATACTGCAATGGCAATTTAAATGTCTAATAGAAAACAGTCAGAGAAAGTACCGACAAAAAATCACAAAATTAATTTTTAATTTAACCAGCAACCAAATGGATTGGGTAACTCCGTGAATCCGTTCTCTTGTATCAGCTATGGCTACAAGTTATTAAAATTAGTGCTCAAATTTACTATTGTCATACAAAATATTAGATGCAGCGTCATGTTAATTGTCGTTTTTCCTGATACAAATTATAAATTATGATTCACAATTACACCAAAATGGCTTAGATCCTAGACCGCATTGGAGTTGACCTCTACCAGTTTCCCAGTATAGCTAATTACATAAATTTTATATTGTCATTTATTACGTAGCAAAAAATAAATCATTTCCACAAGCACACAAACGCCAACACAGTCCCATGCAAACAAAAACGCTGATTTTGAATATGTTCGCTTATAATGTTTTGCTCTTCAATGCGAGTATGTAAGAATTTCCCTGTTTTAATTTACATTGCGGACAGTTTTTGATTGCCTTAGTCCTAGGACGCCAATGAAAGGTAATGGCAAATTCCCTCCAAAAATGCGGGCCTTTAGTAGCAAAACAGACGACGATTTGCAAAGTGCATGGTAAAAAGGTAATGCGATATCATTTTATTTAAACAGCTTATTCGGCATTGGCTTCGTGTGACTGACCGGTCAATACGTTGTAAAATCAGTTATTAATGACCGACATGTTGAGAATTATATTACGATGTGCTGTTAGGTGCGCACATTATGGAAACAGTGTAAGCACCAATTATGGTAAAATGTAAGAAATATTACACTAATTTTTAAACAAAAATGAAATACAATATTGTTAAATTGTATTGCCTATATATGTATATGTGGCGAAAGCTACAAACAGCTAATGTTCGTGACTGCATAGAAATTGTGCAGCCGACATTTCCAGTCAATTTCAATGTATGCGAGACTGTTAGAGGTGAGAGCCGCCTATCTAAATTTGATTTCCATATATATTCAATGCGGTTTGATCCTCGATAGTCAGTTTTCCGTCGTACTCTGAGGATGATCAAGGAAGGTCGAAACGCGTCAGTGCGTTGCGGCTGGCGCTAGTTTTGTTATGTTGTTCGAAGACTGGTTAAATGTTCGTGACTGCATAGGAATTGTGCAGCCGACATTTCCAGTCAAGTTCAATGTATGCGAGACTGCTAGAGGTGAGAGCCGCATATCTAAATTTGATTTCCATATATATTCAATGCGGTTTGATCCTCGATAGTCAGTTTGCCGTCGTACTCTGATGATGATCATGGAAGGTCGAAACGCGTCAGTGCGTTGCGGCTGGCGGTAGTTTTGTTATGTTGTTCGACGACTGGTTAAATACAATGGGATTGGTGTTTACTTCAAGCTCGCAAACTTGATTTAAAGAATTGTTACCACCACCCGCGCAATACAATTATTGTTAAATTGTATTGCCTATATATGTATATGTGGCGAAAGCTGCAAACAGTTAATGTTCGTGACTGCATAGAAATTGTGCAGCCGACATTTCCAGTCAAGTTCAATGTATGCGAGACTGCTAGAGGTGAGAGCCGCATATCTAAATTTGATTTCCATATATATTCAATGCGGTTTGATCCTCGATAGTCAGTTTGCCGTCGTACTCTGATGATGATCATGGAAGGTCGAAACGCGTCAGTGCGTTGCAGCTGGCGGTAGTTTTGTTATGTTGTTCGACGACTGGTTAAATACAATGGGATTGGTGTTTACTTCAAGCTCGCAAACTTGATTTAAAGAATTGTTACCACCACCCGCGCAATCAATTATTGTTTAAATTGTATTGCCTATATATGTATATGTGGCGAAAGCTGCAAACAGTTAATGTTCGTGACTGCATAGAAATTGTGCAGCCGACATTTCCAGTCAAGTTCAATGTATGCGAGACTGCTACAGGTGAGAGCCGCATATCTAAATTTGATTTCCATATATATTCAATGCGGTTTGATCCTCGATAGTCAGTTTGCCGTCGTACTCTGTTGATGATCAAGGAAGGTCGAAACGCGTCAGTGCGTTGCGGCTGGCGGTAGTTTTGTTATGTTGTTCGACGACTGGTTAAATACAATTGGATTGGTGTTTAATTCAAGCTCGCAAACTTGATTTAAAGAAAAAAAAATGAAATACCACAAATTGTTTTGATAGACTAGCTAGTTACGGATTTATCCAAGGAGCCGATTTTCATGTACTGAGTGAATTATGGCTTACTATTCATTATGGAAATGGATCAAACTCATATATATCAATGGCCGGCGATAAAAATCGGTATCTTCCTATTTTAGTCAAAAATAACAAACTGCCTACAAATATGAACATAATTCTAGAGGTGAAAAAGTCACGATTTATGGCAAATGGAACAATTTATGTTGGGAGAAATGTAAAAAGGTAAGTTTTAGCCTCAATAGCCACTGAAATAAAATCTCAATCAAATATAACGCATTTTACAGCTACTAATGGTAAAAAACTTCTGTCCAGTTTTCAATGGAAATGCATTAATGACGTAGGAAAATGAAATTTGAAACAATTGCAACAGTAAGAATGATTGTTAGAGATGTTTTCTCAAGAAGCAACAAAGGGATTAAGCAGTTCATTTAGGGTATTGCTGATTTTGCCGTGCCTTAAAGCTGACTTAGCCTTAATGGTGTTGTGTAGAGGTTTATTTTGCCTCATTTCTATGTGTTATCTACGTAAATATATTCATAGTAACTAGATCATTTCCCCCATAATTCTCTTTCTAAATATTTGTGTGCCAAAATTATTATTTTTGACGTCACGGTCACTTGTTTTATAAATTTTTCTTATAATTGTATGGCAGTGAAGAATTAATTAAAAATAACTGTTGTGTTGTTGCGTATGATGATGATGATGATAATGATAATGATGATGATGATGATGATGATGATGATGATGATGATGATGATCATTACTTAAGATTCAATTGGTAGTTTTTGTAGAATTGGTTATGGTAATGAAGATGATGATTCCTAATAACTATGCAAACTACTTAATAAAGAAAGTCTTATGAGCTTGTATGGCGCAGAGTTTGTTTAGACTGCGGCAGCAAGAAATCATATAGAAAATAATTATAATTCTGCGATCTCCACTCTGTAAAGAATGTTTAGATTTATATGTGGTTAGACGCGTGAAAAAGCATGGGACGTGGAACCACAGGCAATAATATTGTAGTCAACGAGTTCAGTTGAACTACAGATGTTGATCCCATATTTTAGTCTAATGCACCCTTCCAGTCTGCTCTCTATTCTGAAGTTTAAAGTCCTCCACCAGGCTTTGGAGTTTTTCCATTGGAATCCACACTTATGCTGTACAGTTGGTCATCATAACAGGCAAGTAGAATTTGAGTTAGAAGGCTTTATTAAGGAATTATAGTAATTAATAAACATTTTTTACGATATAAATTGTCCTCAAATTACAAATTTCATTTGATAACAAAAGCTGAATTGTCATTTGACAATTTTTTTCACAATTGCCCTTTATAGAAATTCGCATAATACTTCGTGTATAAGTTTAAAATTAGTGATATATTTAAGCCTTATATCTAATAAATTAATTAATTGTATTCAATCTATCGTTAATCACTTACTAATCATGGTATTCATTGCTACGCCAAACTACATTGTTAAAATGCACCATACTGTTTTAGTCCATTAAAAACTGATTTTCAATTAATGTCCAAATAATCTTGCGGAAAGTAAAATTTCATTGCAACGTTTCATGTCTACTATGTGCTTATAGAGACGATATTCTTTTAGGTGCACGTGTCAGTTTAGTATTTTAAAAATTATACGAATACAGGCAAGTATGGTTTATAATTAATAAAATCAAGGTTGCGATCTTGATATAAACATCTGTCCCATTATGTACATATATGTGTCAGAAGAAAACTGAGAACTATATAATGTAGAAAAAGCAATTTATCCCATAGATAGGTTTCGTTCTTATTAGAAACTCATACCGTACTGTCCAGAATTTGCTGCGATCAGGGCTTGAACCTGGGCACGTCCGCCTCAGAATATCTTGCTCCAACCACTGAGCCGCCCTGGTCAGAGAAACAGATTCTGAGGCAGATGTGCCCAACTTCGAGCCATGACCGCGAAAAATTCTGGACATTACGCAGTGAGTTCGCAATAAACACGAAACCAGTCTAATGGATGAATTGCTTTTTCTACACTACACAATTCTTAGTTTATACTGACGAAGGTATGTGTATAATTGGACAGGTGCTTATACCAAGATCGCAAACTGAATTTATTAAGTGTTATCATCGTCTGAGCAACCAAGGTTCATTTTAGTTATGGGTTACATTGATTGACATAAATCTGAACGTGAATATTGAAATGAATGCTCATTTATTCAAATGAATTTTGCGATCTTGAGATAAAGACCAACGTATATATATATTCCTGTATAAACCATGCATTGTTTAGAACTGCATAGGAATTTCATTTCTGAACTCCCAGTAGGAACAAACCGGTCTATCGGATAAAATCCTTTGCTGGCGTACACAATACATAGATTATACCAACAAATAAATACAATGAAATCGATGTCTATCTCAAGCTAGCATCTTTGATTTAAATTATTGTTATCACCATCTGTACAATCAATGGTTGTTAAATTGTATGGATTCTCATTTAAAAACTGTGTTAGATGCTGGTGTAGACATTGGTGCATCTTTAAAAGGTAAAGTGAGGAATTTTAAAAGTTGACCGGCATATCGATTAAAATATCAATCAACAAATATCAATAAAAAAGTTTGGTGCGTGTAACATAACGATTTTATGCAAGAGAATTGTTTAAGAACAACGAAGTATCATCACTTGGTGCAAGACCATTTCAGAAATAATCGAAATGATTTATATTAAAACGTTTTACGATTGACAGCAATATGTATAGGTAAGTAAAGGCCGTTTCTACAGATTATCCTATTTTGATTCTTAAAGCGCACATGTTTATACGTTATGTTGAAGAATCTCTTCAGAAGAACGTAATCCTTAAACAAAGGTGTCGATTTCGTTACAAAATCAATAGCCTGATGATAAAATATTAAGAAGAGATTTACCTAAATCAGTCTGTACCAATCTTAGAGACAAAAGTTAATTAAACTTTACTGTAATTTCGTTATTGTATTTTATGAAGCCTAGAGAAAATTCAAGGTTGCAGCCGAAAAATTCTCGCTATTCAGTGCTGCAGAAGAACTTTTATCCTTAACATTAACGCCTGGCTCATTTAAGTTTCAAATTGAGATATATAAATGAGAATACAAGCTTATTTTTGCTGGAGTCATTGACCTATGTCGTCAGGCAACATTAAAAGTGGTAATTAAATCATTCGGTTTTCATGTTGGCGCGTTCAAAATTGTTTATTTTTGTGAGGATACACAAAACCAATGCTCAGATACATATTAATTAATAAAGTAAAATCGATTTCAATGACTGAAACCTTGCGATAATAAACTCCTAGTGAGCACCTTATCATCTTCTTTGACGTTGATTGCTTGAAAATTTCGCGTACAACAAGTTCTTATTCGAATTGAAATCCGAGTTCCGAGAAGTGTTCTCGTCTTTGAGGACTGGAAGCATTTCCCCAAATTTCGTTCGTAATAGTGTAACTTAATACTATGAATATTCGACTTGCCAACATTTGATTGTAATTGGAGAAATATTCATGTATTATGTTTGGTTAAAATATGAATCAAAGACGGAAAAAGTACTTGCCGACATGAAATAAATACCTATAACTTGCCAACTGAATTCAGCGACAAAACTTAAACCTGGAACATGTAATAGGATTTAGAGAATTAACAGGGTGAACAAACCAAATAAAAAACTGATTTCATACAAATTATTTAGAATAAGGTAACCACCGTTAAATATTCTATATTAGAATTATATTAAAAGAAAAAAAGTTTCAAACTGACCTCTCTGTGTCCTCATTCAATTTGCGTTTAAACAGTTGTCGTGCAGACGGAGACAAAGAGGTTGCAACACTTTGCTTAGAAGAGGGTGCTGGCGAAGTGTATGCAGTTGAAAATTCTATCAAAAGATTACGAGAACCACAGGGAACAGACGTTATTCCAGTTTGTTCACTTATGACACTCTTGTTGAGGATATTTTCATGATTATCATGAGCGACTTGGACACTACCTGGTGTCGATAATATGGGACGGCCAGTATCACCGCCACTTCGCATCAACTTTTCAGTACAATCTACAGGCATAGATGAAGATTCTGTCTTACTGTCATTACAAACACCATTGGGATCGTTAGAGATAAACAGAGGGTTTTCTTCATGACCGGGCTTTATCCGGCCAGGTGCTACCTGCTTCGAGAGTAATAACGGCGCTGGCTTCTTTTTAAATTGCCTAAAAGGAAAGCGAAATTCGGTGTTACGACTGAATGATTCCGAAGCAGAATCTTTCCTCAGTGAAGCTGTCAAGGAATCAATGCAATTATTAATGTTGTCCCCTTCAGTAATAGCTAAATTGCTTATTCCAGATTTTGCACCATCGTCGCATATGCTGGTCGTTGAATTATCAGATAAGCAGGTATTTAATGTATTCGTGCCTGTACTCTCATCAAGGACGTTTTTAGGTGACAGAATAGTTCGGTATATAGTAGCACAAGAATTCGATGCATTATCACCAGACGTGATTCGATTTGACTTTGTTTTGAAAATATCAGCGTTTGCTTTGTGGCACAATGTTATTTCCGATCTGCTAGCAAGAATATCGGATTCTTTCATCGTTTTAATGTTTACTTCCTTAGGAGAATTATTTCTAGCATAACAATAAGTTAAAGCTTTCATCAAGGCAGACTGCGGTCGTTTACTAAGCGTTAAAGTGGCCGGATCAGATGGCGGAGCTAAACTGCTAGGCTTTTCCTTGAGCTCAAAAGACACGTTTTCGGCCTTACCAGCATCAATTGCATAAGAATGGCGATCACATTCAGAATAAACAACTGAAGTGGAACTGCTTGTATCTGAGGTAGTAATTCTCGTCAAAATCGTTCCATTTCCAGCAGATTTATTTGCAGACACCTCGCTACAATTATCTGAAACTATATTTAACGACGTTGCACATTCAGAAGACGAAGTTAAGCCACTAGCCGAAGATGCATCATCCTTTGTCGGAGATTCAACCATATCCATTGGCTTTAAAACAGGTTTGTCGCAATTTTCAATGTCCAAAGCATTGGAAGCGGTTAATAGTTCTGGTGGTGGATCTTCAGGAGGCCGTTCTCGAATCGTCAGTTGGATTGGTTTGTTTTTATCACTGATTGAAGAAATTTGTGCCAATGGGACTATCAGCGACGGTTGCCCATTTAACAGTACTATATTAGTGCCCTTTAAAATCTGTTGTTTGCCATTCACGAACGTCAGAAATGAAGTGTTCGTGATTTCTGCTTTGTCGAAACAGCTCTCCCTTCCAACGTGACCGATTTCCTGCAAAACTATGGTTTTCGCCGAAGACTTTAAGTCACCGGTCAAAGAAGTGGACGATGGAAGCCATTTTTTATTTAGATTCTGGCACGTCGTCACTTGGCATTTACCTTTTCGATCATAACTAATCTGAGGTATTGCTTCATCTCCTGCCTCTTTAAAATTATCGGAATTTAGGTTTTGCGGGTTGTTCGAGTATGTACCGCTTGAAGAACAATCCGTGGTTAATTCCACATCTGCCGGTTGCAGTAACATCGAGGAAAGGGATGCAGTGGTCACTGATGTGGCTTTTGACAATATAGATAAATGGTCTTTATCATTAATACGATTAAACACACCGGGATGTTTGTTCAAAATAGACGAGATTTTATTAAAATTCTCTGCCACATTGGCTAGAATATCCAGACCAGTTGCTCCTTCCGGCGGGGCGATATACTTTAAATGGTCCAATTCAGAATATTCCGACAATTGGAGATTAGAATTTTGGCGGCCTTCCTGCTTTTTGTCCAATTGTGTACTTAAAACATTCCTGTTTTCTTTATGCATATTCAAATAAATTTCTTCTCCAACAGCATTGTCGTTGACATTACCAGCATCTAAATCTGTCTCACGAGAAAGCAGGAATGGTCTGGAATGCTGCCCTATTGCATTACTATTCACGCCGTTTGCATCCTGACATGGTAAATCCAAATTATTTGAAGAATAATTCTGTTCTGAAGTAACTGGATTCACAAACAACTTTCTATCGGTGGCTGTATTAAGCTTTACCTCGTTTGGGTCAGAGTTCAAGCTTTTCGTCGAAATGCTGGAACAGGATAAATATACACCTCTTTCAGCAGTATTGTCCAGTTCCTGCCTAATCTGTTCCACAGGCGGCACAATTCCTATTTCGTTTTGAGACGGGTTTACCGAGGCGCTAACAGTATCAAACAACGCAAAGACGTTTCCATCGCGAGGATCAGCTTGTCGTTCAACAGCAGTTACATTACCATTGTGGTTACTTTTCTGTATACCACGTATTATTGACTGACAGTTGGAATTAGCTCCATTCTTCCTCCTTTCTCGTGAGGACCATTTCCAGTTTGGATGTTGTTGAAAGTGCGCCTCTCTTAGCTAAGCATAAATTTTAAGCAAAATGAAAACGCAAGTTACAACATGCATGCATCAATTGAAATTTTGATGGGAAAACGAGGAATGACAATTAACTTGTAACTAGGAAAATGTTTATTATTGGTGGTGGGTTTTAAAAAAGGAACTATTAAAAGTTTTGAACGGCTTTTAATTATCTTTTAAACTGATTCCCTTTAGAGTTAATTAAATTTATACTATCGCTACTACTACTGCTACCACTACTAGTAGTATTACTTCTACTAATACTTCTACTACTACTATTACTACTAATAATAATAATGTTGCCACTACTAATACTGCTTAAACAAATTATGATGATAAAGATGAGGCTTGTGATGATGATGATGTTAATGTTGTTGTTTTTGTTGTTGTTGTTGTTGCTGATAATGATGATGATGATGATGATGATGATGATGATGATGATGATGATGATGATGATGATGATGGCGATGATGATGATGATGATGATGATGATGATGATGATGATGATGATGATGGCGATGATGATGATGATGATGATGATGATGATGATGATGATGATGATGATGATGATGATGATGATGATGATGATGATGATGATGATGATGATGATGATGATGATGCAAAAGAAGAAAGAATGTTCAAAAAAATAAAAGATAAGGAAAAAAATGTTACGTTCAAATTTGTGAGTGAATGTCATGCGTAGTTTAAAAATAATTAGCCAAAATACGAATTTTCAGAAAGCCCAAATAACAATGCCGAGTACAAGCATAAATTGATTATCTACAGAACTTATTACAACCACTTTCCATTGTCATATAGAACACCCCCTAACTCAGGAAATATATGCAATAAATCGCAATGACATGAGTATTTACATCTTAGGAGAAATAACTTAGTTTGCCTTGAGCATCATATTTCTAAATGTCACGTTTTATTTTAAATAGAAGTTAATCATTCCAAACAAAAACAACCAAGCGCTAGGAATTAAATTATTGAGAGAAAACGTTTCTTATGCTTTAACTTCATAAAGTTGAGATTACTTTATACTTATTAGGCAAGACGTGAATGGTAACAAATTATGTAATACAGGAACAGTATGACATGCGTAACGTATCCACGTTTGTACTTCGTGCATGAATGAATTGCACTCCCGGTTACGCAATGATTCGATTGACCTTCAATTCCAAGTAAGCATTGAGTTCGGCTTCGTGGTGTCAGCGCTCCGACGGCTTCCAAATCATTCGCACTAACCACTGGAAGTGAAGTTCGATCTAGCTTCGGCTGTTTGGTTTCATTTCCGGTGGTTAGTACGAATGATGTGGAAGCCTTTGATGTAATGATACCATAAATCCGAACCCAAAGCGTACTTGAAAATGAGGATCAATAGAATCTTGCGGAGCCCAGAGTGCAAATCGACCACTCACGAACTAAAATTGTAAATATGTTAAATATGATGATCGCACTGCGCAAACAAGAATACCAATTTCCAAAAGTATGGCTTGCTAGATCTAGCTTGATCAAGTAATAATCCCACAAAAGTCTATGTTACAGGCTTACTGAGTACTCCTCAGGAGATGCCATTGCTACGGTGCTACACTACTTCACCAGCTTAGGGCTGGAGCTTACTATTAAGTGGATTGCGAGCACAAAACACATGATTTATTTGGATTTCACCAAAATGTTATGCTAGGTTTGGCAACTTGAACATATTTCATACCGGACACGTGATTACTTATTGAATAATTATTAGGCAATCGAAATAGCTACCGTTAAACTGTACGGAAGGAAAACTAAAATCGTAGTGAATTTGTTATTTCATTCAACATTCGAAAGGCAAAAAGTTCATTTCATAATGCTTAGTGATTTCTTCATTATAAAAGTATGTATCTACGGCGAGTATAATAGAAAACATAGAATCACTGAAATAAATAAGAGCTAACATTAGACAAAAGGTATACAAATGTAAATGACAATTTAATGAAAAGGAAAGAGAGAAACAACGTATCCGATTCCCGAACGAAAACAAAAGCATGCATGTAAGTTCTGGCAAGAGAAAAATTTATAAATAAGAAATGTTTAATGGAATGACATCACAGTTACTACAACATTGTGAGAAATAATGTCGATCGAATTCCGAGTACGAGGCTGCTGCTGGAGTAGCAGGTTTTTAGATGTTTTTTTATGATTAATTATGATGAAATACATCCTATATAAGGAATCACGATGCAGGCCCGATTTACAGTGCTGGAGCATATAATATACAGTGAATGACCTATTCTAATAGGGATGGGCACATGGTATTATATATATATATATATATATATATATATATATATATATATATATATATATATAATGTCCATGCCTTTTAATATTACACAGTATATTTCTAATTAGGAAGAAAAGACACATTAAAAACAAAGTGAATAAAGGCCATTTATTTCGTGAATACTAATCATCGCTTATACAATCATACAAATTTATACATTCTGGGTTTTCAATTGATTAACCCAGAATGTATATAAATGTAAGATTGTATAGTTATGATTAGTATTCACGAAATAAACGGCCTCTATCCGCTTTGTTATTAATGTGTTTTTTTTCTTTCCAATTAGATATATATATATATATATATATATATATATATATATATATATATATATATATAATGTCCATGCCTTTTAATATTACACAGTATATTTCTAATTAGGAAGAAAAAAACACATTAATAACAAAGTGGATAAAGGCCATTTATTTCGTGAATACTAATCATCGCTATACAATCATACATTTATATACATTCTGGGTTTTCAATTGATTAACCCAGAATGTATATAAATGTATGATTGTATAGCGATGATTAGTATTCACGAAATAAACGGCCTCTATCCACTTTGTTATTAATGTGTTTTCTTCAATTCAATATATATATATATATATATATATATATATATATATATATATATATATATGTGTGTGTGTATGTGTGTGTGTATAGGAGATTAAACAGTTAAGTTATTTACATTAGATAACAAAATATAAAGTGGGTTTCTGACATGGTACCAGCTATTACTGATAAGTCGCCAGGTAACAAGAAAAACGTGCCAATACCACTTTGATTATCTGGACATTATAATATTCTCAAGGTCATATGTGAACTAACATGCTACTAGATACGCCATGACGTGATACAGTGAAATCCGCAAGGAAGTTGTATTGCTGATGCCTCCTTGCCCGAATGCTAACTTGACCATAATGGTGTTGTGGAGAGGTTTAGTTTGCCTCATTTCTGTGAGTTATCCTGATAAATTTACTCATAGTAGCAAGGTATTCCTTCTCTCTCTGCTTCTCTCTCTCTCATACGAAACTGTGTTTAAATTTGTCTATTATTTGAACTTTCTAGAAGACTATATTTCTTGTGTATCATTTAGGTGTGCCGATTTAAAAAAAATAAACTTAATTATCTCCTTTTTAATGATTTCTCCAGTAAATTGATTGACAAGTAATGCGCGAACGCTTTTGTACGATATGTTATGTTGTTTTTAATTCATACCCTAAAATAAATGAGTTTCTTTTATTTCAAAACGTTCTTCTAAAAGTATTATCGTTACATTTTATAACATATTTATACATGAATGAATATATACTAATTCTCTGGTGTGTTTACTTTATTAATGCCATGATTAAAATATAACTGTGGCAGCTAATACTCATGGAGGTCACAGCTGATATTATTTGTAGCACTATGCAACCGCGAACTTCACGAATATTGCTAAAATACAGCAGAAACCGCAAAAAATACATGAATTTCATTTATGTGGATAAATAAGACATAAAAAATACATAGTGTAATCTATTTCTGTGTACATTAAACATAGGTATAAAAAGAATCAGACACCAGAAAGCACTCATCCATAGCAACCAGTAAATAAGCAAAAACAGAATAACGGATTACGAGATCACCTAAGTAGTATGCAGGAAAATGTCAACCAGAAGCTTAACACATATCGAATAAATACCAAGTGTTTACCGGATTTTCCGTTTGCATACGTTAACAATTTTCAGTCATCTAAAAATCGGATACTCCATGTAGACAGCTTTCGTCAGGCCAGGTTCGCAGGCCATCTTAAAGAAGTGTAACTTTGAATACAAATCGCCCATCCTCGCTAGGATTGGGCGAAATTTTAATTTATGCGATCCACATATAAACAAGAATATTAATGGTTGTGCAGCAGTGGAGTATTGTCCTTTTAAAGATAATTAACTGCAGCCTATGTAGTAGCTTAAAAATGAAAACACCTGCACCTGATTCATAGGTCAAAATTTATCAAAATGTATAGAGAAAATGAGCAATAAATGGTTTTTAACTTTCTTATTTACCTATCAATACAATAATAACGATACTTTATTTATGCTTATTTGCATCATGTATATATTACAAAGATTATTAATGATAAGAAGGTCGCAAAAAAAAACGAAACAATTATGATAAATCGAACTGAAATTGACTGATACAATGAAAAAATCTTTAAGCTAAGTTAACGGCGCTATTAATTGGAAAATCTTTAATTTCAGTAACCGGCAACACACACAGAAAAGAATAAGTTAATCAAACGTATTGCCTGAAAATCCAAATACTTTGAAAATAGCCAGCTGAAGGAAATGGCGAACAAATATGAAATTACATTTGCACTCGGGTTGATGAGAAATTGGCGATGATTTAATATAATTAAGGAATCACTGATTGCGAAGGTGGTGATGACAATTCGTTAAATAAAATTTATTAGATGACACGTACTAACGTAATATAACCTTCTATAGTCATCAACAGAGCACGACGGCAAAATTTTAGAATGGCTATATCAGCTGTTATTCGGGTGCACACCAACGTGAAAGATAGACAATACTTTCAACTTTGCAAACTTAGCCTTCTCGATATTTCAAATCAAGTTTTCGTACTTAAAAAATGGCAATCAAAGATTTTTTGGTGGTACACTACGGTAAATCTACTGTCAGCTATAATTGTATATAAGACTGTTTGGAGTAAAAACTGCTATTCGGCATTTTAAATCTATAATTTATTAATCGTGCATAATTTGGCATAATTCAGTAAATAATTTACGCACCAAATAATGATGGTTTATTGTTTTAAGGCTATATCTTGTGCACTCAAATAGATATCATGCAATCAACAAGAATTCATCTTTATGAATAATGATGAATTATCGAGCTTTTCAAAATCCGCGCTCCTTATTTCAACAATAGACCAATATATATAACACCAACTAAAACTGCTTTCTCTGTTTGTGTTAACGTGATCCAAGTTAGGTGTAATTTTACGCATTATTTAGATTATCGTAACGCATATCTTTAAGACCCAACGACAGACTACTGATTTCTCAGCCTTATGCATAGAAGATTTAATCTTTATACTTATTAAGTTCATAGTTTTAACGTTTATTCCTAAAATGTACAAATTTTAGTTCAGCGATTTTGATTCATCTGTAATTTAAATTGAGTAATAATTCATGTATGGAAGTATAAATTTATATACCTGTTTTATAATAAATTCATATTTCCAGACATGTTTCATTTCTCAATTAAAATTAATATCTAAATCATAGAATTTGTACCTCTAAAGTAAAAGAAAGCTAAGTTTAATTTAAAATTCATTAGCGTCCTGGCAAAAAGAAGCTTAAAACACATTTGGTGAATGTTTCATAGAAGTCTACTAAAGAGTTGCCTTTAAAAACAATAATTTAAGATATAACCTAATCGACTTTAATTAACTGCTACATTATCTGTTTTTAAAAATGATTCTTGTTCTCAATTTTCATGAAATACCACAAGCTTAAAAAATATCATAAAGTTCATATTCTTTACAGGTTTTGTACATATTATAAATAGTAAATTCACTTCTAAATCGCATTGCTGAATACTGTACATGAAGCTGACTCTACTAATGTTGCAATACACATACATGTAAGAGATTGAAGCATGATATTTTGGAGCCTGTTGTTGCCCAGAATCCAGAGGACGCTATGTGGTGCAACTTGTTATACTACACCTAAATTTCGGGCTACTAAATTTTATCGTTCGTTGCAAAGCTATCATAGAGTAGTTCCCATTTGTACATGTTTTGTTAGCTATAGGTGTATCTGCCACTCAAATACAATTATGCGCAACTAAAGCATCTATTTGGAGCATTCATACCACGTTTAAACAACAAATATATCTGAAGTTCGTACTCAGCGTAGTTGAGAAAACAAGTCGAGTTAGAAGGCGTCCTTACTACCGTCTGCAACGCATTCCGTGGAAACGTTGCAGGCTAACAAAGCAAGAATGACGAATTTAATATGCATTATACAAAGTGTGTGTCTTCAGCATCACAAAGTTGGCTAATTACACACAGTAATTGAGTAAAAAACCTTCGGTCTATGAAAGAAAAATACTAACAAACTCCTATTTCATTGCCCGTGTTAATTATGTGGTACTCGTGGGTTGTAGAAATCTGAAGTCTAGTTTAGGCTATACCCTATATATCAGGTTCTTGTTCAAACTGCAGAAGTACTAAATCTGCCTGCTGCTTAATTTGTGCTAGCGTACACACATTTAAAGTGCCTAGTCTGCTACCTGAACTAAGGCGTCATAAATGGTGATTTAATTGTAATATCTGCGAAATTTAAAGAAATAACATGTGGTTGAAAATGTTAACTGACGTCCAATGTACTCGAAGTATCTACAATCGAGGTATTGGACGTTGAGAAAGTGAATGAAAGTAAAGTAGATGCAAAATAAGAGTAAAAAGGTTTCAGCAGTATTTTGATTTTACTTATTTGCCATGTAAGAATTCATAATAAAACGGTCCAGTTCATTTTATGTGACGACCTGTTCAGTATGCCTTTCATATTTTTGGCATTGTTTATAATTGTTCATGCGCTGGAAAAGAACACTAGGTTCGGCCGTCCCGTGTGAGTTGAGAAACAGGTAGTCAGACTTACCTTCATTGTTATGAGGATTTTTGCAGCATATATGTCCCATTGTGCACTAATGAACAATAGAAGTACACAATAGAATCAAAACAACAGTAGGGTACAGTATTCGATGACTGAGAGTCCAACACAAAGCTAGAGGCAATTTTTCAAATATGCTCCGACATTCTGGTAGTAACAGTCTTTAAAAAGTGGAAAGATAGTCATTCTAGGATTACTTGGCAAATTAAAAGCCTGGAGTTTTTAATAACCGTTTCAAATTACCCAAAATAATTGTACCATTTATAGTAAAGTATAGATTCTGACAAATGCAAGTACGAACACATTTTAAACTTTGACAAAATCGGATCTAGCTACAATTCCATATCTCAAAATATTTGTAAAACTGAGCTTTCAAACTTTCCCACCTCATTACCGTCGATAAAATTTCATTAATAACCTAGGAAAGCTGAAAGTGGTGAGTACAGACACTTCACAGTGGAGTTAGTATACTATATAAGACTAATTTACGAATCGTTCAATACCATTTTTTAATGGAATTAAATGCGTTGATAATTTATTAAAATACGAAAATTAAATGAAATTCCGACTTGTACGCATTAGTTTAAGTTTAACAATAGCCTTTAAGATATGTGCATTTTAAACTGTGGCTAGTTTTACCAAATTCGACAAATCTAAATCTACTTTTCGGATTGTAGACAACATCAGTTCTGAAATGAAATCTGAAAAAATAGATTTGCATGCTTAAGATGCACAGTATAATTATTGTGCCGGAAATAGTCAGACAACCATTCATTCAGTAGACTTACTTCACGTGCCAATTGTTGATAGGTGCACTTCTTGTCACTGTCAAGACGATACCACCAGTCGGCTAAAATTTGACTGACAAGGCGGTTATCTTTATTTGGACACATACGATAAACCTCTGGGCGATGACGCATGCTGAACAGCATAAACGCGTTCATCGGTCGCCGAATATGGCGAGTCGCTTCAGCTCCAGATGGAACACTTTCAACTGACTCCATCTCACTAAACGACGCTGCCTCATCGCGGTTAGCTTTATTGATTCCAACAAAAAAAATTAAACACATAAGCAAAGTATTTTTGGGCTTTAGCGCTTGGTTGGCCTAAAGCAGCACGATTGTTTATCGTAGTACAAATGGGAGTCAAAATAAAGAGTAATACATTCCATTTTGTGTAAAGTTCTTTGAACGAATAACTACAGTACCAGAAGAGTCCAAATAAGAACGAAACCGGTCAACTGGTTTAATTGCCTTGTCAACTTTATTCAATTCAAAGTTTATACTGAAAACTGTCTATATAATGTGATTGGTGTTTATACGAACATTGCAACCTTGATTTAAATCATTATTATTACCGCCCGCGCAACCTATGGTCGTTTAAACATACAAAATGAAACCGAGAACATATGCAATCTTTAATGGTTACTTTTTGAAAAGAGAGCTAGTGCCTAATAATTTAAGCAGTTAATGACGGCTAAAAGGAAGTCAGACGCTGGCTAAACTTGTCTGAGCAATCAGAACTCCCATCTTTATTTTTAGCCAGCTGAGCAAATAAATCTATGACGGTGCGAAAATTTCTTAATACGAGAGCATAGACATACTGACAGCTCAGAAACGCATCAGCATTTAAGAACTGATTCTAAACTGCTGCATATGGACATATTCTTAGTTATGTGTAAGCTAAAAAAAAGGATAACTAATATAGACAGAACTATAATCTATTGAAATTAATATAATGTAAAAGGCATTATATTAAACTCGGGTCTACCATAAAATTTAGACGAAGATTGTGCAAAGATGTAAAGGGTTTTCACCATCATAAAAGGATAAATAAAAATTTACGAATATCTTGGTCTCCTGCAAAATGGACACGAAAAATATCTAATAATTGTAATACAAATTTAATTTGACCCAACAGCAAGACAAATTTAAAAATCAGAATAATAGTCAAAGAGTGTAGCCCTATATATGTACATGTATGATTGTATGTGTTTGTTTGAAGCCATTCGATATAAAACGTTTGGTCGAAATTTCTCAAATTCGTAACTCATGTACGACCAATTTGTCTTCGATATTCTACGCGCCTTGCACACAGTAACACGGGAAGGCGAACGAAAGCTTAGATAAAGTCAATTTGTCTCAATGCGGTCCAACCGCAGATATCTATGCAATCTAGTAAAAACCAATTTTACTTAACAATTCAAATTGAATCAGCAAATCGTGTTCCTCACATTCATAATATAAAAATCAATATACCAGCCGTAGGTGGTGCTCTTTATTTCTAAAGAGTAATTTTATTCAGCTAAACCGTCCCGTCAATGCTTCAGTGTTTGATATATAACTCTTGCTTATCCTTCATAACACTTAATTTCTCTAAAATTGGTATTTAAATGGTATATGATCTTCCTTAACTAAAGTCGATTTATACAATTCTTTCATCAACCTATTTATCTTTGTTTATAGTTTTTTGCTTCGTAATAAGTCTTTTTAAATACAATTTTTTTCAGCATAGCTTTATTTATAGATCTTTAAGATAATATCGTCTTCGGGTTCTGTTTACTAGTCTTCGAATTCATCTTTTCAATGGGCTGATATCCAAGGTAGTTATGCCAATCTAATCCTATTAACTGTGTGTCAGGTTTTGCTTGCATGAACTGCTAAGTTTATTGGTATTAGAGTTCATCATACATATTTTATTGTAAAATATATGACAAACTAATGTCAACCTTAAATAGGACCATAATGATAGACCAATGTTAGCATTAAAGAATGGTATGATATCATGTACACATGTGTTTCGAGCATAATTAAACTCCATAAATACGTGAATACACGTTCGTAAAGGAAACTGTACTGCCCTACCGTTCCACATTTCTTAAACAAATATATGATTAGCATAGGGCATAGTATCCGATCTTACTAATGAGTCGCCAGAAAGCATAAAACATATATTTATGTTAAATAATACCTTTCCATCATGCTGAATTTCTAGTCCTATTTGAACCAATTTTCCATTAGATACGCAATACTTAATACACTTACATACACACACAAATATATATATATATATATATATAATTTTTCTGAAACAAAGAATATATATTTACCTGATTATCGGATTGCGATCCGATTTGTTTGCATCCGCTGTCTTCCTGATTTTTTCTCCAGAATTTTCGATATCCGGATACGGATATCTTTTTCAATGGAACGCTCATATCACAATAAGTTGACAATCAATATGTCAAGTGGAAATATTAGTTTAAACTGCCCCATTTATACTTGTTGTTAGATCTCTTAAGCATAAAATGCTAGGAAAGTGTATGTCAAATTGGTTTGTGTATATGTCTGCATGTGTACACGCTTCGAAATGAGATTACAGTGATTTAGTCACAATTACTGACAACTCACTAGATAAGCGTACGCCATGCCTGTGTGTATGTATTCTCGTTTGTTTTTGATTGAGGAGTAATCAACTATTGCACGTGTACACTCATCCCAGTGAAATGACAGCGATTTAGCAACATCTGACTAATCACTAGATAAGCGTATGCCACATCTGTGTGTTTGTGTTGTGTGTGTGAGCGTTTGCTTAAGACTGAGAAATAATCTGTTACATGTAATTAACGGCACGTGTAACAGAAATTCACATGAAACTAAAATGATAACTGTCATTTCCTAAACGCACACGTCAGACCTATTTTTACACGTACTATCCTAAATGAAGTAATTACGAGTGGCATCCTGGAGAGGAGGGGGCAAGATACTGTGAATAAAGTAAATAATTTAGAGTTAGCAAAACGGAAAAGTATTCTATTAAGGTGGATAGTTAAAATAAAAATAAAAAGGGGGTCGTAAAAGAAGTTGAAAATTGTTTGATAAAGAAAGATGCAAATAAATGTTTGTTAAAAGATGCTACACTAACAACAGAACGTAAGATAAAAGATAAAATAAGATAACAAGTAATCAAGGATGAAATAATAAGTTAATCAGAAATAAATTAGGCGATATTGAATTACTCACTCTCCACCTCTATAAGTTAATATCAGTCCAGTGTTCTTATTCTTTTACTTGAGCGAGTTTCTGATTCTGATTCTGATTCGTGCAATCTTCGTTTTCTACCATTATTTAGTGCTGTATTCCAAATAGGACCTAGTGATTTTTCTACGGCTGTTTCATTCATTATGTCATTTCTCGATTTAATTTCGATGGATTCTCTAATCAGTCTAGTCGATCTGCTACGGCTACAAATTGATATACGTCTGCACCCATCCCAATTAATTGTGTGTCCTGTCTCTACTGTATGGCGTGCAAGATCTGATCTATTAACATGGGCATACTTGCATGCGGTTTTATGTTCTCCTCTTCTAACCTTAATTGGGCGCATGGTTTCACCCACATACATCAGGTTACAGTCGTTACATGGAATTTCATATACTCCTGATGTGTCTAACGGTTCTATTTTCTCCTTTTGGTTGGGAAGTTTAATACCCAGGGTAAGGGTCTGTTTTAAAATAGTACGTATATTGTATTTTGCTGCTACCATTTTGATTTTCCTACTTAGTTTAGAGTCAGGTATAACCATTACCCTCCGGTCATCTTTTGCTTTATCTGACTTCACGTACTTCCAGTCATGATTAAATTTACTTATAACGCTCATTATAGTTGCTTCAATTAACTTTAGAGGATACCCATTAGCACTGAATATTTCTCGCAGTCTACCTAATTCAATATCTCTATGTTTTTTATCTGTTAATCTTAAGCTTCTTATTATCATCGATTTTAAGATACCGATTTTCATTCTATATGGATGATTTGAATCGAAATTAAGAAGGATACCTGAGTAAGTATCCTTCCTATAAACATCCCGTTCTAGTTTTGTACCATTTCTAATTAACTTGACATCCAGAAATGGTAATTCGCCACATGATTCATTTTCAATTGTAAATTTAAGCTCGCTCACCTGATTTGCTATGTTTAAGAAATTTATCAGTTGATCCTCCCCGTGATTCCAAATAACTAATATATCATCCAAATATCGTACATACAATTTAGGATTTAGGGGCGTTATATCTAAGAGAGTCTTCTCCATGTAATGCATGAAGATATTAGCTATTGGAACCGATAGTGGTTGCCCCATTGGAACACCTCTAATCTGCTTATAAAATGCATTCCTAAATTTAAAATAAGTGGAGGACATACATACGTACATCATCTCCATGACGTGTCTTATCGTCATTTTGCTTCCTTCCAATATTACTGGATGATCAACCAGGAAACGCTGAAAATAGTCTAGTGCTTTAGGTACTGGTATATTGGTGTACATTGACACCACATCTAAACTCGCCAATCTATCGTTTTCATTAAGCTCACATTTATCTACAATCTCAACCAAATGGTATGAATTCATCAAAGTATTGTCTAAGAAGTACGAATATTTCTTTATTCTATGACATAGAAACTTAGACATTTTATATGTTGGAGAGTGTTGGACATTAACAATAACTCTCAAAGGGTTGCCTGGTTTATGTATCTTTACTAAACCGTACACTCTAGGAGCGACTGTATCTCTTTGTATGAGAGCGTTACCATGCGCTTGATCTAATTCTCCTTCAGCAATCATGTTATTGACCAATAATTTAACTTCTCCTTGTAGCTTATCCGTAGGATCTTTATTAATTTTAGTGTATACCTCTATATTGTCTAGTTGTTCATACATTTTATCATTATAGTCAGATTGACTCATCAGAACCGTCGCTCCTCCTTTGTCTGCTTTCAAACATATCACACTGTTTGCTATTAACTCTTTCCTGAGACTTTTTATTTCATAATTTGGTTTATATTTTTCCTCTGCGTACGTTAACACAGCGGCGGATACGTCTAATTCAAACTTAACCTTATCCTTCTGCTGTTTTAACAGCCTCAGTAATTATCTCATTTTTTGGTGATTTCTCCATTTGGATAGCTGTATTCAGACCACGATTAAGCATTTCCAGCTGTTTCTCATTAAGATTTATTTTAGAGAGGTTTACCACTCGATTAGTTACAGCAGGACACGTCCTAACTGTGGTCTGTCTATAGATGCCCAAATTTCCTAACTTTCTATCATGCCTGATGTGAACCTTTTTATCTCCTTATTACGTGCGCCATCAGTAAAATCCTCTATACATTTAAAGTCATCCGCGTGCAAAAAGGAAAGTAACATAGATCTTATTTTAGTTTTCTCTCTAATTAGTTCATATTTGCGTTTTTCTAAATCCCTAATCAATGTATTCATTATGTTCAAAGTCAGTTCATGTTTACATACACACACACACATACACACATATATATATATATATATATATATATATAATTTTTCTGAAACAAAGAATATATATATCTGTTATAATGTTAACTTTGTTTCGAGACGTTTCCTTTTACGCTAAAATGATTACCACACACACACACACACACAAAATAAATCTTGATATCAGTTGATTGATATTTTGATTAACACGCCGTTCGTCCTTCTAAATCTGCGCTATTCTTTCATTCAGACACTATTTTCAATACCACCAAATGTTGTCAATTTTCACTTATTTTCGCGAAAACTGCTATTGTATTAGTTATGAAGGGCATATCTTTAAAAAAGGCTATATGCAACAATTATGCCTTCCATGTATGCAAAGAGGCGAGATTGTTTGCTCGCTTATAATTTGAAATAATTGTAATAATAATAGGGCAACTATTGGTCATATTGATAGACGTCAATCTTAATATAAAAACTGGTGGAAGATTTTTCATTTAGACTCAGTGTTAATAAACAAATTAGCTACAAATAATCACGTTGAACAAAGCCAGGGAAACAAATTTGAAGATTATTTCCAATCAGAAAAAATCTAAATAATACTAGAGCAGCTATGTTGAATAAAAGCATAATTATAGCGACAAGGCTGTAGACAAGATAATCGCAATACAATTATCAATCCACGAACCAAAAAGGACAGAACGAACTTAGAAACATTGTATTATCGAAAGTTTAATGTGATAATTAAGATAACACAACTTTTGCGAGTGTCCAAATGAAATTCACCAATCATGAACAAAAAGGAAAAATAGTTAACCACATTTGGCAGCTTCTCATGAGCCACTGAACCGAAAAAGAACATTTATAGAATGCAGAAACAAGCAGACCGAATTTGATATAAATAGTTTAGACTAGATGAGCAAATATAATAGACCTTAGAATAAACTGTTTGGCCAAAAACAAATGATAGAAGTAGTACTATATTAGATAACAGCCGTCACAGAAGCCGCGTATTGCACGCAAGTTTCAAATTTGCAAAATATGTTTATTATCGTTCTTTGTATTAGGTGGATTTCTTGAGTAACACTTATGGCATATATGTTCAACTAGCCAACCCTGATTTGTCATTATACGACAGGCACCATGACACCTGAGAAAATGGTATTGAATTAAACTGTAAAGGGAGAATTTTTTTAATATAAACAAAACAGCAAAATCAATTTATTTACTAGACTGGTTTGAACTTTAATTGGCCCAAACCTACGGTTGTGTGTTACATTAGTATAGTTAATCCTCTACACCACTTAAAACGTGCCTTGTGCAATTTTTAACTTAATACAAATTTCTAAAGGTTTAGTACAATTTATAATTCGGACAGTCCTTCCTTCAGGTTTGTCTATGTGGATGTTGCTTTTAACCTAAAAATCACACTAGATAAATCCAATCTTCAAATAAAAGTTATGCACAAATCAGCAATGCACATGATATTGCATTAAATTATTAGACCATCGATAAATATTATCATATATATATATATATATATATATATATATATATATATATATATATATATCTACATGTATGTATGCATTTATGTATGTATGTATGTATGTCTGTATGTATGTCTGTATGTATGTGTATGTATGTATGTATGTATGTACGTATGTATGTATGTATGCATGTATATATGTATGTATGTATGTATGTATGTATGTATGTATGTATGTATGTATTTATGCATTTATGTATATAAGTATGTTTATATGTATGTGTGTGTATATGTATGTACATGTATGTGCATGTACCGCCGTACGTAGTTATTTATACATGTGTGTGTTTATGTAGGTAGGTACGTAAGCATGTATGAATGTAAGTGCGTATGCATGTATTTATGTATGTATGTATGTATGTATGTATGTGTGTATGCATTAATATTGAACACCACTTATTATCTGATCAAATTTTCTTGAATAAACCGATGTTCTAAAAGCTTCATATTTGAATATTACCGAAAATTCCAATAAAACATATTTTCACATATAGTTTAGATATTTCTAGGAAAATAGTATGTTAAAATTAAGTAATAACTTACACACGTCGATATGATTAGATCGAGCTTCAGATCGGACTCCCTCATTATCCGTTGTAAAGGAAACATTTACGTCATCAGCTGTTTTGTTGATACTTCTATCTAAACTTTGACTAGAAGAAACGTTAAAGTCAAATTTGGCTAACTTAGCAGATGATTTGTGGATTGAAATTGGTGTAATTTTAAGAAGTTCATGAGTATCTGCTCGCCATTTAGCGACCGAGCCTTCTACAGCAGCCGAATGAGCTGTTTTAACAACTCGAACTTGAGAACAACAGTTTAACGGAGAAGTTGGAGCACTTTTGACGACCGCACCTGACGATATGTTCAGTGATAGAGCATTACTTATGCTTCTGGACACTTTATGGATTTTATTGCGAATTAAAGAACCACTACCTAAAGCGATCGCATTAGATGGAGCTGAATAAAAATTAAAGTGTATGTATCAGTAAAAATATAATTATAAATTGTATTTAGCTATCAGACGCTAATGCAGAACTATAAAATAAGAAGGAAAAAGTGAAAAATTTACAAGTGTAGCATGGGAAATTTAAAAATATGCGTCAAGTTGATGCGCACAAGTGACATTTTAAAGCCAACACAAACAAAAATTAAAGAATACGACTTAAAATCTTGAAATGTACCTCAAACTGGTAATTTAGAAAAATATGCATCTGTATATACCGAATAAGTGATATCATATTGCGTAAGCCAAGAATATCTCGAAGCAGTAGAACGTGTCGGTCTGAAGACTGATATATCTTAGCTGGGTGCAGCGGAAACTACCTTACGGCCTTTGCCGGACGTATAGAAATAAAATAATCTCTCCGAGTACAATAATATATAATATCATGCTTTTATGTAAATATATATCAAAGTAAGAATGTACGCATGTTTCTACATATGTACGTGCGCCTTTAAGAATTTATGCACTCATGTATGAACGCTTGTATGTATTTCTATTGTGGTGTATGCCTGAATGCACAAACGTATGCATAGATGTAAGTATATATTTATGCATTTATGCATGTATGTATGTATGCATGCATTTGTTTATGTATCTATGCTAATATACCAATAGGCGTGTACATAACTCGCACGATTTCTTGTTTATGTTATGCAGTTTTCTGATCCTGGTGACAAATGTCTAACAGCTTCTAAAAATACATTTTTTATATTCAATATAATATACAACGATTTAACAAAATTACACATAAATAGCCGCATAATTAGAAAATAGGCTGTAAATAATTTTACAAAGTATTATTTTTAATCGAAACTAAAGCGGCTCGAATGTGATAAGAGTTACAGCGAATTCAGTTTTATATGCAGTTCCATAAGCTTATATTTAAACAATAATGACATTCTACGAAAATATAAAACATCACTGTAATAGAATTAAGTCTGAAAAGATTTCATTTGCTAAATATATATAACGTAGCTACAAATGTATTTTTCTGATAAAGTTAGCTAGAATTGACAAAATCAATAATAAAAAAATTATTTAGTTAGCGTTTAAATTATGCGTCTACGTCAGCTTCGATGTTGCCCATTAATGTTAAATTATCACAAATTTAATAAGACAAAAAATAATTAGTATTAACAACGGTAAAATAGGTAACATATGCAATATTTTTGCACCAGAACCGATGTACCAAATTAATAAAACCGCGGCTCATCAGACAATAAAATTATAATAATCTTATTTTAAATCAATTCATTTTCATATATCCGACTCCGCTAATTCAGTAAACGCTAAAATTTCATTTTAAGAATCCAATCAAAATTTTTTTTTCAAATAATAAATCACTAAAGCAAAAAACTAAATATCTTACATTGGTAGTTCTTTAAATCTGATAAATTCATTGTCATACAAACGCCGAAATCACAAGGCAGATATTTTAGGTAAATGTGGAGTTCAATTTAACAATAATTGTTTGCGCGGGTGGTGGTAACAATTCTTTAAATCAAGTTTGCGAGCCTGAAGTAAACATCAATCCCATTGTATTTAACCAGTCATCGAACAACATAACAAGTGCGTGTCGGCTGGCGGTAGTTTTGTTATGTTATTCGATGACTGGTTAAATACAATGGGATTGGTGTTTACTTCAAGCCCGCAAAGAAATGTGGCGTTCGATTGCGACATAATTTTTTTGTATAATAATAGAAACGTGCTTTACGCAACCGACGATATAGCGATATCACAATATATCTGAAAGTAGAAAAAGTGGTAAACTACTCCACACAACAAAGTGTAAATCTCTTCAGACGGAGTTGCGGAGAGAATGAGTACTGGTGGGTATAAATAAAATTACCTAAAATGCAAAACACACAATTTTCTATAAAGAATTATCGGTCACCCACTCGTAATAAAATGACAAACACAAACATAGAGAGATAATTTAGTGCTTTACATTTTTATTCAATCAATAAATGACTAAACAGTTATTGATTGCGCGGATTACTGCAACAATTATTTATATGATGTCTGCGAGCATGAGATAAACATCAGTCCAATTGCATCAATCCAGTCGCAAAACATCGCAAAACTATCGTCAGTCTCACGTACTGACGCGTTAGATGGGTTTGCGTATCATTAATAAAACCAAGACGACGTTTGCATCAAAGTCATTTCATTCCATATTCTTCTCTATAGAGACGTCAATTGGTTGTCTTTAGCTGCATAGGCGATAGACAATTATATATGAATGCAGTCTCGTCAATTCTCTACAGCAAATTACTTTACTTTACTTTACTGCGGCTGAATCCTTTTAGAGGATAAGCCGGCTCCATTTCATGGAGTTTCTTGGGAATTTGGTACAAGTGGTGTCCCCTCACCACTCGGCTTTTTGATCGAGGACGCACCTCTAGCCTTTGCACATCCAAGCGCAGTCTGCAAGGCAGCAGTAAGTTGCATGGTTGCCGGTGGCTGTTGAGAGCTCATTCGCCATTCGGAAGTACGGGGTACTGTCCAGGAGGTTAATTAACTTATAACATTCACGGAATAGCCATAGAAATTCTCTAGTTTTTTAAACTTCCTATTAAAACCAATTTCATTAAATTTACCCTGTTGTACAACATATAAAACTACCGTAATTTATACGTACTGACGCGATTCGATATTCCATAAATATCATCAAAGCATGGCTGAAAACTCATTAACGAGAGTCAATTTGCAATTCATATATAGGGTATGGAAAATAAGATATGCGTGTCTAGTAATAATAATAATAATAACAATAATAATAATAATAATAATAATAATAATAATAATAATAATAATAATAATAATAATAATAATAATAATAACAACAATAACAATAACAATAACAATAATAATAATAATAATAATAATAATAATAATAATAATAATAATAAAAATAGCTTTATTTGGCAACAAAAGCCAACAGGCCCAACAATTGAAATGATGAGGTACAAATCAAAAGTAGGATATGTAGAGTTGAATGAAATTGTGACTATCAAAGTACTTAATCATAAGGAAAAAAGGAGTAGTAAAAGAGAAGCACTTTAATCAACTTCGTGATAGTTCGGTCTGATGAAAAATAGATTCCATTTTACTATGTGGGATCGACAAGAATGAAAAATCCTGTTATGAATTCGATTTATCTCCTTGCGTTATAATATTTCACTTTCCGGATTGGTCACAATTAAGTTCTGTAATCCTTAAATACCTGTCATATATTTTTCAGCTCTGAAACTGTTTTTTACTTTTAAAAGTAAATATCAAAGATGAAATAAGCATAAAAACAGTGGAATTTTGGCGTGTGAGATACAATCGCGTGCAATTGACGTTAAACTTTACGATACCGTACGATTGGTAAGTAAATAAGAGAACTAAAAAATCACTGATTGCGCGAATTTGGATAACAATAATTTTAATCCAGATTGCGAGTTTTATATAACCACCAATCTTACTATATATACATTTTTTCAGGTATTGTTCTAAATTTGGCTGTGGATGGATGCGATTGCGCCCAGGTTCAAGTCCCGTCCGCGGCAAAATTCTGGATACTACTTGAAGAGTTCCCAATAACGACAAAACCAGTCTACTGAATGAATTGATTCAGTTACCGTATACAATGCTCAGTCTATACTGAAGAACTTATATGTATATATATATATATATATATATATATATATATATATATATATGGGACAAGTATTTAATTGACGTCTACGAACACGGTATCAATAATAAATCACTCAACCATATTATCCATCGACAAATTATTAAGAAAACCTAAATCTTACTATTTCCAGTATTTTGGTAAAAAAGACAACCAAAATCATTTATAGCATAGTTCCAAAATTATCAAAAAAATATATGTGTTAATCAAACCAATTAGAAAATCTTATCGTTGGTTATAACCAAATTTACTTTCTTAGAGACAGCGAAACAATTCTTAGTTTATTGATAAATGGTAGATTATGAATAAATAAAACTACACTAGTTCAATACTTCTTCATCTGTAGATAAATTCCTACCTCTATCTAAAGCCATTAAAAGTTCGGTTATTTAACATCAGTGTTCCATATAAGTCAATATGATTTTATTTATGAAAAGAGTAAACTGTAAATATGGCACCTTTTCATTTCGGAAGGCATAACAACTAAAAAGGCAAAACACCAACTGATAGCATAAAAATAAATTGGCTACTATTATTATTATTAAGAAACTAGCATCTAACCTGATCTTATCACACCAACACACCGCACCTTCCTGGGTGGTTCTTCATCTCTATACGCAGAGTCAGCTGACTCTTGCGTATTTTGCGTAATAATTTCCGAATTTTCGAACACCAAACCAGCGGTCTTTGCCTCCGCATTATCCGAAAAAGCTAAGGTAGAGAAAAATACTTCAGCTAAATTATTTATAACACCGTACTCCTCAGCAGGCTGCTCTCCTTTTACATTATGACAGCAAATTATCGACACATTTGAAACTTTATCGCCCGAGGTTTCGCACGAAGCATCAAAGGCATCAGCCGATTGCTCGTTGGTAGCATGCATAAGATCAACAGTCAAGTTTGTCTTCTGAAGTGGCGCATCTAAATTGTCAGCATCAGTACTGGAAGTTTGTATCTCAAAGAAACCTGAATCACCAGTCGGTAGAGATGATTCAACATCGGCCGATATGGCCGTAATATCAGCGGAAGTCAATCGGATACTACCGTACAAGTAGTCTGGTTGATCAATTTCTGTTCGGATTCCGACAGACGTAACGCACTGTAGATTTTCGTCTTGGGATATTGAAGTCGATATTCTAGTCTCAGGGAGCTCAGAAGACGAATTTGTGTTCAATAGTAGAAGTGGTGGCGGCCGCTGCCTCGGTTTCACTCGTGCCTCCACAACAGCGCACGGCGTTTTTGTAGAATCACTGATGACTGATACTCCATTTTCAGTATTTTTCTGACTAGTGCGAAATAGATCACCACTATCATCCGTAACGCAGGTAATCGTCTGAGTTCGTTCACTTTCAACAGATTTTCCTATGCGTGTAGCATTATTTGATAAGTTAGAATTGAACAAAATCTCAACTCTAGCATAAATAAACAAAGTTGCTTTATTTAAGTTAATAATGCAACAAGACAAAACTTTTTATGAAATTCAATCGGCATATATATATATATGTATTTTTTGAAACAATTCCCATGAGCAAGGGCAAAAAGAAATTTTATCAAATAATCAATAGCCTCTTTTCCACATTCCTCGCAATTATCTAAAAATGAATATACATTGGAAGGCAAAACAAACCGAAAATTTTTAAAAAATTGGGAGAGAGTGTGTAAAATAAGTTTACGACCGATGATTTGTGTGGATTAACTCAAGTTCAGGCTGAATTCCCGAACATGCTTATTCTACTTGCAGGCTGTCGTTTTTGTAGTCACAGAGCTTTACCTGTTCTTAATTTCTTTCTGCTATCGCATTCCATGATTAACTTTAAGGTAACCTCTGGAGAACATACGTGCAAGGCTTCAATGATATGTTTCGCAATTGCAGACGTGTGTTCAGCATTTGATTTCATACAGGCGTTTAGATTTAGATGTTGTTCTACTCTGGCGATAAACCGTTTGGTCGATTGGCCTACGCAAATTGACTGACAACTTACGCGTGCATATTGATATATAATGTGTAATATCGACATCAACGGCAGTTTCTCTTTATATTTCGGTGAAAGAAAATGTGTTACCCCAAATAACACACTTAGTCCCGATGCTTTAAATGTGCATGTCAATGTCGCATCAACTTTCTTCTGCGTTGGGCGGGCAACAGTGTCCCTCTTGATAGGAATTTTTCAATAAATCGCTTTCTTTTCAGGTCCAAAGCTCATGTTTCATTTCACTTCTTCTTTTAACAAATGAATAAGAGAATAATCTAAAATGGCCTTTAGACATTATATCGTTTTTCCTTTACTATATTTATTATCTTGCGAATCGTGACTAACCAGTCTTCCAGTTTTTAAAAATCAATTGAGAAATTTCAAGTTATCAATGCCGCGTTTTGCGTACGCGGGTAATAGCTGTACACGGGCAGTTACACAAAGATCCGATTTGTCACTATTTCCAATTTTGTTTTGTCTTTGATCGGGTTGACTCATTTTTACTTCAATTGGAAATGCGGTTCTATCACATCTTTGTTTACTGGCGACGTTTCGGTGCCTACTTTCCAGCACCATCATCAGGCAACACAACACTGATCACAATAGCAGATTTAAGCAAATGTGGTAACCTCGTTCCAAAACCATTCTATTTATATATATTTGACTCAACACTATTTTAATCATAGAATTTGTCTCAGTAACTAAACATTTTATAATTAGCAGACCAATCATTACCTCACCTATACCTCATCTCATCTCGTATGCAGAATATTTTAGGAGAGAGAGACAGTATCGAACCTTTTGTTATTTGTTATAACTGTATTGCTACTATGTCACGGTAATCAAAATTTAAAAATGCTAAAACTAAAACCTTGACTATCATATACTGTATTTTATTTAAAGCCAGGAACTCTAATGTATACAATGGTGTGTGAGGTATTGCGCACATAGCAACAAATTAGTTCAAATATGGAGCAGCAAGTAACGTAGATGGATGGAGAGTGAATGTTATATCGACGCTTAGGTGAACGATTAAAGAGAGAAAGATAGAGATAGCCTGGACAACTAACGTTTTTCAAAAAACTAATCATAAGCACATTGCGAAGTTAATCAACTATTGGAAATAATTGCATAAGAATATTTGCTCATATGACTAAAATAATTCATTATATCTATATACATATATATCTAAATATAATATCGTAAAATCTTTATATATATATATATATATATATATATATATATATATATATATATATATATATATATAAATAGAGAGGGAGAAAAAGGACCACTGATAATTATTAAATATGAATAATTTCTATTCTTATTATATATTTATTTATTACGTTAGTCACACCTTATATCAATATATAAAATACATATCAATATGTATAAAAACATATATATGAATATAAGCAACAGTATGAGACCAACATCCCTAATCCTATATATATATATACGTTTGCATATTTCAAATTATTATTTTATTCTTTTCTTACTGTTTTTTTATTTACCAATTAATCAAATTGTATATTTATTTATTCACACCTTATATAAATATATAAAATACATATAAATATGTATAAAAACATATATATATAAATATAAGCAACAGTGTGAGTCATATATATATATATATATATATATATATATATATATATATATATATATATTATGTGTATAGAATAAACCTATCAATCTACCCATAGGCCTATCTATATATCCGTCTATCTATCACATTTTGGTTTCTTCTTAAAAGGATACATGGTAGCTATTAACCATGAATATCTTCTCTATGACTAACATATTATACATTTATTAAGATATTCCTACCTTACATAAATATAGAAAATATAAGCGACAATGTAAGTCAAATGTGTCTTATCTTATGTTCTATCTACTAATCCTTGCTAAATCGGTATACCGTCTTTTCGAACATTTTTATTGAGAAAAATAAGTATATAGGAAATTGATATTGGTACAGATCCTTCGCAACCAGTTTTCTCTTAGCGAGGTTTTTTACTTAGGTTCCCACTTAATTCATGTTCCGCAGCCTCACGTTTTCTGACCATAGAAAATGCTTCATTAAATATCGGGCCCAATGATTTTTCTACGGATGTTACATTTATTACACCTTTTCCTGATTTTATTTCAATTGACTCTCTAATTAGTCTAGTTAATCTGTTGCGGACCTTGTATCGATGTATACTAATGTCCCGGTACAAGCAGCATTAGAAAGTGTGAAGCGTTGTTTAACAGAGTTCCCAGAGATAATAGAAGGTAGTAAAATGATGTTAAGTAGTATTATGGAAATTTTAAATATTTGTATCTCCTCCACCTACTTTAAGTTCAGAAATGAATTTTATAAACAAGTTAAAGGTGTCCCTATGGGACAACCACTATCAGTCCCGGTTGCTAATATTTTTATACACTATTTTGAAAAAAATCTGTTGTTAAAATCTCCTCTTAAGCCAAACTTGTATGTAAGATTCCTGGATGATATGTTTATAATTTGGAATCATGGGGATAATGAGTTAAATAAATTCCTCGAATTAGCCAACCAATTAGGTGAATTAAAGTTTACATTGGAAAAAGAGAATAATGATGAATTACCCTTTTTGGATGTGAAAATAAAACGGAATGGTTCCAGATTGGAAAGAGATATTTTTAGAAAAGAGACTTATTCAGGACTACTTCTTAATTTCTTATCAAATCACCCATATGGAATGAAAATAGGCATTCTTAAATCCATGATATTAAGAAGTCCTAGAATAGTGGATATAGAAAATAGAGATAAGGAAATGAGGAGATTAAAAGAAATATTCAAACTAAATAGCTATCCATCAAGTATAATAGATAGATTAATAGATGAGATGTTACAGAGATTTAACAATAATATAATAAACAAAGTAAAGAAGTAAACGGAACCGGATAAGCACAAAATTATGGTATTACCTGATTCTAAATTGAGCAGGAAAAATAGAATAATAGCAGCTAAATACAATATTAAAACAGTTTTAAGACAATCGCTTACTATAGGCAATAAACTACCTAACCAAAAAGAAAGAGTAGAACCCCTCAAGACATCAGGAGTATATGCGATACCTTGCAAAGAATGTAATCTCAGGTATATAGGCGAAACCATGCGACCTATAAAGGTTCGTAGAGGTGAACATAGGACAGCCTGCAAATATGGACACATTCAAAGATCAGACCTAGCTAGGCATTCGAAGGAAACGGGTCATGAAATAGACTGGGAAGGATGTAAACGCATCGCGTTATGCAACCAAACAGATTAACTAGACTAACTAGAGAGTCAATTGAAATAAAATCAGGAAAAGGTGTAATGAATGTAACATCGGTAGAAAAATCATTGAGCCCAATATTTAATGAAGCATTTTCTATGGTCAGAAAACGTGAGGCTGCGGAACATGAATTAAGTGGGAACCTAAGTAAAAAACCACGCTTATAGAAAACTGGTTGCGAATGATCTGTACCAATATCAATTTCCTTTATACTTATTTTTCTCAATAAAAAATGTTCCAAAAGACGGTATACCGATATAGCAAGGGTTAGTAGATAGAACATTAGATAAGACACATTTGACTTACATTGTCGCTTATATTTTCTATATTTATGTAAGGTAGGAATATCTTAATAAATGTAGAATACGTTAGTCATAGAGAAGATATTCATAGTTAATAGCTACCATGTATCCTTTTAAGAGGAAACCAAAATGTGATAGATAGACGGATATATAGATAGGCCTATGGGTAGATTGATAGGTTTATTCTATACACATAATATATATATATATATATATATGACTCACACTGTTGCTTATATTCATATATATGTTTTTATACATATTGACATGTATTTTATATATTTATAAGGTGTAGATAAATAAAAATACAATTTGATTAGTGGTAAATAAAAAAAAACATTAAGAAAAGAACTCAATATGTTGAAATGCAAGCAGCCATATATATATCTATATATATATATATATATATAAATTAGGGATATTTAGTCTCTACTGTTGCTTATATTCATATATATGTTTTATACTTACTGACATGTATTTTATATATTGATATAAGGTGTGACTAACGTAATAAATAAATAATAAGAATAGAAAATATTTATGGTTAACAAATTCCAAATGGTCCTTCTTCAATTATATAAAGGTGTTATAATAATATATTTAGATATATATGTATATAGGTATATTGAATTATTTTAGTCATATGAGCATATATTCTTTTGAAATTATTTCTAAGATTTGATTAACTTCGCATTGTGCTTACGATTAGTTTTGAAAACCGTTAGTTGTCCATACTATCTCTACCTGTCTCTCTTTAATCTTTCACCTAAGCGTCGCTATGACATTCACTCTCCTTCCATCTAAATAACTTGCTGCTCCATATTGCAATTTGTTGCTATGTGCATAATACCTCACACACACCATTGTATACATTAGGTTCCAGCTTTAAATAAACACAGTATACTTGATAGTCAAGTTTTTTAGTTTAGCATTTTTAAATTTTGATTACCTGCAGCATAGTAGCCTTTAGTTATAACAAATATACAAGGTTCAAATGCTGTCTCCTCTCCTAAATATTCTGCATACAGAGATGAATGAGGTATAGGTAGGGAGTAATGATTGGTCAATAATTATAACAAGTTATATATTGAGTTTAGTTACTGAGACAAATCCTATGATTAAAATAGTGTTGAGTCAAATATATATAAATAGAATGGTTTTGGAACGAGGTTACCACATTTGCTTAAATCTGCTATTGTGATCAGTGTTGTGTTGCCTGATGATGGTGCTGGAAAGTAGGCACCGAAACGTCACCAGTAAACAAAGATGTGATAGAATCGCATTTCCAATTGAAGAAAAATGAGTCAACCCGATCAAAGACAAAACAAAATTGGAAATAGTGACAAATCGGATCTTTGTGTAACTGCCCGTGTACAGCTATTACCCGCGTACGCAAAACGCGGCATTG